>CM019180.2:34772750-34795821 GCA_009739505.2 Apolygus lucorum
GAGAGCCAAAAAACTGTTTTGCGAGTAAGGTAGTCGTGTTTTCTTTATTTTCTGAGTTCAAACTAGCCTAATTGGGGTCGCTCAACATGATTTCACAATAAATTTGGTTGTCAACGAACTACCTTCGAAATTAGCGTAGATGTGCTATGCTGCCCAGATTTCGTCCCCTAGATATGCTATGCTGTCGAACATTTGTGCTATTTTGCAGAGGGGTAACATGAAGTTGTCCTATGCTGCTGTACTAAAATTAAGTTCTCAAATAAATTATCTATTTGGTTTCCCTCTATAAAGCCAAGGATAGAGTTTTAAACTGGCTTGCAATTCCTTTTTTTGTCAGCCCGACAAGTAGACAGGGAAGGTAGGTACCAGATGTTTATAAACTCGAAACAGTACCAATTTATAATTTATTTTATTTTATTTATTTAATTTAATTTATAATTTGTTTTATTTAAACGACAAAAAAAAATTGAACCCAACAGTTCAAGTTTTACATTGACTTGAATTCCACATCTGCTACTACCAGCGTTAGTATTAGGGTAGGTATCTATTTTCCTAGTCCTAGTGATGAAAGCCTTGAAAAATGCAGTAGGTATATATTAGAAAAAATTATAAATGCTTGCATACGAGTCTGCAACACATTGGGACATTTTCATGTGTGTGAAAGTAAGGTTGTTAGTTCATGTACTCAAGCATCAAAATAAGAAAACAGTTGATTGTTCTCTACGCAACACAGTGAGTCTATTTTATTTGTTGGTATCGCGTGAGCAAGTTTTCGTGACGATTTTTCAGTTTATGTGCCAAAGCAAAGACATGAAAATGTCAAAATTCTTTAGCTAACACAGAAACATTATTAAGGATCACAGAGATCTGTATAAAATCCGTTTCATAAAGCTAGACTTGAATTTCACTACAGTTTACCTGCGTTACTAGGAGTGTATATTTTCTTATGGCACTCATGTGATGTGCCTTTCTTATTTCCTACGAATTATACAGATTGGACGCTTCACAATATCAAATATATTGTTTAGCAATGCACGTATTTCATGGGACGAAGTGCAGAATGATAAAACATGAATTGTTTATAATGGGGTTTCTACTTATTACAAAACTGAGATGAGGAGTTACCAAAGTGAACTGAATTTATTGTTATATTCCTCTGACCTTCTTGTCAAATAATATTTCTCTACTGGAAAGCGAACATGTGTTAATATAAGTCGGAAGTGAAATGATTTTATTCCTGTTGTTCAACTAAAAAGCCTATTCTGATGGTGGGTTTTGATAATTATTTACTAAATGAAATTCTAGTCATTGTCTCATTACTGTGAAAATCTTGTCAATTTACTCGTATGTTCATTGACTGGAATGTCTACAAATATATAAGTCGTTTTGGGTTTTAAAATTTTGCTGAAATTTAAAAAAATATAGTTGAAGTTAAATATTATTACCTTTTATTGGACCATTGTGTCACTAGTGTCACTGAAAACATCTTGGGAATCCCACAAGGTGTCACCAGATTAACTAGATATCAATTGCAATTTAAAAATTAATGGACAGAGCTGAATTTTTCGAAACATTTTCTGTAAGTTATTGGAAATCAAAAATTGATGTTATTATAAAACGTTTTTCATCGATTTCCTTGGAAATTTTTTTCATAACTCTATTTTGAGACAAAAAATTCTGCTGTCCATTAAATTTAAAGTTGTAATTTAATTTTGGTTAGTCCGGTGACACTTGGAGATATCTGTGGAGTTCCTGAGATGTTTTCGGTGACGCTAGTGATACCATGGCCCAATTAGGGTTAACCAGTTAAATATTATTAACTTCAACTATATTTTTTAAACCTTCAGTAAAATTTCAGAACCCGAAAAGACTTATATATTTGTAGATATTCCAGTCAATGAACATGAATTGACAAGATTTTCACAGTAATGAGACAATGACTAGTATTTCCTTTAGCAGATAATTATCAAAATCTACCATTAGAATAGGCTTTTCAGTTGAATAAAAGGAATAAAATCACTTCACTTCTGACTTACTACTTCTTAGTTTTGGAAAATGACTACGCCGATTTTCTTCATTGAGAAAACATTAACAATTATTTTTGGGTAAGTACTTTGGTAGGCCTAAGTTCTGCCTCACAGGAACTCTCCGAGAACTTCGTTTCTTCTTTCTTCCTGCAAAGGCACCGATTTTGTTCACGAAAATAAGTTTTGTTCGAAATAAAATACAAAACAGCAATGCACATCTAACATAGCTTCATCCTAGCAGCATAGCACATTTGCAGTTCAAACTTATTTATCTTATTTTCTTAACTAATGCCGATGATTTATGCTTTTCTTTTTGTTATTAATCAAGATTGAATCTCCATTAAGCATTACTAAAAGGAAAAAACCGCTATATACATCAAATTATTGCAATAAACTCAATAAACTTGCCTCGCTTCCTGGCATGTACGATTTTTCCATGCTTTCTGTGCAGATGTGCCTTGCTGTTGGGTGGTTTTAGATATGCTATGCTGACTAATTCGCAAATACTAGCGCTACGAGCGGTCAGATCGAAAAACTGTTAGCGCCAATCGCTCGGGCGTGAAATTTTGAATAAGAAACCGTTCTTAACTCGATTTCGCCAAAATGTCAGATGTGCCATGCTGGGCCTCGAACGACGACGTATAACATAATGTCTCGAGTTCCTCACCATAGATTTAGGACAATGCCTCAGAGTGCAGGGATTCCGGCAATGATCACAATTTTCGTCGCATCACAATTCTAGACTTCAATATTTGAAGCTACTTTTGAACAGAAGCAGCACAATAAAGGGCCTCCCTTTTGGTGAACTCCAAGCCGCTCTCTTTATTCCAGTTGATTTATATTTAATAGGAAAAAACTCTCTCCGGTCTCGTGGGAACTACCTAAGTGATGAAGCGAACAAAGAAAGATCCAAAGAAATTTAATCGTGTATTCGGAGTTCAATACTGTCACCGTTATCAGATTGGGATTACGTTCAATAGTTGTCACCGTTACACATCTCTCTGGAACGTTTGTAATGTCCGGAGGGCAGAGTAGGGCCTTTTTCCTGGAATAGTCACGCAATGATGGTCGGCAAACCCTCACAGCGTATGTGAACCGCCAACCAGGAGCAGGTTGCTACTCTCAACTCAGTCATTCTTCTTCACTGGTCGGGCTGAGGTGCTGTAGGGTGTGATTATGACGGACTTCTGACGCATCAACAATCTATCAGTGCGAATATTTGCTGTTAGGCCGCCGAATACTTTTCGTGTTGTGATGGCCTGTTCGTTCATCGGTCGCGCGTGATTGTTGATAGTGCGAAGTGAAGTTGCCGAGTTCCTTCAAACTTCCGTCGTTTAGCTCTAACCTGCCAGCCCGATGTTCCCTACAGGTGCCGCTTGTTTGATCATCCACCAAATCTCTCAGCGCAATATGCAAGGTAATTCTAAATCGGTTTCATAGCCATTCCACCTATCTGTTTGTGGTTCTGACCGCCTATCCAACTCTCCTCAGCGCTTTGAGAAAAATTATGCTTACGAACCGTTTTGACGGTTATTCCTGTTGTTGGGATTGTGCGGGAACGGCGTCTCAATGGAGGGTATTGCAAGGTACTTAGAGATAAATGTTTTGAGATTACCCAGGTACTACGCATCTGATCATCTATAGGTACAATCGGGTAATGGATACGAGGAAGCTATGTGCCTCACCCTCTTGGCGTGCGGTTTTTCATTACGACGTGCCAAAGATTTCTGAAGAAATAGGTTTGTACTCTATGTAACTACATAATGGAAACCACGTCGAAAATTGAAAATAACAAAATATTCTCAAAAATCCCATTCATGCAGTATTTGAGTGAATGAGCAAATTTTCCAAGTTTCGATTTTTTATAGTCCAAAACCTCAAAAATGCGTTGAAAATTGTGACACAATGGTTCATTATTTCACTGCTAATGGGGTGTTCGCATGGGTCGGAAAAACTGTTTATTTTTATTTTTAATCTAAACTAGACCTCATTCTGAGAGGGTCCCGCCCAGGCGGGAGGGGCGCTTGACGTCATAAACATTCGAAACTTTGAAAAATCATAGAAGATCTACTCATCCAAAAAAAAGAACGGCTGGTGTCAAAATTCTCAGGATGAGGTCTACTTTCGATTAAATTTTTTTTTAAAATCAGGCGCACCCCCCATTTACCCGAACCGCAAGCTTTCTGAGATCTTTACAACACCGCGTGCGTCATTTCGATAGTTGGTGTTTCCGATTTCGTGGTGGTGATTTTCATTGATTATTTTCTTTCTTTTTATTTGCATATTTTCATAGTTTTGAATATTTTTTATAATATAAAATATTACATTACAGATATTATCTGTCATCGAGGAATTTTTAGAATCGAATGAGACCACCCAGAGCTTTGTAGGATCAACTGTTCGCTCATTATGAGAACTTAAGGGTAGGTCTTACGATAAATCAGAAACACGTGTGTGAATCGCAAAAGAGGCCTGATTTTGGCTGACCAAAATGCGATTGTTGTTAGTTTCTTGGAGTTATGTTCAGTTTTGCGTCCTTAGCAACAGCACCTAAGTAGTAATCACATTTCTTAGTGAGGGCACCCGCAACTCTATATTTCTTCGAATTGAGTGTGAAGCGTGTATTTCTTCAAAATAAACTTGATTGTGAAGCGAAAATATGGTTGGTAGGTAGTTTTCTTTGCAGGCGAGTGATCTATGCAAAAAAATAATAAACCTTAGTGTAATAATTTACAGGGTTTTTCATATTGGAGCATTAGGTAATTTTCATTAAAATATGTTTTTTAAACCCAACTACCTAATTTTGAAATCTTGATTTTATGAACTTGTTGAGTGGACTAGCTGAACACAACTAAAAAAACGCTGCAATTTATTACACAAAGGTTTATTATTTTTCTATGTAGATCACTCGTCTGCAAAGAACACGGCTTTGCCATTGTTTCCACCAACTAACATAAAGAAAAACATCGATCGCATTTCGATCAGCTAAAATTTGAACGGAGATTAGGCCTCATTTGCGATTCACACTCGTGTTTCTGATTTATGGTACGTCCAACCCATAAGTTCTCGTAGGGAGCGAACTGTTCGTCCTACAGGGCTCCGAGTGGTCTCCAAAAATTCAATACTATTTTAAATTGATGGAAAACAATATCTTTATGTCAAAATTTTTTGAGTTAAGGCGTTTTCAAAATGTCAACCCTTAGAACTGATCTAAATCAGACAGCAAAAAACATTACTTTCCACTGAAGACTACAAAATTACCCGTGTTATGGGATGCCAGCAATAAGTACCTTCCAGTGATGTGGAATATTCGTTCGTCATCGTTATTTTGAGCAATTACGAAATAAAACGTCTGCCAAGTGGGTGTGACACATAGCTTCCTCGTATCCATAACCCGATTATATAGATGATCCGATGCTTAGGTAGTAGTTAATCCCAAAACATCAATCTCTAAGTACCTTGCACTACCCTCATAGGGGACTCTACACGTCAACCGGCACAATCTCTGAATATTGTTGGAAAATGTAGAAGTTATGGCTGTAACAAGGAAATATAGTTTTGCAAATGCGCAGTGGCTACTATCAGTTCGGGGGGCCCCTTTGATCATCATAGGGGCCAAACCCTGAATCTGTACAGTCCCTGAAAATTTCATCGAAATCGGATGAGAATTGTAGAAGTTATGTTTGCGGCAAGTACTCGTATTTCATGACAGACAGACACGGAACCAAAATTGTTCAGGAATGTCTGAAAAGTAAAACGCGAGTGGAAATTTTGATTTTGGAGAACTTTTTGTTTTCAACTTTGAAAAGTGAAAACAAAGCTTTTGCTACCTTGGTAGGCTCGGAAGCAAAACATTGCATTTTGTTCATCACAACTGTTCATCTGTTCAACTGTTGGTTTTCCAACGAAGTAATCAGATTACAAAGCCATTAAGGCCAGCTAGCCTCAGGTTATGGCCATTTTAGTGTGGCAAGGTCGAAAATACAAGAAAAATAATAATTAAAAGAACGAGGGTTTTTATTGAAAAAAAAACTATGGACGGTAGACCTACCTATGGTTCTGCAGTCAGATCATTTAATAATAATGAAATTTTACGCCATTTTTTCCACCAAAAAATGTCATAATGTTTATTTTGCGACAATTTTTCACATGACATTTGTTAAAATGAACATGGTTACGCTTTCTTGAGTTGTGTTGAGACGATCAGTCTCAAAGGTGTGGTGACGGTCAAAAGTGACGGTCAGAAAAATAATAGAAACCTCCTGTTAATCATTATTAAATTATGAAAAAGTCAGGGGATGTAAGTTGTTGCAAATTAGTAGTAAAATCGTTCTCTGAATTTTACCTAGTTGAATCTTGATACACTCTGTATGTAGTAGGTATGCAGAGTATCCTAGTCAACAAAACATTTTTTTTGCAAAACCCTCATCAAACCCTACTTTTTTCAATTTACATTGTTGGTATTTTCGATTTTCATTTATAAATAAAAATGTCCGTAAGTCCCTCTGATTACACGTAAATTCAAATTTGAGGATACCAATGGAAACAGTTTTTTTTTGTTGAACTTTATAGTACATATTATTTTTGAGCAAGTGCCACCCATTCCCGAACCTTCTTCTCTTCAGAAGAATCGTCTGCAATACAGCAACTTTCCAACGGTTTGTTCAAATTAATTTTCTTCTGAGGGATTTTCTAAAAATAAGGGGAAAAAGCGATAAGTTGTTGAGCAAAATCGAGGGCTTGGGTCGAAAAACTAGTCGACAGTGTATCTGGTGATAAGAAAGCTATTTCAGAAATTGCTTCCGAGTCTACCAAGGTAGCGGAAGCTTTGTTTTCACTTTTCAAGGACGAAAAAAAAAGTTCTCCAAAATCAAAATTTTCACTCGCGTTTTGCGTTTTAGACCTTTCTGTTCAATTTTGGTTCAGTGTCTGTGTGTCTGTCTGTCTGTCTGTCTGTCTGTCATGAATTCCTTGTAACGCGCATAACTATACGAAGTTATTGTCCGATTTCAATGAAATTTTCAGGGATTGTGCGGGTTGGTGTGTAGACGGTCCCCTATGAAAATCATCATCCCCGGACTGATAGAAGCGACTGCGCATGCGCAAATGTGAATTCCTTGTAACGGCCATAACTTCCACATTTTCCATTCGATTTCGATGAAATTTTCAGGAATGTTACAGATTGGTATTTAGATGGTCCCCTATGAAAATCATCACCTTCGAATTGATAGTAGCCACTGCGCATGCGCAAACGTGAATTTCCTTTTAACGGCCATAACTTCCACTTTTTCTACCCGATTTCGATGAAATTTTCAGGGATTATGCGGATTAGGTTGTAGATGGTCCCCAATGAAGATCACCACCTTCGGACTGATAGTAGCCACTGCGCATGCGCAAACGTGAATTTCCTTTTAACGGCCATAACTTCCACTTTTTCTACCCGATTTCGATGAAATTTTCAGGGATTATGCGGATTAGGTTGTAGATGGTCCCCAATGAAGATCACCACCTTCGGACTGATAGTAGTCACTGCGCATGCGCAAACGTGAATTTCCTGGTAACGTCCATAATTTCTACATTTGCTATCCGATTTCAAAGAAATTTTCAGGGATGTTACAGATTAGGTTGTAGATGGTCCCCTATGAAAATCACCACCTTCGGACTGATAGTAACCACTGCGCATGCGCAAACGTGAATTCCTTGTAACGGCCATAACTTCTACATTTTCCGTACGATTTCAATGAAAATTTCAGGGATGTTACAGATTAACTCGTTTCGATGTTTTGAGATTAACTACTATGCATCGGATCATCTATACAATCGGGTTATGGATACGAGGAAGCTATGTGCCACACCCACTTGGCAGACGTTTTTTTCTGAAATTGTACCTCCACCAGAAATTATGAGCTTGAAAATTTTCCCAATTTTCCACGGTAAAATTCTGAGTATATTATAATTGCTTCATATTCTTGGAAAACTCTTCAACATCGACGTGAATGTGGATATTGTGTACTATTGTCGTCCCGTTGTTTCTAAATGTAGAAAAGCACCAACAAGAAGATTTGCTCGACAAAAATGTAGAAATTTAGATATCTCTGCTCTCATATTATCACCAACGGATTCCACAATTCCATGTGATTCTTGTTGTGAGAACCCAAACTGGCGGACTTTTTTCGAGAAATAATATAGCATTTTATATTGTAACATTATTCCAGGTAAACAAAATGACGAATGTATCGAAATGATCAGGACGATGGGTGATTGGATAATGAAAAAATTCGACAGGATTCAAATTACACCTTCGGTGTCTTCTTTGAGTATGAGTAGTGACGCTTCTACAGATATCGGGGCGTCTCAGGTGCCTCCGATTGATCCAGAAGTACGTTTTCTTCCAAGAATATGATACGATGATGTTAGGTATTTCTTTACAACGAGTTATTCTAATTCTAATTGAAGTATCCTCTACTATGTTAGCCTTTCAGTGTACTCCCCTACCAAGGAGGAAAGTTAGGAAGGCAATAATCAATTGCAGTAGTAAAAATCGATCGGATTTCCTATACATGAAATTATTACTGAATTACATTGAATGAAATTACTTTGATGATTCAAGTATCCAAAATTAAGGGGCTTCAACTTTGTTCACAACTTGAAGAACAGTTAATTTTTTTGTGAACAAGCTTATTACATATTTTTATATGTAATAACTCTTAAAGATTCAAAAAGAGCGATTTTTCACTAAAAATAACCGAATTTTTGGCCGCCATTTCAAAAAATTCCAGTCAAATTGAAAAAAAGGATGACACCCTGTGGTTCAGCGTCAAAAAATGATGAAAAAACATGTGCCACACTTAGGGTTCTCCAAAACCTAATTTTTGTGCAATTCTGGAGTTGCACAACTTAGAGCGTTCAAAAAGCTAGGTTGTGCGCAATAAAAAAAATTCGGTTCGGGTATGAATTTTTCATGAAATTTGACGTAGTATCCGAATCTGTAATAAAAAAGGGGAGGGGGTTTCATTTGAAAAAATGAAGTTAGTGTCAGTTGTGCGCAATTGCCCGCAAGTATTTTGTGCGAAAGTAATTCTCCTGAATTCCTCACACAAAAATAGCGTTGGTCCCAATTTTTTACGCTGTATTTTGGGGAAATGAAGGGGGGCGTAACCTTTTCGTGAAACACCCTGTATAACTTCTACTTGGTGCCTGTCACTATACTTATGACAGCCTTCAAGTTGAGGAATATTGCTTATAAGGAATTTGGAGAATTTAAACTGACCAAAATTTGATGTTAATTATACAGAGCATTTGGGAAGGCTTAAGGTTTGAGTGAGAATAAGATTTCGTTTGATAGGTACTAGCTCTAGATCTTCCAACTCCAATGGGGGGTGTGCCCGATTTTGGTTTATTATTTTCAATAATGAACCTTTGGAATCGACCAAGAAAAAAAATTGTCTAACACCCCCTCAAAATTTGATGGCTTACATTTCAAGGTACGTAGAATCCAAAAATCTTATACAAATTTCGCCGTCCGCCCGCCGTCCACCGTACGGCACTTTTGCCACTTAGCATTGACCGATTTTGATGAAATTTAGTATGTAGGCTTCATTTGGGGTCTAGTTGTGCCCCGAAGATTTTGGTTGATGTAGGGGTACCAAAAGGGTCCCACTTCTAAGGGTTCCAAAATCAATTTTGAAATTTTGAAAACGCCCTAACTCAAAAAGTTTTGATATAAAGGTATTGTTTTTCCTTCAATTTAAGATTCTATAGAATTTTAGGAATTTTTTGAGACCACCCGGAGCACTGTAGGACAAACCGTTCGCTCACTACGAGAATTTAAAGTTTGGACGTACGATAAATCAGAAAACACGAGTGTGAATCGCAAATGAGGCCTAATCTCCGTTCAAATTAAAGCTGACCGAAATGCGATCGATGTTTTTCTTCATGTTGGATGGTTGGTGGCTTTGCAGACGAGTGATCTATATAGAAAAATTAAAAATAATAAACCATTTTGTAATAATTTGCAGCGTTTTACGCTGTATTTTGGGGAAATGAAGGGGGTGTAACCTTTTCGTGAAACACCCCTGTATAACTTCTACTTGGTGCCTGTCACTATTCTTACCTATACTTGACAGTCTTCAAGTTGAGGAATAATGCTTACAAGGAATTTGGAGAATTTAAACTGACCAAAATTTGATGTTAATTTAAACAGAGCATTTGGAAAGGCTTAAGGTTTGAGTGAGAATAAGAGTTCGTTTGATAGGTACTAGCTCTAGATCTTCCAACTCCAATGAGGGGTGCGCCTGATTTTTTTTTAATTCTTAATCTAAACTAGACTTTATTCTGAGAATTTTGACACCAGCCGAATTGTACACAATGCCTGATTTTAAACTTTGCCGGTAACAAATTTATACACCAATTAATAAACCCTTTGTGTAATAATTTTCATCGTTTTCTCAAAGTGTACCAACACACTTGCATTAATACCATTAATCCTCTTATATTAATACATGTCATAGTGTAGTAACTGGGTAGGTACGTCGAGATCTCCAATAATATTGGTTTCCGGAAATACGCTTCTAAACTCACGGTGAATGGCTGGATTTGTATAAATTGCTTTCGTTACTCCTTACAGGTTTTACAATACGTCGATTACATGGGTAAAATTGTACCCCAACAACCTGCAGTCAAACAATCCGATAAGGAAAGATTGGAATCCATGGTGAGGAAAGAGTCTGAGAAAGTTCAGGATTCCGTCAACTTGGTGGACGCGGATTTGGAATTTCCGGACCCCTGTCCGGACCCGTTCGTGGCCAAAAGGATCGATTCGATCCTCAACATTTTGGACGCCCATCCGTACTTGAGAAAAGCCATCAACGAGTCCCAATGAAGACGGAAATCGAGGACTTCCTTGGTGTGAGTGCTGAATACACAAACGTTATTCTTGGCAGCAATTTTCTTACGATTAGACGGGTTTTTATATTTTTATTTATCAGGTTGTCCAGCGATTTCCCGAGAAAAAAATTCCCTGAGTTTTCCAGGGTTGTAAACGAACTAAAATATAAATAAATGTGATCATAACTTCTCAAAATTCAGGTTTTTGAGGACATTTTGAATTGTAAAAGCACTAGAAAACGCCTGGCAAGTGGGTTTGGCACATAGCTTCCTAGCTACCAATAAACCGATTAAATAGAAATATGTACGATGCATTAATCTCAAAACTACAATCTCTAATTACCTTGCACTACCCTCTTAGGGGACCATCTACACGTCAACCCGCACAATTCCTGAAAACTTCTTAGAAATCAGGGGGGAAATGTAGAAGTTATGGCTATTATAAGGTTTTTTACGTTTGCGCATGCGCAGAGGCTACTGTCTGTTCAGGGGCGATGATTTTCATAGGGAGCCATCTATGTATAGTTTTGCCCATTACAGGGATTTCATGACGGACACACAGACAGACAGCTACAGAACCAAAATTATTCAGGAAGGCCTGAAACGTAAAACGCGAGTGGAAATTTTGATTTTGGAGAACAATTTTTCTCCAACCTTGAAAAGTGAAAACAAAGCTTCACCTTTGTACACTCGGAAGCAAAATGCAGATAACAGCCTGGACTCACAATGAGTCTTATGGCTTGACAAGAGAGTCCTGCTAGACCCATGTTGGGTCTAGTTGGCAGCGAGCGTATAGCAGCCCTAGAAATCCAACTAAATTCAACGCCACATTTCAGAAGACAACTGAAATTCTCAACATCAAAGGATTCTAATACCCATAAAATTTTGAAATAATATTTCGAAAAATAATGGCCGCCTCTAGATGCTTTTGTTGTGAGTGGATGTAGAAAGCGAACAAACCTGAACGGGATCGGGATTTCAGATACCGTTTTCATGCGGATAAAAGACTCGCGGGACCGAAAACTTCTCGACTTAAAAACCCCACAAGGGAGAAAAAGTCTAAAAAAACGAGTATCTACACTGCATGCAGATACATCTGTACATGGATATGTCTTATGATGGCAATTTATATGATGATCAATGACCACTCAGGCGCCTTCGGCATTCTCCATTGACCTGCCCTCTCAAATTTTAGGTTCCTGCGTTCAACAGGAGAGGAAATGGCCTTGGAGCTCACTCAGCTGATCAGTGATCACTCAGGCGCCTTCAGCATTCTCCATTGACCTGCCCTCTCAAATTTCAGGTTCCTGCGTTCAACAGGAGAGGAAATGCCTTGGAGCTCACTCAGCTGATCAGTGATCATCAACTTTGATGATGTATAGAAATTATGTATCTTTTGACCCTGCCTCTCAAATTTCAGCTTCCTGCGTTCAACAGCATCAGAAAAAAAGTTGCATTGTTTTGTGTGTCGAAAATTTTGGAATGACCACCAGAACTAAGACATATCCATGTCAAAAGAAATCGTTGATATAATGTGAGAGGAACGAAAAAGTCTTGGGCAGGTTTGGTAGGGAAATCTAGATTTAACAAGCAAGATCGAGGCAAGGAGAGTTTTGAGATGTTGAAAGGGGAGTTAATACAAACTTTCAATTCTGGCGTACTTAATCTCCAAAGTGCGCGGGCCGACGTATATAAGAACAAAAAGAGGATAATATCCTCTCGTCTCGGATAAAAAATCTCGTCTCGGATCTACTTTTTTATATAATAAAAAAGTAGATCCGAGACGAGATTTTTTTTCTCTGTACCCTCTCTTTTTATTAGTCTCATAAAACCTAATGTTGCGGAGTACACATGAAAATGTGAAAACAAGGATTCCGCTACCTTGGTAGACTCAGTTGCTAAATCTCACAATGAAAATGAATAATGTAACCACAATCAGATTAGTAAGTTGAGAAGAAACATAGGTGCTCGGTGGAGGTTAGCATTAATTAGCTGCAAGTGTTCCCAAATGAACACTTTTAGCAAATCTTCGAGAAAAAAATGAAGCAATTGCAACGGCAATACGAATTGTAATAACGATAATATATTTTTTTAAGTTGTATTTTTATAGAAATCTATAATTATTGAAATATTATACCTAGTTGAGAAACTTTTCTACATTGGGCGTATCAATAATTGAAAAATTGTCTCCCATGTTCCGAGCTCAGGCTTTTTCCAGTTTTTTTTCGCGAGAAAAATGAAATTCCCTGATTGTTTCCTGATTTTTCTAGTAGAGTAAAATTCCCTGAGTATACCCGGTTTTCCAGGTCGCTGGACACCCCTGTTTATACAGCCCGTTCTGGGCTTTGGCCTCCCGTGTTATACCCACTGAGTACAGAAGTAATTTCTAGAAGTGTTCTTCTATTCTCTCTGGCTATACCCAATGACTTGGACGTCGTCTTCTAACATCTTCCATCCAACTCCTTCTCGGTCTGCCTCGTCTTCGGGTTCCTCAGAATATTTTCTTAGCATCTTTTTCAAAAAACACCCATTCTTCCTAAGTGTCCAAGCCAGCAGAGCCCTTGGGATTTTATTAATCCCATCTTCATGGTCTCGATCAATTCATCGAGTTCTCGGTTCCACTATTCGGCATATTCCTCTTTCACAAACTGGTCCGAATATCTGGTTAGGTGGTTATCTATGTATATCGCTATGCTAGATTTAAGTCAAGGGCTGAGTTTTGTTAATTGACACCATTTGCATCCTTCTGTACCACACAAATATTTATGTTGATTCACGATCTAATCTCAAGTATTGTGACTCTCGATTAACTTTCCTGTTTACATCGAATGTTGAAACAAACAAAAGGATATTTCAAAGATCTATTCAGGTTGATACAGCCAGTTCTTTCCCGTGTGTAAAACAAAAATTCGAATGTCGAATAAAAATATTTCGTTCGATCAAAAAACGCGTTCAATTAGAAAACGCGGGTCGAGCGCAGCACGTATCGGGGAAATTGCGCTGAACAATGCCCTCAGGGCATACTACAGTTCTGTTCGTGCTTCTTCCATGGTCATGGTAATCAATACCTGCAGGTAAACCTTTATTCCTTCTATAATGTTCAATAACTGGTCTGCCATACTGCACGAGTTGATTTCACAACTAATTTGCAACAAAAAATGTCTCTCAGCAATTTTTTTAAAAGGCTTTGTTTTTGAGTTATTTCAATTAAATACCTTAGATGATAATATAATAAATAAATAATAATAAATAGTAAATAATAAATAGTTAATAAATTAAATACCCTAGACTTACGTCATTAAGTAGGTCATAACTCCTTTAATTGGCTGTGATAATTACAATTTGAGGAAACCGTTGAGCATTAAATTTCCTATAGGATAGATGCCTCACCTTTTATTTTCTTTTTAGTCAAGGTTGGAGACATGAAATCGCTCTCTGAAAAGAGAATTTTACGTAATTTGGGAAACCTCGAATTTTTTCAATCGCAAATTGAACTACGAGAAGCAAACATTTTCAAGATGCCAGAATGGGAAAAACTGCGCCTACATCTCAGCTTTTCAATGATATAATCAAAGAATATTTTACAGCCAAATTTAGGGGAGAACTTTGCGTTTGAACGCGGAAAAGCGTGCATTTTTTCAACGAAATAAGCGCTCCGGTTAGGCGATCTGAGGGGTCGGAGGATGGAAGTGGGTGGGTCGGCGCCGCAGTAGACCGCGAAGCCTCCGAAAACAGGAGGCCGGAGCGCTGATTTCGTTGAAAAAATTCACGTTTTTCCGCGTTCAAACACAAATTTCTTCCTTAAATTTGGATGTAAAATATTTTTTAATTACACCATTAAAAAGCTGAGATTTTTGCAGTTTTTATCGTTCTCGCATTTTGAAAAAAAATTGGTTCCTGCTGTTTAATTTGCGATTGAAAAAATTCGAGGTTTCCCAAATGACGCAAAATTGTCTTTTCAGAGTGCCTTTTGATGTCGCAAACTTTGATTAAAAAAAAATAAAGGTAAGGCATCTATCCGATAGGAAATTTAATGCTCTTTCGAACGGCATCCTCAAATTGTAATTATCACAGCAAATGAAAGGAGTTATGACCGACTTAATGACGTGAGGTCAAAATCACGAAAAAAAAGTTTAAAATTAAAATAACTCGGAAACAAAGCCTTTTAACGAAAATTGCTACGAGAAATTTTTTGTAGCAAATTAGTTGTAGTTGTTTTTTTGTTGCAAAATTGTTCGGCTCGCATAGTATGGCAGACCAGTTAGGCTTAAGCCCTGCATACAAGGGTGTTTTATGATGGATTTTTTTTTCTTCTCCGCTATTTGAACACTTAAAAAAGCTTCAAACGCGCTAACTTCATTTTTTAAAATGAAAATCTTCCTTTTTTTGTAGTAGATTCGGATTCTACGTCAAATTTAGTGAAAAAATACACTCATCGAATGATTTGTTCATTGCACGCAGCAGCCTCTAGGAGTACGTTCACGAATTATTTTTCAAATTTTAGTCACGTGATGATATTAGTTTTTTATTCCCATTTTATAGCAATTATCGAAGTTCAACATACTTTTTTCGTTACTCTTCGATCTTAGCCTAGAGGCCGAGAAGAGATAATTGTGCGACAACATAAAGATTTTCTTTGGCAAGACATCTCTGAGCCGTGAAGAGCTAATCGAGATATTCAACAATAGGTACTGGGAAAACCCACACAAATTTGCGTGGGCGTATAGAAGAGCTCTAATAGAAGAATTCAATTAGAAATGATCGATAGGACTTATGTACGGTGTATGGAAGGTACTGGTGTAAATCGAGCTTGCACTCCATACAGGAGAATAAAAATATGAAATTATTTGAAGAACAATGCAGTGAAAAAAACACGGCAATCAGTAGATATATAACAGTTTCAGTTAAGAACAGTTTCAGAAAATTTTGGTTCCATCTAGTCTGTGTAGTCAATTCCTTGTCCCGGGCATTAAAACCCGAAATCATTGTTCAATTTGGATGAAATCGAGCTAGCACTCCATACAGGAGAATAAAAGTATGAAATTATTTGAAGAACAATACAGTAAAAAACACTGTAGTCAGTAAAGAAATAACAATTTCAGACAATTTTGGTACCTTCTAGTCTGTTTGGTCAATTCCTTGGACCTGGCATTAAAACCCGAAATCATTGTTCAATTTGGATGAAATCGAGTTAGCACTCCATACAGGAAAATAAAAGTATGAAATTATTTGAAGAACAATACAGTAAAAAACACTGTAGTGAGTAAAGAAATAACAATTTCTGACAATTTTGGTTCCTTCTAGTCTGTTTGGTCAATTCCTTGTCCCGGGCATTAAAACCCGAAATCATTGTTCAATTTGGATGAAATCGAGCTTGCACTCCATACAGGAGAATAAAAGTATGAAATTATTTGAAGAACAATACAGTAAAAAACACTGTAGTCAGTAAAGAAATAACAATTTCAGACAATTTTGGTACCTTCTAGTCTGTTTGGTCAATTCCTTGTCCCGGGCATTAAAACCCGGAATCATTGTTCAATTTGGATGAAATTTCATCAAACCCCTTGTGATTTACTTGCCCATAACTTTTCTTGGTTGGGGTGGGTACAAAGCTTCCCTGTATCCATTACTATCTATAGAGAGGAAGCAAAATGATGTCATTCGACTCGTAAAAGATATAGCTGTCTAGGGAAATACTATCACACGTAACTGGCGCATTCCATTTAAGACTACATCGAGATAATCTTCCTACTGCCGTCAAAACTGGCTTCCGTTCCATTTGTCCTTGCCGTCTAGTGTTTGTAGGTCTTCCCTTCCGTGCCCTCGTAATATCGAGGTGCATAGTTACCCCAAGTGCTTCGTGAACATGGTCGTATCCTATGAAACCGGTTCGATGAGTCCGGAGAATTACGCGGTTTGTGAGTTCAACAGTGAAGATCTGTTGGGGTTCGAGGAGATCGTATTCTGTGTCCCTACCGAAGAAGACGGAGATGAAGTTAGTAAAGTACACAATTCGTGTAGTATATTCCCCATAATATTCATCAAATCTGTGCTGCTCATACAATAGCGTAACTTGGACATTGACAAACAGAACCTATACAATTATTTAAAATGCTGTGAAACACGAGAGTAGGCCCTACTTGGACATTTTGTATTCAGTTGAAGGACACTGATATTTGACAAAGCTTCCCCTGTTTTGGTTGATAGTGAGGAAGCAAAAGTACGAGTATTTAAAACCTGTACAATTCACTTGCG
This sequence comes from Apolygus lucorum, assembly GCA_009739505.2. NCBI lineage: Eukaryota > Metazoa > Arthropoda > Insecta > Hemiptera > Miridae > Apolygus > Apolygus lucorum. Next base: position 34,789,919 of record CM019180.2, read on the forward strand.
AATTTTCGAAGAAAATGAAACTATTGCCAAGTGTGACGATCCTACTTTTACAGAAGGGGCAAACCGATTTGGTTTGTTCCCGATTTGTTGGAGCTACGCCTAGGGGGATATTTGATTCATAGAGATATAAATCGATATCCTATTCGGGCCGGCTGATTAATCTAATCACTGGTTCGAAGGGGTAGGGTCGTCACCCTCCTCTGACTAACTTATGAACAATTAGGTGAATTTCAATCTGAAATTCAACCTATATTGTTACATGGTAGCAGAGCGTGGTTAGGTGGAAATGCACTGAATTTATTTCATCATTTCCCCTCCACTTTTTCTTGGGTATTTCTGGAGGAATTACCCAAAGAGATATCCAGAAGGAATCTCTATATTATATTCATTCCCTTATTATACTTCGCCAATCCGGCAATTAAATGCATTCATTAAACTTCGCCAATCCGGCAATTAAACTCATTACCTTGTTAGGCTTTGCCAATCTGGCATTTTATTAATTTCTATTTCGTTTTTCTTTTATATAAGCCTTTTCTGCATTTGCCTTTTCAATCGTTACACTTGAATGTTTCGTCGTTCGTATTCTTTATTTAGTTTGCTTTCTCCTCAGTTCTATTGATTTATTCTTTTATGTATGAATGGCCCATTCATGGCATAAATGACCCATTCTTGGCATTCTTCTTCTTCTTTTGCAATAGTACCATTACGATGGAGGAATTCCCTTGAAGCTTCCAGACGTCCTTTCCTGGGCTTCATGCTATTTTCAGTCCCTTTGACTTGTTTTCAAACATACTTCTGTTTGAAACCCAGAAGTATGTTTTAGGGAGGGGAGTGTGACGATCCTACTTTTACAGAAGGGACAAACCGATTTGGTTTGTTCCCGATTTGTTGGAGCTACGCCTAGGGGGATATTTGATTCATAGAGATATGAATCGATATCCTCTTCGGGCCGGCTGATTAATCTAATCACTGGTTTGAAGGGGTAGGTCGTCACCCTCCTCTGACTAGCTTATGAACAATTAGGTGAATTTCAATCTGAAATTCAACCTATATTGTTACACAAGGTCCCCAAATTTGTAGGATGAAAAACTTAAATTTTGGTTTATTATTTTCAATAATAAACCTTTGGAATCGACCAAGAAAAATAAAATTTAAACCCCCTCAAAATTTGTTGGTTTACGTTTCAAAGTAGGTACCGAAAATCGAATAAAAAATTTTCCGTCCGTTCGCCGTACACTTTTCTTAGCAACTCTGGACTGATTTGGTTCAAATTTGGTATGTAGGCTCTATATGGGGTCTAGTTGTGCCGCGAAGCTTTTGGTTGATGTCAGTCACTTCTAAGGAGTGAAAAATAAGGGTAAAAATTTTCAAAAGTGCCCTAGCTCGAAAAATTTCGGAATAAAGGTATCGATTTTTCACCAATTTAAGATGGTATCGAATTGTTAAAAATTTAGAGACCACGTGGAGCTCTGTAGGACGATCACTTCGCACCCTACGAGTATTTAAGGGTTTTCCTTCGATAAAACAGAATCGCGAGTGTGAATCACCAAAGAGGTCCAATCTTCGTTGAATTTTTCGCTAACCAAAACGCAAATCGCTGTTCGTTTCTTCGAGTTGTATTCAGTTCTGCTTCCTTAGCAACCAGTAATCAAACTTCCATATGAAGCTCAATATTTCTTCGAATCGAGTGTGAAGAGTTTAGTTCTTTCTTGTAAACTTGATTGTGAAGGTGTGAAGGCAGTATGGTGTGGTAAGTAGTACCTACCAATGGTAGGTGAAAAGAAAGTTCGTAGTTGAAAAAAATAGGTAAAGAAAAGTTGGTAGGTAAAAAAAAAGCTGCAAATCATTGCCCAAAGGTTTACTATTTTCTGTATAGATCACCCTTCTGTATAGATCCCTGCCTACCAACCGTAATTACCTACTACCTACCTACTAGGGCATTTTTGAAAATTTCAACCCTTCATTTCCATTTGGTGGGTGGTTGGGGTTGAAATTTTCAAAAATGCCCTAGTAGGTAGTAGGCTAATAAAAGTGCTGCGTACGGCGGACGGACGGAAATTTTTTTTATTCAATTTTTGGATTTTACGTACCTTGATACGTAAACCAACAAATTTTGAGAGGGGGTTACAATGTTTTCTTTCTTGGTCGATTCCAAAGGTTTATATTTGAAAATAATAAACCAAAATACAAGTAAACAACCATTTCGGGATGAATTTTTGTCCGACACCAGCTGTCGTTCAAAGAGAACATAAGAATTGGTTCTGATGATTTCGCTTGTGATCACTTATTGCCTCACCCCTTTAAGTGAAGAGGGTAGTTTTACCAACCATTCGGCAGTTGGTACTTTGAGAATAAGGAATCATTCCGGTATGTCAGAATTTCACATTTTCGATTTCAAATTTAGATTATGTACCCTTGAAAACCCCCTCACACAATTGTAAGTTGAAAATTCCGTTAAAATACTGGCTGTGAAAGGAGAAAGAGGTTTTCCTGATGATGTCAGTCGGTCGCGCGTTCCGGGTTAGTATTTCCCGAAATTACCGACGCTCAAACTTTAAAAGTTATACCTAAATCTGAAATTTTCAAGGAGTTTCGAAATTCATTAGTGCAGCAGTCTAGGGAATTGAAATATTAAAAGACTGTCGCTGGGACCATCAAAATCGAACAATAATTGCCAGAGAAAATGGGAAAAACCTAATTGAATGAACTGTTTTTCCAATTTTCTCTGGTAATTATTGTTCAATTTTGATGACTCTAGCGGCAATATTTTATTTTTTCTATTCCCTAGACTGCTGCACAAATGAATTTAAAAAATCCTTTAAAATTTCAAATTTAGGTACAATTTTTAAAGTTTTAGCGCCTGTAATTTACAGAAATACTAACCCCGAATGAGGAACGAACGGCCACCGACTGAGACCCCCTTAAAGACACTCGTTTTCGCTCCTTTCCAACAATCGGATACACCTTTTCGAAAAGTTCTCACTGAGATCTTTCAGTTTAACGATTGAAAACAAACAGCCCTCGTTGCCCATTAAATAACACCAAGTTTTAAAGGTGATACAAATACAAAGCATCAATAATAATCTGAAATTTGATCATTTATTACCTTATTTAATCATTTAGTATAAAAATGTTGTTGAGAAACCTCCTTGTAAGCGTTCATTGCATTTACCATAATAAACATGTTTGGATAAAGTCAGTTCAAAATCAGTTCTAAATGGACTAACAGCCAAAATACTTGCACATCGTTTCTATTAATGAGTTATTGGGCTTTAGTATGAGTAAAAATGGTTGGTTCTTGGAATATAAATCGTTATAAATATTGTTGTTTTTATAAGGCGGTACTGATAAATTCCCTGAACCCAATGACGATTTTCACTATCATGTTACAAATTTCTCAGATCGACAAACAAAACCCAATTCAGCAGTTCGCAATTACGAGTAAGTTGATGACTTCCTGCTTTTTCACACCTACCGTGCCTTGTGCCGATCAGATGGCGATTGAATCAATAAGCAATCATCTTGGTCCGAATTGGACAATTAGATCGTGAGAAATTGATGTTTAAGGAATATCTCGTTCGAGCGTACTAAAAATAAATCGTTCTGAGGGGCAAGAAATGCATAGGGGACCGTCACGGGGCAATCTGCTCGCAAAATATCATCGAAATCGAACCATCATATTAAGTTTGTATGTTCATAAAAGAAGGAATAAATTTATTTTCATTCATTCATTAATTTATTTTCATCATTCAGGGTAGTTATGCCCGGGACAAGAAATTTACTACAGATTGTCTATTGACAGACACAGAACCAAAGATGTTCCAAAAGCTCTGAAAAGCTCTTTTTCGACCTGCAGCACGAATACGAAACTTCCATTTCTTCATTAGTGATGCAGCAAAAGTAGAGATGAAATGGAAGTTCTCTTGACAAAACTGAGTTAGCAAGTGCTTAATATAGCATTTTCCAGTTGAATTAAAACTTTTTCCAAAAGAATTAAACCTTTTTACGAAACAATTAAACCTTTTCCCAAATGAATTAAACCTTTCCCCAATACAATTAAACTTTTTTCCAAAATAATTGAACCTTTTTACGAAACAATTAAACCTCTCAAAAGAAGGGGATGTAATAGAAAATAAATAAACGACGTAGGAGAAACTAATCTCAAGCTCGCTCAAGAGTAGGGACAAGAACCGTTGTCACTGTTCCCACTGTACGGGGGCGAAACACGTCGCTTATCGTAGCGGTGAACAATCAAGGCATCATTCACTCAAAAATTGTGACTTCTGGGACAACGACTGCCCAAATTTTCGTTAACTTTCTACGGGAACTCGAAACGGAACTACCTGATACAGAGGATGTAACACTTTTAATGGACAATGCTCGGATTCATCGAGCAAAATTTGCTTCACATTTGCACATTTGCAAAATTTGCACTTCATTTAATAAAGTGCAAAACTTCATGGCTTCCACACAAATGACCGTTTTTACCACCATACTCGCCGATGCTAAATCCGGTTGAAAAAGCTTTCGCAAAATTCAAGTTAGCAGCAAGAGGAATATTAGGCCGCCGAGAAGAGCACATTCTTACTCAAGTAATTGCAACAAGTATGTACAGCTACAGTAACCCCCCAAGACTATGTCACAGACATGTTCCTACTGTTGCCTACAGCGGCGAATGGAGACCCACTGCATTAACAACTGTTAATTTCTGTTTGTGTTTTCACTATTCATTGACCCTTCGTTATTTTTTCTCGCCTTTGTTGTTCACTTTTCTGGAATTCATTCAACCTAATTCATGATTAAACTGTTTCGCGATTCATATACTTGCAATTCCTTATTTTCCCGCTAAAGGTTTAATTGTTTCGGAAAAAGGTTTAATTATTTTGGAAGAAAGTTTAATTGTATTGGGGAAAGGTTTAATTCATTTGGAAAAAGGTTTAATTCTTTTGGAAAAAGGTTTAATTCATTTGGAAAAAGGTTTAATTCTTTTTGAAAAGGTTTAATTCAACAGGAAAATGCTATATTTCAAAACTCAACATTAAAACTCTGAAAATTTGTAATCCTTTGCGGATAATAATTATATTATTATTATTAATAATTATTATTTTATAAATATTATTCATTATTAGTAATAATTATCATTTGCATAATTTTTGATAATAATTGGTTAATAATACCTAATCAGTATTAATTCTGTAAAAAGTTCGTTTTATGGTTCACAAAGCTGGATGGGAAAATTCAGCTTCGTTTTTCGACCTCCTTGAGCAACATTATCGCTTTGAAACGTCTTTGGCGGACATATATGTTGCGCAGACAATACTACTTATTTTACTAGGAAAAAGTACCTAATAAAAATCACGAATTTTCGGAGCTAACCCACTCAATACCTGATCACGTGAAAATTGGGAAAGAAACGTGAAACTGACCAGGCCACGGAATATAACATAGTGACTGTCTATAAATTTATCAAATAAGTGCTAATGATTCCACCGACTGAGGAAAATGAAATATAATTTTATCATCAACGGAAAAAAATGAAATGAATGAAGATAAAGGTAGACTCGTATCTCGTATCTATGGAAAGCTAGTACGCGTAACTGGTGATAACCCCAATCATGCCCCTCCAGTCTGCAGGATAAGATAAAGTACTCATTTTGAGTTCATGGAGAAACGTCTGAAAGAAATTGTATGTTCCTAATATTAGATTCTGGACTGTTCTTATTTTTGATGAATAATTACTTCACAGTCCTTGAATGAGGAAAGTAACTCTGGCCAACTTATGTATGACCAAATTTGGGTATCTGACAGGCTTTTTGAGTGTGCCTGATTAATCCTAACCACCCTGTAATGTAATGTGACTTTTCGTTATTTATTCCAAATTTTACAATTTCGCATCCTCAAAA
>CM019180.2:34795921-34844577 GCA_009739505.2 Apolygus lucorum
AGAGATACAAGGCGGGGTGGTTCGTTGTTAAAGATATAGTGGGTACTTCAAATTGCAATCGATGTTGCATAGGTGTTGGTCGTAGGCAGGGCAACAAATTTCTTTCTAATGTCCCAACCAATTGCAGGTACAATGGTGGGTAGGTGCAGGCAGTATACCAAAATTCAGACAGAAGGGATTACCCTTGGAGAAACTTCTGGTTAATATGCCGCTGCAAAATTTGACTGACGTTATCAATACAATTACACAAGCGATATGGTATTGACAGGCTCTCATTTCAAGGATAAACGTAGGTATCTTCAGTGGCATCCATTTCCAGGGCATGGGGTGGTATTTTGTGGATTTCAAAATGCTTCTTCCAAAACGAACAGAGGTTTCCGGAATGTCCTCACTACCTACGATTGTTCTTAATAACTTTGATTGAAATGAAATCATCATGCGAAAAACCGGAATCCAATAAAGGTTACAGTGGTGGGGGCTGGTCATCCCGTGGGAGCCAGCGACCACACATATTTGCGAGATGTAAAACTTGGATCCCCACTGGATTCGACGAATTGTGCGTTAAATGTTGAAATACGAATGTGGAAATGCACATATGAATCGTGTTTGCTTGGAAAAAAAGATTTTTTTACAAAATGCGAAGACGGGAAAAGATAACTTGAAAGAAAAGGACAATACTACTTATTTTACTAGGAAAATGTAATAAAAATCACGAATTTTCGGAGCTAACCCACTCAATACCTGATCACGTGAAAATTGGGAAAGAAACGTAAAATTGACCAGGCCACGGAATCTAACATAGTGACTGTCTATAAATTTATCAAATAAGTGCTAATGATTCCACCGACTGAGGAAAATGAAATATAATTTTATCATCAACGGAAAAAAAATGAAATGAATGACGATAAAGGCAGACTCGTATCTCGTATCTATGGAAAGCTAGTACGCGTAACTGGTGATAACCCCAATCATGCCCCTCCAGTCTGCAGGATAAGATAAAGTACTCATTTTGAGTTCATGGAGAAACGTCTGAAAGAAATTGTATGTTCCTAATATTTAGATTCTGGACTGTTCTTATTTTTGATGAATAATTACTGCACAGTCCTTGAGGAAAGTAACTCTATGTATGACCAAATGGGTATCTGACAGGCTTTTTGAGTGTGCCTGATTAATCCTAACCACCCTGTAATGTAATGTGACTTTTCGTTATTGACATTTTATGTCTTTACTATGGTACAAAAATGAAAAATCTTCACGCGGGGATCGTCACGCGGGGAGCGTTACGCGGAAATTTCTGATGATTTTCACGTACAACCAATCGTTCCTAGGGAAAACTAACTTCCTCATTTTCCACCCCACAAAAATCGTTCACCACTCATTGGAAAGCTCTCAATTTATTAAACATAAGACATAAAATGTCTCTCGTGGTTGCGTACTTGTACGAAAGCTGTATCCACCGTTTGTGTTTTGACAGTGGCTTCGCTTTTTAGGACGTCCCACAGTAAGACATGGGCGTCCTTATGCGATCGATCTGGGGTGAAGGAGGACAACACTCAACATAAAAAAAAACGTCTGCCAAGTGGGTGTGGCACATAGCTTCCTCGTATCCATAACCCGATTATATAGATGATCCGATGCATAGTAGTTAATCTCAAAACACCAATCTCTAAGTACCTTTCACTACCCTCATAGGGGACCACCTACCACGCTAATCTAGACAATCCTAGAAAATTTCATCAAATTCGGATGAAAAATGTAAATGTTATGGCGGTTACAAGGATTTTACGTATGCGCGTGCGCAGCGGCTACGATCAGTCCGGGGGTGATGATTTTCATAGGGGACCATCTAAATACTAATCTGTAACATCCCTGAACATTTCATTGAAATCGGATGGAAAATGTAGAAGTTATGGCCGTTACAAGGAATTCACGTTTGCGCATGCGCAGTCGCTTATGTCAGTTCGAGGGTGATGATTTTCATAGGGGACCGTCTACAACCTAATCTGCATAATACCTGAAGATTTCATCGAAATCGGGTAGAAAATGTGGAAGTTATGGCTGTTACAAGGGAATTAACGTGTGCGCATGCGCAGTGGCTACTATCAGTCCGAAGGTAAAGATTTTCATAGGGGACCATCTGAACACTAATCTGTAACACCCCTGGAAATTTCATTGAAATCGGATTGAAAATGTAGAAGTTATGGCCGTTACAAGGAATTCACGTTTGCGCATGCGCAGTCGCTTCTATCTGTCCGAGGATGATGGTTTTCATAGGGGACCGTCTACACACCAACCCGAACAATCCCTGAAAATTTCATAGAAATCGGACAATAACTTCGTATAGTTATGCGCGTTACAAGGAATTCATGACAGACAGACAGACAGACACGGAACCAAAATTGTTCAGAAAGGTCTAAAACGCAAAACGCGAGTTGAAATTTTGATTTTGGAGAACTTTTTTTTTCGTCCTTGAAAAGTGAAAACAAAGCTTCCGCTACCTTGGTAGACTCGGAAGCAATAACCACACAGTAATCCGTTTTAGACCATTCTGAATTGAAATCCGCGAAAAACGTCTGCCAAGTGGGTGTGGCACATAGCTTCCTCGTATCCATAACCCGATTGTATAGATGATCCGATGCATAGTAGTTAATCTCAAAACATCAAAACAAGTTAATCTGTAACATCCCTGAAAATTTCATTGAAATCGGATGGAAAATGTAGAAGTTATGGCCGTTACAAGGAATTCACGTTTGTGCATGCGCAGTGGCTACTATCAGTCCGAAGGTGGTGATTTTCATAGGGGACCATCTAAATACTAATCTGTAACATCCCTGAAAATTTCATTGAAATCGGATAGAAAATGTAGAAATTATGGACGTTACAAGGAAATTCACGTTTGCGCATGCGCAGTGGCTACTATCAGTCCGAAGGTGATGATTTTCATAGGGGACCGTCTACAACCTAATCCGCATAATCCCTGAAAATTTCATCGAAATTGGGTAGAAAAAGTGGAAGTTATGGCCGTTACAAGGAAATTCACGTTTGCGCATGCGCAGTAGCTACTATCAGTCCGAAGGTGATGATTTTCATAGGGGACCGTCTACACACCAACCCGCACAATCCCTGAAAATTTCATTGAAATCGGATGGAAACTGTAGAAGTTATGGCCGCTACAAGGAATTCACGTTTGCGCATGCGCAGTCGCTTCTATCAGTCCGGGGATGATGATTTTCATAGGGGACCGTCTACACACCAACCCGCACAATCCCTGAAAATTTCATTGAAATCGGACAATAACTTCGTATAGTTATGCGCGTTACAAGGAATTCATGACAGACACACAGACAGACAGACAGACAGACAGACAGACACACAGACACACAGACACACAGACACACAGACACACAGACACTGAACCAAAATTGTTCAGAAAGGTCTAAAACGCAAAACGCGAGTGAAAATTTTGATTTTGGAGAACTTTTTTTTTTGACCTTGAAAAGTGAAAACAAAGCTTCCGCTACCTTGGTAGACTCGGAAGCAAAAAACCATAGGTGTGTGTGTGTGTGTGTGTGTAACAAAATCTTGTGTACTCTGCTCAGGCCTTAGTTCTCAACCGATTTTCCTGGTTCTTTTTTTGTTCGACGCGGAAAACTATCTAGTTGTGCACTACGGCGCCGGAATTTTGAATTTTGCCTTTTAAGGAGGGGAAAGGGGGGGGTTAATGCTCAAAAAACGTGTTTTTGGGCAAAATCTTGTGTACTCTGCCCAGGCCTTAGTTCTCAAACGAGTTTCGTGGTTCTTTTTTTCTTCGACGCGGAAAACTATCTAGTTGTGCACTACGGCGCCGGAATTTTGAATTTCGCCTTTTAAGGGGGGGAAAGGGGGGGTTAATGCTTAAAAAACGTACGTTTGCGGGCATAATCTTATAAACTCTGCCCAGGCCTCAATTTCCAACCGATTTGTGTGTTTCTTTTTTTGTTTGACTAAAATAACTTCCGAGTTGTACATGATTTCACCAGAGTACCAAAATTTGCAAGAGAAGGGGGTGAGTGGGGGGATAATATTCACAAAATATCCAATTTTTCAATATTTCGGTTCCTTTACTGCTTACTGATTGTATCCAAGCTTTGAAATTGAGGAAAAATCCTCATTATACCTTAGGATTTGCATGAATTACTTTCTGTACCACCATGGAAATAAAAGTGGTGCCACCATGGTGCCAGGGCACCATAAACCTCATATTTCTTGGGTTTTTTGGTGTTTCACCTTGAATACGGATGTGACATTCGACGGACTGCCTACTAAACCTAATAGATGGAAGTTCAATGTTACGCCGTATTTCCGCTTTGGTGCCAGACTGGCACCATTGTTGGCGTTGGGGAGGTGGTGGGGGTGGGTGGGGGGTGAACTCGAATTCGCATGTTGGGTGTCGTAGATCATGGATTTTAAAATGCTCTTCAGATTCGAGGCTCGCATGCCGCTAGAAGTGTTATGGTTTATAATGGGGGGGGGGGTCACTATATCTTCCCTGAAGTAATAGATAAATTACATCGAGAGAAACAGTCTTATCGCTTAACAACTGGTTAAACTGATCCAATACTCCAATGGGACGTCCCCTGGAATGCATGCATTACTAAACAATATGTTTTCGAATGCCTTCCGAGTCCATCCTTTATCTAAATATTTCCTCTTTCCAAACCAACCTTTTGGAATAGGTTGTTTATTTTGTTGAGGATTTTTATTCATTTCTTGCCATCAAGAGCCCAAGCTAAGTATATTATTGAACATTATTTCTCCATAATATCAATTAGTTTTTATTCCAAATTTTACAATTTTGCATTCTCGAAAAACAATTTGTGTCCTCCAAAATCAGAATTCTTACTCGCAGTTTTGCTATCGAGAGAAGAGAAAAAACTCCAAATTTCTTTTCCTATATAGGCCATTAAAACTTTCATTCTCGCTGCACGAAAAAAACCGTCTGCACAAGCATAACAAACTTGATTTTTCTACAACGTGGATTTTGGTTTATTATTTTCAATATTGAACCATTGGAATAGAGCAAGAAAAAAGTTATACCCCCCATAAAAATTAGATGATTTACGTTTAATAGATAGTATTCAAAATCCAAAAATCTAATATAAATTTTTCCGATTTGTTCGGTCCGCCATATTTGGCACTTTGCCCAGTTCCCGTGTACCGATTTTGATGAAATTTGGTAGATCGGCTCCATATGGCGTCTAGTTGTGCCCCGAAGGTTTTCGTCAGAGATTTCTAAGTGGTGAAAAGTAGGAGAAAACATTTCAAAACGCCCTAGCTCGAAAACTGTCGATGTACAGGTATTGTTTTTATCATTAATTTAAAATTTCCAAAATGTTGAAGAATTCTTTTACACAACCCACAGCTTTGAAGGAGCAAACGATCAAAATTTGTTGGTTTACGTTTCAAGGTACGTAGAATCCAAAATCGAATAAAAATTTGGCCGTCCGTCCGCCGTACACGGTCCGCGGCACTTTCCTCAGTTAGCATTGACCGATTTTGATGAAATTTGGTTGATGTAGGTCACTTCTAAGGATTGAAAAAAAAGGTTGAAATTTTGAAAACGCTCTAACTCAAAAAATTTTAATGTAAACGTATTGTTTTTCCACCAATTTAAGGTAGTGTAGAATTTTTTGAGACCACGCTGAGCCCTTTAGGACAAACCGTTCGCTCCCTACGAGAATTTAAGGGTTGGACTTACGATAAATCAGAAACACGAGCGTGAATCGCAAGAGGCCTAATCTCCGTTCAAATTTTAGTTGACCGAAATGCGATCGATGTTTTTCTTCACGTTGGTTGATGGTGACAATGGCAAAGCCGTGTTCTTTGCAGACGAGTGATCTATAAATATAGAAAAATAATAAACCTTTAAATAATAATTTGCAGCATTTTTAAATCAGTTTCGGATAGTGTTCAATTTTAAAGCTAATAAAACCACCCAACCGATCAAAAATAGTTAAAAATAGTTAAAATAGTCCCAGCCTGCCCCTAAGTACCCACGTCCTCCTCCCCACACCTCCCCTCTATCCTTAGAAGGTGGTCTGAGGACCATTGTAGGGGTGCCTTGCCTCCTTCACTCCACAGTCGTAAATACGAATGAATGAATCAGAAACACGAGTGTGAATCGCATATGAGGTGCCTTTCTTCACTGACGGAAGTGAGGCAAATTTCAGCTGATATGATCTCCATAGAAAAATGATGAACCGTTGTGCAGCGTTTTTCACAAAATAGTCCCTTATAATTTTGCCTCAACTTGGAGGGTAGTTAGAAGTTGCTTGATGAATTTCACAGCAATTCAATCAGCAAGGGAGTTCTTATAAAAATAGCAAAATTCTCCAACAATCTATATAAATTGTAAGAATTCTCAATCGTGTTGTCGTCTCAATCGATATTTAGGAAACCAACAACTCGATTAAGAATTTCATGTTTCTTAACGAAAAATTTGGGTACGTTTTAATTATCAGATCAGAATAATCATTTTCGAATTAACAGACAATGTTATTCTTTGTGAGGAAGTTGGAAAGGCTGGTGACTGGTGAGGACTATTTAAGTTGAACAGACTAAATCAGGAGCGAAAGAACGTGTATTATACATTACTCGAATGAGATATTGAACTGTGTAGCTCGAAAATTGGTTGATGAGGTGTCTTTAAGTACTGCAATTCTGCGGATTTGGGATGCTCGTTGAGGGGTGGCCGCATTGAGGAGACTGGTGTAGTCCGACGAGATTTTGCGGAATCTGAAGCTTTTGGCGAAGATTCTGGCTAACGATGAAATGAGGTCACATTTTTCGAAAACAGGAGCCTATGGAAGTGATTGGTTGTTAAGGGACCAGCGACAAGTATACTCTTCATACCTAAAACCGTAAAACATTATTAGTAATCGAATGGGTACTCTATGAGTCGGTGGAGATGAGTAAAGTATGAATATTAAGTACTAACATTTTTGAAACATACCCTTTGCGTACAGTAGAGACGAGTAGGCCATTTTTTGAGGCGTTTGAAGTTTACAATAATGAAAACTTTGAAAATTCGCACATTTACCCATGTTGCACAAATAGGTATACATAAATTTAAATATTAGTCCTTGATCTCGTGCATTTCTCCAGGATAAGCAAACTGGGCTTCAATGATCTGCATCTTGGTTGTAGGATATGCATAATTATTTTGGTTTCTACCTATTCTAAATCTAGATATCGATGGCATCATAATATGATGATCATATTATGATAACCTCGTATCTCAATTTTTTGCCAAAATTGTTTTTTTTGGATTTTCTGTATGAAAACCTCGTTTCTCACCCACCTGTAATTCAATTTTTAGCGGGAATTGCATTTTCTGCTCTCTAGCGCCCTAAATGATAACCTCATTTTTGATCAAGAGGGCTGAGCGTCACTGATAACCTCGTATCTTAAAGCTGAAAAGATACGAGGTTTTCATTGTTATTGTTTACTCAGACCAGTGTGTGTTGTGCTCCGGCTTTCCTTGGCGATATCTATAACATGTTATGTTGCTTCTTCTTAATGTTAATGCATGATACCGAGAACCTACCATGTTTACTTTATGAGTCCGTTGAGACGAGTAGTGATATTTTTGAGGTTTTTGGTCTGAAATTCTGTATGGTATATTTTGGATTTGCATAAAATTTCTTACAAGAATTTTATCCATCAAAGTTAGAAAATTTTTCAAGTGAAAAATGACTGAACATCAGTTTAAATATTTCTTTGAAAATTCGCTCATTCGTTCATGTTGCACGAATTTGACTTTTATTCTCAGTCAATATCTTTACTGTTCGGTTGGCTTTGCTAATAGAAATATCGAGAGCGTTTTCGTCCCTTTCAAAAACTTCAAGCCCTGTTCTTATCACTGTTCTATTTTCGCCTGCTCTACGCAGTCTCACGCTCCTCTACGCCATGTGTGATAAACTCAAACCTCGCTGGCGGAGTTTGGCGACGATGGTCAAAACAAACTGTCTATTTTGAGCACGGGGGGGCTCGAACCCAACTGACAAGCCGACGTGCGTATCGTTTTCTTCCTACGTGCTATTAAAATAGAAAAGAATCATTAGTCTTCACATTCTAACGTGACCAATCTCCTCCAAACATGCTGAAGAGGTACTCATCGTTATCACGTAACTACTGCTGTTGCTTGCAACACTGAGACACGTTACAAATATTGTTACGATTCACCGAAAGAAGCCACGTTTGATGGAAGCTTTGTCACTATATAGCGTCACCAAACGTAAAGAATCAGACTTGACAGTTCAAGTTTAAATCTCAAAGATAGATTTTTACTCAATTACATCAAAACCTTCATATAAAAACTAATGGTATAATGTTGTAGTTCTCTACCTCTTCCCCCCTCCCACCATCGTGCTTTAGGTCTTCTTTCTCATTTGATCTTCATGCTCCCTGAATTGTCTCCTATTACCATCTACTCTTTTATCAACCACCCTATTCCTTTGAGGCTGGTACTTTTCCTCACACTTCTTCTCCCGACCTCGAATTCCCTAAAGCTACTGATTCAAGAGAGAATGATCTTGATTACAATCTGAATTACACCGAAGTCAATTATTCAGTTTTTCTCATTACCTAATCTAAGCCTATTTTCGGTTGATTTTGATGGAGTTTGCGGCAATTATCTCAGACATTCACATTTTCAAATTCTAAAATGCCACATTTTATTACCAACTAGCCGGTTACCCGTGCGTTGTGTAGAGTTAGTTTTCTAATCGCATATCATTTCCACGGAAGAGTTTATTCAACCAACGTTGCTGAGTGCAGCCTCGTTCACGATGAAAAAATGGAGCCGGTAAAATCTACATTGGCGATCCGTGACTTGATGATAGATTAACCATCCCTAACCTTACCTAGGCTTCCAAATCCATCTCTAATCATCCCTAACCAACCATTTCTAACTGTCTCTAACCAACCATCTCTAACCGTCCCTAACCATCTCTAATCATCCCTAACCAACCATCTCTAACCATCCCTAACCAACCATCTCTAACCGTCCCTAACCAAGTATCTCTAACCGTCCCTAACTACCTCTAACCATCCCTAACCAACCATCTCTAATCGTCCCTAACCAAGTATCTCTAATCATCCCTAACCAACCATCTCTAACCATCCCTAACCAACCATCTCTAACCATCCCTAACCAACCATCTCTAACCGTCCCTAACCAACCATCTCTAACCATCCCTAACCAACCATCTCTAACCGTCCCTAACCAAGTATCTCTAATCATCCCTAACCACCATCTCTAACCATCCCTAACCAACCATCTCTAACCATCCCTAACCAACCATCTCTAACCATCCCTAACCAACCATCTCTAACCGTCCCTGACCAACCATCTCTAATCATCCCTAACCAACCATCTCTAACCATCCCTAACCAACCATCTCTAACCATCCCTAACCAACCATCTCTAACCATCCCTAACCAACCATCTCTAACCGTCCCTGACCAACCATCTCTAATCATCCCTAACCAACCATCTCTAACCATCCCTAACCAACCATCTCTAACCATCCCTAACCAACCATCTCTAACCGTCCCTAACCAACCATCTCTAACCATCCCTAACCAACCATCTCTAACCGTCCCTAACCAACCATCTCTAATCATCCCTAACCAACCATCTCTAACCATCCCTAACCAACCATCTCTAACCATCCCTAACCAACCATCTCTAACCGTCCCTAACCAACCATCTCTAATCATCCCTAACCAACCATCTCTAACCGTCCCTAACCAACCATCTCTAACCATCCCTAACCAACCATCTCTAACCATCCCTAACCAACCATCTCTAACCGTCCCTAACCAACCATCTCTAATCATCCCTAACCAACCATCTCTAACCGTCCCTAACCAACCATCTCTAACCATCCCTAACCATCCCTAATTATCCCTAACCGTCCCTAACCAACTATCTCTAACCGTCCCTAACCAACTATCTCTAACCGTCCCCAACCATCCCTAATAAATCAAAGTTTCAACATAAGTGAATGTTTAAGAAGATACAAGAGAAATATAGACAAACATTCATTTATATTTATATTGATTTAAATCTTTGAAATTTGAATATGAATATCTGATATATCTATAGATAATTCGAAAGATATAAAGAATGCACCAAACCTCATAGAAATTGACTGAAAATTGATCGAGAATGATTCGAAACACTGTTCAATGAAAAATGATGAGTTGAAGGGGAAAGAGGTAGTGTTCCTAAATAGTGGTAAAGTTATAATAAAAGTTTCAATAGCGAGGTAGTATGAGGTGGGTTCGGTTCCTCTTAAGTTGACCAACCGCTTTGTAATTCAGAAGCAATCTTCGTGGAACCGGTGGATTAAAGCAATCATTCAATGATGCAATCAACCTTTCGAAGCTATCATCACTGGATAACACATAGTAGATTACTATTATATTATATTACTTGGAAATATATGGGAGTAAAGCGAATGTTGTTGAACATATAGGCAGGGGGGAGGGGTAATTAGACACCTATTTTTTCACCGAGTCAGCTAGTACCTACCTAGTTATAAAAGAGTGAACTTCATCGAGTTCCTGGTGTGGGAGTATTTGTCAAATGAATTTACAACTGATCTTATCGAGCTGCCGATGCGACGATTTATTTCTGCTTCGAAGAATCTTGGATCATAGAAATTTCAGTCTCTCAGCCACAATTACTTGGCAGTTCACCAACGAGTCAATGAATAATATTCATTACCTTGTTTTGTTAGCATTGTTCCCCTTGAACGCCAAAAATCTGGCTTTCGTCCCGTCAGCAACTTAATTATAGTTTTTGATGCACATTTTTAGAATGTTTGGTTTTGATGCTGAAGGTTTTTGAAATTTTACTCCTCATCCAAAGAGAAGTCCCCTGAAATCCATGTATTGAATGATTTGGATTTCGGTGCTGAAATTACGGTTAGGGGTTTATTTAGGGCGCTGAATCCGCTTCTTAGGTCAAAACAACACTACGAATGTTGTCCATTGTTTGGAAGTAATTCGTCATCATTCGAGTCACACCCCACACCTGGACGACCGCCTTTCGAGCTAGACGTTCCCTAACAATCCCATTAGTCCAATCGGGAAGACCAACCGCTATGATTGAAGCTCATTCATGGCTCCTGAGCACAATCAAAACATCAGATCACGTTTGTAGTAAGAGGACGGTGGTGGGATTCGAGCAGGTGAATGGCGAGTGGAGAAGTGGGGACTGATGATGCTTCCCTGCCCTCCCTCAACCCCTAGCACATTGAAGTCCGCGCTCCTGACCGGTCAACGAGTGCCATCCCAGGACTCTGCCCTATCTGGACCCAATCGCGATCTATATTTCCTCAAGGTACCGTTAAATGCATGAATTTTACCCTGATGCTTCACGTACCTCTTGCAATATATTATCGATGGTTTCGACTAAATTTCTGACCTAAAAGCCTAAATTGCAGCGTATTAAGAACCGGGGACAAATTAGCACAATTTTCAGGTTTTAGCTCATCGTTTTAAAAATTTTAGTAGTACCTATGAACAATTTCGAAACTTTTTCTTCTTCGAGAAACCCGTTTTGAATAACATTGTTTCATATGTCCCTCCAGTCGATAACTAAGTAACCCTTCGATCCAGCAGAAAGTTCCAAAATTGTGCCAAAATGGCGATAATAACGAAAGCTAGGGTGGGTTCTACGACCAGAATTTTCTGTCAACTTAAAGGAGTGAAATGTTCACAAGATTTTTATTGAAAAAATCGTCACAAACAATAAAAATTTGCTTACATGTTACTTAAAAAAACTGTATAAATTATAAATAATATAGGTTGTGCTTTTGTGTATCGACCTTTGATTTATATTCGATGATATTGGTTGTCGACGTTCGGCCAGACAATTTTTTCAATAAAAATGTTTAAGTAACAAGAAAGTAAGTTTTTATAAGTTTATCTTAAATGTATATTTATATTCGATGAAGCAAAGCAGATAAGGGTTGTCGAGGTTCGGTCAGAAAGAAGACGATGTTCCCAAGAATGTTCAATGGTTTATGTCATTATTTTCAAGGAAACCTACAATTAGACAAATAGGTATGTTAGTAAGATTATGTGAAGCTATGCCAGTATGACAAATAAAAAACGTCTGCCAAGTGGGTGTGGCACATAGCTTCCTCGTATCCATAACCCGATTGTATGGATGATCCGATGCATAGTAGTTAATCTCAAATCACCAATCTCTAAGTACCTTTCACTACCCTCATAGGGAACCATCTACACGCTAATCTGGACAATCCTAGAAAATTTCATCAAATTCGGATGAAAAATTAAGTGAGTAGATGTATGTGATTGGATCAAAAAAATTGTTACCCTCGGCTGGGATTCGAACCCGCGATCCCTGAAGCACAAATCAAGCCTCTGTCCTCTGAGCTATTGAAGCCTTGTCATGTATAAGATTTGAGATTCTCACAGGAGACCATCCCTCTATGAATGAATCCCTCTATGAAAAACAATTCTCCATGATTTTCATAGGGGACCATCTAAACACTACTCAGTAACATCCCTGAAAATTTCATCCAAATCGGATGGAAAATGTAGAAGTTATGGCCGTTACATGGAAATTCACGTTTGCGCATGCGCAGTGGCTACTATCTGTCCGAAGGTGATGATTTTCATAGGGGACCATCTAAATACTAATCTGTAACATCCCTGAAAATTTCATTGAAATCGGATTGAAAATGTAGAAGTTATGGCCGTTACAAGGAATTCACGTTTGCGCATGCGCAGTCGCTTCTATCAGTCCGGAGATGATGATTTTCATAGGGGACCATTTACAACCTAATCCACATAATCCCTGAAAATTTCATCGAAATCGAGTGGAAAATGTGGAAGTTATGGCCGTTAGAAGGAAATTCACGTTTGCGCATGCGCAGTAGCTACTATCAATCCAATGGAAGTGATTTTCATAGGGCACCATCCAGATACTGATCTGTAACATCCCTGAAAATTTCATTGAAATCGGATGGAAAATGTAGAAGTTATGGCCGTTACAAGGAATTCACGTTTGCGCATGCGCAGTCGCTTCTATCAGTCCGAGGATGATGATTTTCATAGGGGACCGTCTACACACCAACCCGCACAATCCCTGAAAATTTCATCGAAATCGGACAATAACTTCGTATAGTTACGCGCGTTACAAGGAATTGATGACAGACGGACAGACAGACAGACACACAGACAGACAGACACACAGACAGACAGACACACAGACAGACAGACACGGAACCAAAATTGTTCAAAAAGGTCTAAAACGCAAAACGCGAGTGAAAATTTTGATTTTGGAGAACTTTTTTTTTTTCGTCCTTGAAAAGTGGAAACAAAGCTTCCGCTACCTTGGTAGACTCGGAAGCAAAAGTGGTACCTATGAGGTTATTTGAACTATTAATAAACCAAATACTTTATATTGCTTCCGAGTCTACCAAGGTAGCGGAAGCTTTGTTTTCACTTTTCAAGGACGAAAAAAAAAAGTTCTCCAAAATCAAAATTTCCACTCGCGTTTTGCGTTTTAGACCTTTCTGAACAATTTTTGTTCCGTGTCTGTCTGTCTGTCTGTCTGTCCGTCTGTCTGTCTGTGTGTCTGTCTGTCTGTGTGTCTGTCATGAATTCCTTGTAACGCGCATAACTATACGAAGTTATTGTCCGATTTCGATGAAATTTTCAGGAATTGTGCAGGTTGGTGTGTAGACGGTCCCCTATGAAAATCATCATCCCCGGACTGATAGAAGCGACTGCGCATGCGCAAACGTGAATTCCTTGTAACGGCCATAACTTCTACATTTTCCATCCGATTTCAATGAAATTCTCAGGGATGTTACAGATTACGTTTTAAATGGTCCCCTATGAAAATCATCACCTTCTGACTGATAGTAGCCACTGCGCATGCGCAAACGTGAATTTCCTTGTAACGTCCATAACTTCCACATTTTCCACCCGATTTCGATGAAATTTTCAGGGATTATGTGGATTAGGTTGTAGATAGTCCCCTATGAAAATCATCACCTTCGGACTGATAGAAGCGACTGCGCATGCGCAAACGTGAATTACTTGTAGCAGCCGTAACTTCAACTGTCCCCCAGGGGTCGCGGGTTCGAATCCCAGCCGAGGCTAAGTATTTTTTTGATCCAATCACATACATCTACTCACTTAATTTTTCATCCGAATTTGATGAAATTTTCTAGGATTGTCCGGATTAGCGTGTAGATGGTCCCTTATGAGGGTAGTGGAAGGTACTTAGAGATTGGTGTTTTGAGATTAACTACTATGCATCGGATCACCTATATAATCGGGTTATGGATACGAGGAAGCTATGTGCCACACCCACTTTTTTTTTTTTTTAATTTCTTTTTTTGAGAGAGAAAAAACACTTTATTGAACATTGTAGAGGGAATGAAGGTGGACAAGGACTCCAGTAGTTGTCGAAACGTAATGGATTTGCCGAAAGTTCAAAATGAGTTGCCAAAAGTTCAAATTGGTATGCCAAAAGTTCAAATAACCTCTTAAGGACCACTTTTTTTTTATTTGTCATACTGGCACAGCTTCACCTAATTTTACTAACATACCTATTTGTGCAATTGTAGATTTTCTTGGAAGTGATGGCATAAACCATTGAAACGTTGGGAACATCGTCTTCTTTCTGACCGAACCTCGAGAACCAATAGCTGCTTTGCTTCATCGAATATAAATATATACTCATAATAAACTTATAAAAACTTACTTACGTGTTACTTGAAGATTTTTATTAAAAAAATTGTCACAAAACGATAAAAGTATATTCCGAATGAGCGTAATTTGCCTAAAATACTCGATTAAATATTTAAAATTTTTAAAAATGGTTAAAATATATCAGAAAGGAAAAGTTTATTTAAATATACTACCACACTGTTTGGCAAATTCCATTTATACTCACCATCTTTTGCTTTTACAAGATCCCACAACATATTCCCGTCCTGATTTATCAAACGATTTCTAATTTTCCAGCTCTATGTTTGTGTTCCATTATTTTTGTTTTTTATTTTAATGTTTTAGTAACTCTAATGACTAATTTTAAAATCGGATTGAATGCTCAACTGGATATTGCCGTAGTTAAAAACGCTGCAGATTATTATACAATGGTTTATTATTTTTCATTTTTCTATACCTATAGTATACATCACTATAGATCCTATAGATCACTATATATCACTAGTATACACAGTATAGATCACTCGTCTGCAACGCAACCAACCATCCAACATGAAGAAAAACATATATCGCATTTCTGTCTGCTTGAATTTGAGCTCTTTTGCGATTCACACTCGTGTTTCTGATTTATCGTACGTCCAAACTTTAAATTCTCGTAGTGAGCGAACGGTTTGTCCTATAGAGCTCCGGGTGGTCTCAAAAAATTCTAAAAATTCTATAGAATCTAAAATTGAGGGAAAAACAGTACCTTTATATCAAAATTTTTTGAGTTAGGGCGTTTTCGAAATTTCAAAATTGATTTTGGAACCCTTAGAAGTTACCTACATCAACCTAAATCTTCGGGGCACAACTAGACCCCAAATGGAGCCTACATACCAAATTTCATCAAAATCGGTCAATGCTAACGGCGTACGGCGGACGGACGGCCAAATTTTTATTCGATTTTTGGATTCTACATACCTTGAAACGTAAACCATCAAATTTTGAGGGGGTGTTAAAATTTTTTATCTTGGTGTATTCCAAAGGTTCATTATTGAAAATAATAAAACAAGATAATTATGAATTTTTTGAGATTTTCCCAGAAAATTCGCATTTGATGACTTTTTTGAAAATTCGCGTATTAACTTATATTTTATTTATAATTTAGAATAGAATGGAACTTTTTTGGTGCACAGCGTATGCTCCTTTCATCAGCTCATATTCAAGGTGTACGGAGCATATGAAGGTTCACAAATTCAGTACAAAGTGACAAACAATAAACATGTTTTGATTTTTTTCATATTTGTCATCCATTTCATATAAGAATAACACCACCAAGGTACCTTAGGAAAATTTTCCCAATGGTGTTTAATGATCTTCAAAGAAAACGAATACTGAGAACATGCCTCAAAATACCTACGAGCGCTACGAAATCCATAACCTAAAGCTTAGTCAGTTAGCTAGTCATTCAAAATTGAGAAACTGGGGGTTCCCAATCGGTAAATGGCGGTGTTTGTTAGATTTGCCAACAGATCATCCTAAAATGTTTGCTCAAGTTTCTATTTTAGTATTGCCGATCAATCGGTTGTAAAAGAGTGGGAAATTCCTCTCCACTCTGAAGGTGAGAGATGCACTCAAAGTGTCCCTGTTCGGTTTGTAGTTTGTTGAAAACGATGTAAGTTTATAATTCCAATATTTTCCTACTCGGAATATGTCAACCATTATGGAAATTGGTTAGTGAAACGGATTCTCCTTACTGTTTCAACCGTATAACTATTAACGTCCTAGAAGCTTACCTCTAAGTATGGTTGTCCCATACTACATGTCCCTGCGTAATATTCATATAGAACAACCTTGGAACAATCTATATCTGAGTTAGAAGGAAGTGCCATGTGGTTTTTGGACTTCCCATTCTCTGTCCTATTCGATTGGTGTTCAGTGATATCAACAATAGCAAACATCTGGCACGATGCATCACACTCCTCCCATAATTATCCGATAACTCTAAAACTTTCCACACTTGGAATAACCTCTAAAAAGCTAATTCTGGTTCAGTTTATATCTCATAAAACAAAGACATTAGATATTGAATCTACCTACTTCACAATAAATAGAAAATAAATGAGAATTCCATAAAATGCTTTAGATAGTTTCATTGGGAGGGGGGGGGGTAGAAATTGTGTAATAACATCTTTCATCAGATCTAGAGAGTTGAAGTTTTTGTTGCTTCACCCTCTGAAATGTATAAAAGAAGCCTCAAAATCAAAACTTGTGTAACCTACTCGTAGTTGGGGGATGCAAAAGTGATTTTGTATTCGTGCAGCCAATAAAAAAAATTTTACACGCATTTTGCGTTTCAGAGTTTCTTGAACAATTTTGGTTCTGTATATTTTTGTCGATTTTTGTCCATGAGTTCAAGGGATAACTAGTTCTCGAGCAACCATACGGCAATGCAAGGTGATTTTTAGGGCGATGGACTTTTCAGGAAATTGGAGGGTTAGTCCTTAGACAGTCCACCATGGGTTATGTTGCAGCAGATGATTATGGCTGCATATACGCTTGCATAAACATGAATTGTTATTACTTTTAGGCTCAAAAATAATAACCAAAGTGTCAAGTGAAACACACAGCTAACCAGCTAGAATAGAAAGGAGATTGGAAATATCCTAAATTCATCAGGTAATGTTACTCCATTCAATTTACAGTTCTTGAAAATTACCCGACTTGCACTCTCGAACAGTCACGTATAACATTTGCAACGTACGATTTCTACTTCACAGAATTTTGAGCTACTGCAATGAACTTTTTAGCATTGACTTTTTTGGAAAAATTTGTTCACTAAAATCCGTTTTGGAAGATTTTAATACGACTCCTGAAGTTATTCCAAAAATTATGTTTGTACGTATATAGGGTGTTACATTTCGTGACGGTCACAGACCAGAAATCCATCCTAGAGCTTATTTCCACCAAAAAAGCCTATTAGTAATTTTTTAGAGGTCAAATTTTTACCTGTTTTTCCGATTTAAAGAAAATGTTTTATTTTTCATTAAGAAGATAGGAAATTTTACGCTCTCTGTAACGATATAATCAGATTTGAATTTGCACGAAAATTCGGGGAGTTATGGCCATTTTTCTGAGATAAGGTCGAAACACAAATATCAAATCTTAAAACTAAATAACTCGAAGACGAAGCCTCTAAAAAAATTACTAAGAGGCATTTTTGCTGGAAATGAGCTTTAAAATCGATTCCTGGCCTGTGACCGTCACGAAATGTAACCACCTGTATATATCAAGATATATATCATTGTATGAACTACAGTAGATACCTGTGAGTGTCATTCCAAACAATAACTTAGTAATTTTTTCGCAAAAATTCTGAATTCTTGTCAAAATATTCATAATAACAAACGAACACACGAGTAAGAAAGGAGTAATGTTTTTCAAGGAGTTTTAGGGGTTTTGTGAGTATTACCATCATAACCATAGTAAGATTATGATATATTAGAATTTAGCAAAAAATTTCTAATATAAATACAATTTCAGAAATCACAAATTTTAAATATTTGTATAAACAATAATTTATATAATCATGTAAACCTGCGTGTATTAGCTGTACCGAAAAATGCGAAGCCGAGTGGGTGACGAGGAGAGTATTTTATAAGATCTTTTTAAATCTTTCAACCAAGGGGTTGATGTCACATCCACAAGGCTGACTATTCAGTAATTTAGCTAGTATTTCGATTTTCTTAACCATGCCTTTGAAGATTTCTACGAAAATACTGAATACTGAAAAATACTGAAAGTACTTTATTCTAAATTACTATGAAGCTTCTTGAGTGTGTTCTGACTGCTATCTTGACGACAGATAGTTCCGTCAAAATCCGAACAAATGTTTCCCATCTCTCACAAACATAATTTCAACCTTGAATGTACGCTAAAGATGTTTTGGCATTTGTACAATTCAAGTAGAACCTATGAGGTGTAGAGTGGAATGGGGTAATTTGCGTTATTCTTCCATCCGTAATTATTCTACTAAAGTAGGACTAATATTAACTGGTCCAAAAACTACCTTAACTCAAATTGGATCGATTCTAGGCAGGTCAACAGGGAGAATGTGGCTCAACGTAATGGTTTTGACCAATTTCCTCTTGGACCCTTGTTGGGCTTAAACAAATCCAATCTGAGTAGACGCCATTTTTGGATCGGTTTAATGTGAATAACGATATGACCTCATAATGGAATCGTATAATTTTGCGTTTGTTTCTCAGTTCGTGCTATCAACTTATCTAATACGAGGGTGGATCAAATATAAACGGGACTCTGATCTCTGAGCGCCGACAGTTGACAGAAGCCGTCACTTCGAGATTGTTTGAACAGGTTCATTAGAAGGTGGATGAGGGGGGCGTCTCCCCCTTTACAACCTTTCATGAGTAGTTATCGCGATGTCTGAACAAAAGGTGCCCGTTTCCATTGAGCAACGAATTATCATAAAATTTCTTACCCGTGAAAGAGTCAAACCTTCGGAAATTTTTCAAAGGTTGACTGCCCAGTTCGGGGACCAAACCCTCTCTAGGACCCGTGTGTTTGCCTGGCACAAAGAGTTTCAGGAGGGAAGAGAACGAGTAGAGAATGAGGAACACGATCGTCGTCCCCGGAGCAGCATTACGGATGAGAACGTTCAAGCGGTTCGTGACATTCTTGAAGATGATCGACGTGTGACTGTCTCCGAAATGGCTGAGCAGGTAGGGGTAAGTTATGGGAGCTGCCAAACGATCATTACAGAGCACCTAGGATTCCGTAAAGTGTGTGCCAGATGGGTCCCTCGCCTTTTGACTGCAGATCAGAAGGTGAGATGTTTGGAGGTCTGTCAGAGGCTTTTTGCAAGGTTTGAGGAAGAAGGGGAAGCATTTTTGGCTAGCATCGTCACCTGCGACGGAACATGGGTCCATCATTACACACCCGAATCGAAGCAAGCCAGTATGGAGTGGCGGAGGAAGGGGGAGACAGCCCCAGTGAAAGCAAAAACTCGACTGTCTGCTGGCAAGGTCCTTGCAACTGTTTTTGTCGACTATCGAGGCGTTTTGCTCATTGATTTTTTGCATGAGCGAAGAACAATCAATGCTGCCAACTATTGTGAGCTGCTGACTCAGGTGAGGGCTGCATATCGCAGCAAAAGACGGAATCAACCAATTCGTGACGTCATCCTCCTCCACGACAATGCAAGGCCCCATACTGCAGCTCTAACTGTTCAAAAATTGGAAGAAATGCATTGGACTCCACTTGATCATCCTCCCTACAGCCCTGACCTATCGCCCTGTGATTTTCACTTGTTTGGGCCACTTAAAGAAGCCCTAGGCGGACAGCGATTCGAGGATGATGAGGGGGTCGAGGGGTTCGTGCGCAATTGGCTTCAGACGCAACCTTCATCGTTTTTTGATGCTGGGATTAAAAAACTTCCTATTCGCTGGGAAAAATTTGTCACAAAAGCAGGAGACTATGTAGAAAAGTGACATATACCCGCTTTTCATATTCTAACAAATAAAATTTAGAAAAAAATAAAGTCCCGTTTATATTTGATCCACCCTCGTAATTCGACGATTGTACCACCCCTATCTATTTCCATTTGTCTGTGCCCAATCTATCTTACCTAGGTTCATGTTTCTGAACAAGATAGGTCAATAGTTTGAGATGAAGTCGAAATCCATTCGATTACCTCATGAATCTCAATACCAGGACCCTCCGATGACTTTTCAAGTTTGTGTTTCTGACTAATAATTCGTCGGTCGTTAGAAACACGCTTTACAAACCATCTCGATTTGACTGTTTTCGTCTGCCTAGTCCATGTTTCTTATCAGAGATTGGTGAAAGTTAGAAACACGATTACGAGATCAACGAATCAACCAGGATTATTTACAAACGTCTAAATCACACCGGCAGCATTAGTTCGTCTATCATCCGCTAGTGATAATAAAGCGTTTTTCCCTTGAATCAGCTGCTTCGCATAATCTCGAGCTTTATCAAAATAGGTATGTAAGGCTATCTCATATCTGATTCAAAAGAAAACGCTTTATTATCCCTAGCGGAAGATACATGAACTAATGCTGCCGGTGTGGTTAAGACGCTCGTGGATTATTTCTTTACGTAGCTTTTCAAGTCCGTGTTTCTGACTGATAATTCGTTGATCGTTCGTAACCCGCACTTGAAATCATATAAATCAAGGACTATTTCCGTTTGTCTCTCGCCAACCTATCTGAGCATTCTAATTGCATGTTCCCATCCAATGACATGTAAAAATAAAATTAAAGAGTATAGATACAAGTGTAGAAAGAGTGTAGATCTACACTGCATGCAGATACATCTGTACATGGATATGTCTTATGATGGCAATTTAAATGATGAGCTCACTCAGCTGATCAATGACCACTCAGGCGCCTTCAGCATTCTCCATTGACCTACCCTCTCAAATTTCAGGTTCCTGCGTTCAACAGGAGAGGAAATGGCCTTGGAGCTCACTCAGCTGATCAGTGACCACTCAGGCGCCTTCAGCATTCTCCATTGACCCGCCCTCTCAAATTTCAGGTTCCTGCGTTCAACAGGAGAGGAAATGGCCTTGGAGCTCACTCAGCTAATCAGTGACCACTCAGGGGCCTTCAGCATTCTCCATTGACCCGCCCTCTCAAATTTCAGGTTCCTGCGTTCAACAGGAGAGGAAATGGCCTTGGAGCTCACTCAGCTGATCAGTAATCATCAACTTTGATGATGTATAGAAGTATGTATCTATTGACCCTGCCTCTCAAATTTCAGCTTCCTGCGTTCAACAGCATCAGAAAAAAAAAACGTTGCATTGTTTTGTGTGTCGAAAATTTTGGAATGACCCCCAGAACTAAGACATATCCATGTCAAAAACAAGATCAACTCGATCAACATAATAGTATTGGACAACAAAAACATAAATTCAACAACATAAATAATTAGCTATTAGGAACCTACTTTGTGAACTATTTCAATACGTGGTTTTTCGTGATTGTGCGTCAACAGTGAGTCTGTCTCTAACCTCTCTTGGCTTTCTAAGTTCATGTTCCTGAACATAGACCTGTCAATAGAAACAAGATACGAGCTATGTTAGCATAAGGAACCCACTGGACGTCAATATCTGGACTACTTCAATACTTAGCCTTTCAATTCGTGTTTCCGACCTTTCTTCATTCTTCGGTTTCCAGGTTCATGTTTGATACCTGAACTATTTTTACCTAGAATACGTGGCTTTTCAAGATTTCGTCTCTGACTAATAATCTTTCTATCGTTAGAAAAAAGCACGAGAAACCATCAGCAATGCACCTGTCTCTAACCTCTCTTGGCTTTCTATGTTCATGTTCCTGAACATGGACCTGTCAATGGAAACAAGAGAGCTATCAGGAACCTACTGGACGTCAATACCTTTCAAGTTCGTGTTTCCGACTAAATAACCTTTGTGTCGTTAGAAAACGCACGAGAAACCATCTCAATTCTTCTGTTTCTAGGTTCATGTTTAATACCTAAACTATTTCTACCTGGAATATGTGGCTTTTCAAGATTGTGTCTCTGACTAATAATCTTTCTAATAAATGACTACTAATGCTTCTGTTTCTAACCTCTCTTGGCTTTCTAAGTTCATGTTCCTGAACAATGATCTGTCAATGGAAACAAGATCAACTACATTAGCTATTAGGAACCTACTGCACATCGATATCTAGACATATCAATGTTTACCTTTTCAAGTTCATGTTTCCGACTAATTCGTCGATCGTTAGAAACTCTCAAGAGGAACCGTCTTGGACCGTCTAATTCGTCTGTTTCTTGGCTCTCTAAGTTCCTCATATTTAGCTATTTATACCCAGAATTCGTGGCTTTTCAAGATTTTGTTTCTGACTAATAATTTGTTTATCGATAGAAACTCGCTCGTTAATCACCTCGAATAATAAATATTTCTCTCTGCTTATCTCCACTTTCTACGATCATGTTACTGAACAATGATTGGTCAATAGTTAGAAACACGATTGGAAGATCAATTCGACCAACGTTTGTTAGCTGCTATTAGGACTTACTGCCTAACATTATCTGGACTATTTCAATACACTGCTTTTCAAGTTCATGTTTCTGACTAATTGTTCGTCAATCGTTATCGCACTAGAAACAATCTCTCTCTAACTTCTCTTAAATTGTGCTTCATGTTTCTGAGTAATAATTGGTAGATTAGATTGGTAAACACTTGAATTCGAAATTTTTGCTGCTTGGTCCTGTATGCATACAGGTGGTATACCACATGATAGTCGACGCCTCAAAATCAAAGTATTTATAAATTAGTATCTATGAGTAGAGTAGGAAACTTAATTATTCATCTATAAGAATGAAAAATTCTGTGGATCCCATTAGAACAAAAAATTTTATTTAATTGTTAATCGCATCAGGCATAACCGTTAAGTAGAACACTAGCTAATGATTTCGGTTGCCAATAATTGTCCAACATCTGGAGCTGAAGGTTATAATTTAGTCTTCCGAAATCAGAAACAAATGAACAAGTTTCGCTTTCACGATATAATGTACCTTCATGTGTATACAACCGCATAGCCCTAATTACAGAGGTACTTATATCATATCAGAAATGAGAAAAACTTGCATCAGACCGAAGTATGTTGAAGTGGATCAATCTGAAGAATTCGATCGTTTAAAATGAAACTCGATTATGCCGTAGGTAATGTGATTGGCTGAGAACTGCTGATGGCTATCCGACACTATTTAGAACAGAGCCTCAATCAAAAGCATTTTCTTAAATAAATATATTCTGAAACTTTTAAAAAACATTTTAATAACTATGATATTTAATTGACCATTGTAGATAAAGTAGTTGACAACTTATGAAAACGTGTTTATCAGTATTCTTTAAATGCTAAACTCATGTAAGATGAGATTGTGGAGTAGGAACCTTGTAATACACGAACCTTGTAATACACAAACCTTGTGATTCCTAGCCGGTCTCCATTATTTCTATCACTCAAATTCAATTTTGAAACAGGATTCACTAGTACAAACGCTAATAGGTATTTGTATATGTACCAGTAGGTCAGTTCCAGAAAAACTGAAAGATCATAAATTGTATTGCAATGACAATAAGTCTGTTGGAATCGAATTGCCTTTGGTTGATCCAGTAATCAGATTCACAAACTATGATTCATTGTCAAAGTAAAGTCCTATACGTGATTTATGCAGACTTTGAATCGATAATTTCACGAACTGAGAATGAAGCTTCATCTTACTACATACTGTCAATTATCAAAAACGTGAATCTGTATCGTTTTGTGTATACAGGGTGTCTACACTTTATATGGGCATAACTTCAGGGTTCGATTCTACAAAGTATTTCCAACAAACAATGTCTCTTTTAGCAATTTTTCTTAACTCACTCAAAATGCCTTTTTTTTCAACCTCGAAGTTTTTTTTTGCGTTTTCGACCTTACGTCATTAAAAGTGTCATAAAGCCTGTTATTTACCAAGTAAAATAAAATTTAAGGATATCGTTGGAAAAAGCGTTAAATTTCCAAGCTATCTAGTGTAAAACCAAAATCTTTTAGCGATGAACTATTTCTAAAAAATCAAGTCAAGCAGCAAACTTCAAATTTTTTTCCTAATTTATGCCTTTTTTAAAATCCAAGTTTTCACTTTGTTTTCACTTTGATCATTTCCGATTTAATTTTTCACGCTGAATCCAATGGTGATATTTCCGCATAATTCTGACTGCTTCGTTTTTCGTACATAAAATACGCATTATTCGTAGATAAGGTAGCGAGCATAAAGTAACACCTTTCTACTCAATAAAAACATCATATTTCTAGCTGATTGATGTTTTTATTGAGTAGAAAGGTGTTACTTTATGCTCGCTACCATAATATGGTAGCGAGATAGATATTATCTTAGATATTATCTAAGAATAATTATTCTTAGAAAGATTATTCTTTAAAGAGAATAAGAATAATTATTCTTATAATTATTCTTTAAAGAAAACCTTCGTTTTTCGTACATAGAATATGCATTATAATGCATATTCTATGTACAAAAAACGGAGGTTTTCTTCGAAAAATCCGCTTTTCAGAATTATTCGGAAGTGTCACCATTGAATGTTTTTGGCATTCAAACTTGATTTACTCTTCCAATTTGAATTTTAAAAAGAAAAGTTGATAGACCTTTGGAAAGCCGACAATTTGAACATGTTTTTTTTTCCGAAGAGGGCCCATCGAAATTGCCAGGAATTCAAAGTGAAAACTTCCATTTAAAAAGAGTCATATGCCGAAGAAAAAAAATTAAAGTTTGCTATTTGACTTGATTTTTTAGAATTATTTCATCGCTAAAAGATTTTGGTTTTACACTGGGTAGCTTGGAAATCTAACGTTCTTTCCAATGATATCCTCAAATTTTATTTTACTTAGTAAAAAACAGGAGTTATGACAGTGTTAATGACGTTAGGTCGAAAGAGCGAAAAAAAAAACTTTGAAGTGAAAAAAAGGCATTCTGAGTGGGTTAAGAAAAAATTGCTTCGAGACATTTTTGGTTGGAAATAATTTGTAGAATCGAACCCTCTTATGTGTAGGTCGGCTTGATTTGATCTCCAAGAATTTATCACTTGAACCTGTTAATGTGTGAAACATTGCTAGTCAAGCCACAACAACACCACAGATTATTATTATTTTTATGAAACTTATATACCAGACTATCATTTGATTGAAATTATAAATAAGTACGGGAAAAGCCTCCCACTGTATTGGACTGCAGCCAAAAATCTTCGTTTGAACGCTGATATCTTTAAACTAACTGTTTACAACCACGAATTGTGTTACAAATTTCATTTATTTACTTTGAATCACGCGGTTTTCCACCGTACCTTCTAAAGAAATGGATTTCCGAAGTGGACGAATGTCGTTACACGGAATTTTGTTTACATTCGATGCGTTACTGATATGGAGCTATAAGTTCTTGGAAAAACAATCTGAAAATAATAAAGAAGGAAAACGGTTGTTTATTCTTTTTTCAGTACATACTAAACTTATCAACACCTACTTGAATACATCCGTCCACTTTTATCTTCACGTGTTGGACACTCTGCTGACCGCTCATCAGCTTTTCGTTCTTTTGATGTGTGTAAAGCCTTGAAAGCCATGGCTTCAACGATTATGATTCATCCAAAAAGTTTTGGCTAAAAAAAAAATTGAATTGTAAAATTGCGTCAAAGCAGGATGTATCAACTGTGTTTTTAACCCAGTTCCTAAAATGCGGGTTAACCCCCATACCCCTCATAATCAAATCACCTTTGAGATCAAAAACGTACCCCATAACCTAGCGTTTTTGACTGATCAGGCAAGTTCACTTTTCCGTTAACATCTCACTTTATTCTTGAACTTTTTGGGA
Source organism: Apolygus lucorum (assembly GCA_009739505.2). Classification (NCBI taxonomy): domain Eukaryota; kingdom Metazoa; phylum Arthropoda; class Insecta; order Hemiptera; family Miridae; genus Apolygus; species Apolygus lucorum. Next base: position 34,822,100 of record CM019180.2, read on the forward strand.
TTTGTTGTTACGTTGACTCTTCTTGGTTATTTCTTTATGTATTTTAAGTGGTTTCCAAGTATAATTTCAAACAGTTGAGGTCAAGTTGATGAAGTTGCTTGAAGAGGCCTTGAAAATTCCGAGATTTTTTACAGTACCTACTACTGAATTTGTGTATTTTGCTTAGGTAGCGGAAGCTTTGTTTTCACTTTTCAAGGTGGAAAACATGTTCTCCAACATTAAAATTTCTACTCGAGTTCACGTTTCGACCTTCCTGAACAATTTTGGTTCCGTGCCTGTCTATCTGTCATGAAATCCTTGTAAAGGGCATAACTATACGAAGTTATTGTCCTATTTCGTCGAAATTTTCAGGGATTGTGCGGGTTGGGATGTAAATGGTCCCTCATGAAAATCATCACCTCCGGACTGCGCAAAAGTGAATTTCCTTGTAACACCCATAATTTCTACATTTTACATCCGAATTTGATGAATTTAACAGGCATTCAGATCGGTGTGTATATGATCCCCCTTCGAAAATCATGGCCTCCAAATAGATGGCCTCTGCGCATGCGCAAACGTCCTTGTAACAGCCATAACGCCCACATTTTTCATCTGATTTTGATGAAGTTTTCAGAGATTGTACGGATTGTGTCCTATGGAAATCATCGCACCCAGACTGATAGTAGCCAGTGCGAATGCGCAAACTTTATTTTCCTTTTCAGTGATATTTTCAATATTTTCTCTCCGAATTCGGTGAAATCTTCCGAAATTGAGAAGGTTGACGTGCAGAGGGTCCCATATGTGGTTAGTGCTAGGTACTTAGAGATTGATGTTTTAGATAAGCTACATAACATCGGATCATCTATGCAATCGGGTTAGGGATACGAAAAAACTATGTGCCACACCCACTTGGCAAACTTTTTTTTTCATATTCAACATAAAAACGCTGCAAATTATTACACAATGGTTTATTATTTTTTATTTTTCTATATAGATCACACGTCTGCTAAGCCACCAACCATCCAACATGAAGAAAAACATCGATCGTATTTCGGTCAGCTTTAATTTGAACGGAGATTAGGCCTCTTTTGCGATTCACACTCGTGTTTCTGATTTATCGTACGTCCAAACTTTAAATTCTCGTAGTGAGCGAACGGTTTGTCCTACAGAGCTCCGGGTGGTCTCAAAAAATTCTAAAAATTTTATAGAATCTTAAATTGAAGGAAAAACAATACCTTTATATCAAAATTTTTTGAGTTAGGGCGTTTTCAAAATTTCAAAATTCATTTTTGAAACCTTAGAAGTGACCAACATCAACCAAAATCTTCGGGGCACAACTAGACCCAAAATGGAGCCTACATACCAAATTTCATCAAAATCGGTCAATGCTAAGTGGCAAAAGTGCCGCGTACGGCGGACGGACGGCCAAATTTTTATTCGATTTTTGGATTCTACGTACCTTGAAACGTAAACCATCAAATTTTGAGGGGGTGTTAAAATTTTTTTTCTTGGTCGATTCCAAAGGTTCATTATTGAAAATAATAAGCCAAAAGTGACAATGGCAAAGCTGTGATCTTTGCAGACGAGTGATCTATACAGAAAAATAAGAAACCTTTGTGAAATAATTTGCAGCGTTTTGTTTGGTGTACATTATTTAGCATCAATATTTTCTCCGTCTCTGAATCACAGATATTATCCAGAACCCAACCAAACAAGCAGATAACTCAAAAGGTTCTACTTGCTAACACTACTCGTGCACGGCTAAACGTGGGTTCTCTTTTCGAATCTCTTCTTGGATCAAGATTCACCGAGCACTACAAAGCCCGGTTTTCCCAGAGGAAAAAACCTCTACATACCAACTCGTTTCTTGAATCAGGCAAAAGATAGGAATGTTGTAATGGTTAACTTCCGCACACCGTTTGCACCCACTTCAGCGCTTGGAACACGCAAGATTGCAAAGTTTCTGTATACATATTCATGAGAGAAGGTATTACGAGTTATGAAATATTATGTTACCTACTGCATGCATCAATGATCAAAAATTATTCAGTATGAGGAGGTGCCAGGAGTTTCTTGCCGGGAAGAAATGTGGCCGTCAAAAATAAAAATTTGATTGGTATTTGAACTAGGTGGGTGCTTCGAACAATTGTTTTGGTTTATTATTTTCAATAATGAACCTTTGGAATCGACCAAGAAAAACAAAATTTTAACACCCCCTCAAAATTTGATGGTTTACGTTTCAAGGTACGTAGAATCCAAAAATCGAATAAAAATTTGGCCGTCCGTCCGCCGTACGCCGTATTACTTTTGCCACTTCATTGACAGATTTAGATGAAATTTGGTATGTAGGCTCCATTTGGGGTCTAGTTGTGCTCCGAAGCTTTTGGTTGATGTAGGTCACTTTTAAGGGTTCCAAAATCAAATTTGAAATTTTGAAAACGCCCTAACTCAAAAACTTTCGATATAAAGGTATTGTTTTTACTTCAATTTAACTCTATAGAATTTTTAGAATTCTTTGAGACCACGCGGAGCTCAGTTGGACAAACCGTTCGCTCCCTACGAAAATTTTAGGGTTTATATTGAAATATATATATATATAAATCAAAACACGAGTGTGAATCGCAAAAGAGGCCTAATCTCCGTTCAAATTAGAGCTGACCGAAATGCGATCGATGGTTGGTGATTTTGATTTTTTTTTTTCTCTTTTTTCTTTTTCATATTGGATGGTTGGTGATTTTGTAGACGAGTGATCTATACAGAAAAATAATAAACCATTGTGTAATAATTTGCAGCGTTTTTATTTTCCATAATAAGCCTTTGGAATCGGGCAAGAAAACTTTTAACAAATTTTTAACCCCCCCTCAAAAATTGATGTTTTACGTTTCAAGGTACGTAGAATCCAAAAATCCAATAACAAAATTTCCACAAAAAAAATTTTTATCTTAGCAACACTACCGATTTGGTTCAAATTTGGAATATGGGCTCCATTTGGGGTCTAGTTGTGCCGCGAAGCTTTTGGTTGATGTCAGTCAGTTCTAAGGGGTGAAAATTAAAGATGGAAATTTTCAAGAGTGCCCTAGTTCGAAAACTCTCGAAATAAAGGTATCGTTTTTCACCAATTTTGAATAGTAAGGAATTTATAAAGATTTTTGAGACCACCCGGAGCACTGCAGGACAAACCGTTCGCTCCCTACAAGTATTCAAGGGATAAAACGGAATCACGAGTGTGTATCACAAAATCTCCGTTGAATATTTAGCTAACCAAAACGCAATCGCTGTTCGTTTCTTCGAGTTGTTTTCAGTTTTGCTTTCTTAACAAACAGTAATCAAATTTCGATATGAAGCTCCCTATTTCTTTGACTTGAGTGTGAAGCGTTTCGTTCTTTCTAATAGACTTGATTGTGAAGTGTGAAGGCAGTATGGTGTGGTAGTACCTACCGATGGTTGGTAGGTAAAAGAAAGTTATTGCACAAAGGTTTATTATTTTCCTTATAGATCACTGGTTTTCCATCAATAGCACCTATCAACATCATATGTTTTCTCCCTTGACCCTCCCTTTCAAATTTCAGCGTTTTTCGTTGAAATGACTCAAAATGTCGAGCTAGACAGATGAAATCAACGTTTTGAATTGGTTCTCTCGAGAGGCAGGTCCACTTCGAAAGCTCATTTTTCGTTGAAATGACTCAAAATGTTGAGCTAGACCGTTGAAATAAACGTTTTGAGTTGGTTCTCTCGAGAGGCAGGTCCACTTCGAAAGCTCATTTTTCGTTGAAATGACTCAAAATGTTGAGCTAGACCGTTGAAATCAACGTTTCGAGTTGGTTCTCTCGAGAGGCAGGTCCACTTCGAAAGCCCATTTTTCCGTTGAAATGACTCAAAATGTCGAGCCAGACAGTTGAAATCAACGTTTTGAGTTGTTTCTCTCGAGAGGCAGATCCACTTCGAAAGCAAGATACAATTTTGGACCAGGATGATCATAGCAATTCCTCGAACTCCCCTTACACAGGGTTCCAAAATTTTCCCCTTCTAATTATTTTCTTACCCCGCTCAAAATTCCTCTCGTTTCACTTTGAATTTTGCTTCCGAGTTTACCAGTGTAGCGGAAGCTTTGTTTTTACTTTTCTAGGTTGAAAAAATGTTTTCCAAACTTAACATTTCCACTTAAGATTGACGTTTTAGACCTACCTGAACAATTTGGGTTCCTTGTCTCTCTGTCATGAATTCCTTGCCATAACTTTTACAATTCTCATCTGATTTCGATGATATTTTCAAAGAATGTGCAGGTTGGCGTGCAGATGGTCCCCTATGAAAATCATTACCCCCAGACTGACAGTAGCCGCCGCGCATGCGCAATCGTGATATCCTTACCACAGCCATAACTTCTACAATAATCCTCATCCGATTTCGATGAAATTTTCAGGAATTGTTCGGGTTGGGGTGGAGATGGTCCCCTATGAATATCATGGCCTCCAAATTGAAAGTATTCTGTGCTCATGCGCAAACGTTAAATCCTTGCCACAGCCATAACTTCCACATTTTCCAACAATATTCAGAGATTGTGCGAATTGATTGTTGAAGTAGTGGGAGGTACTTAAAGAGTGATGTTTTGAGAATAACTACTATGCATCTGATCATCTATACAATCGGGTTATGGATACGAGGAAGCTACGTGCCACACCAACATTTTTCGTGTTTTCAACCTTGAGGCACTAAAATGGTCATAACCTCCTCATTTTCCAAGATAGCGTGTTTGTTGACTTCCTTTTATTTTAAGTTTTTCAAAAAAGTACTCTTGAGTATTGATATTCTTTAGTATAGGAAATTTTGTTTCGATATTTGCGTAGTTTTAAATATATCATTGTACAGAGTAGCTACCGGTATCGATTGTTTTCTGGAGTCGCACGTCACTGGGACTGTTACTATTGCCGTTACCGACTTCTGTTATCACAGCTGCCGTCCTTGCCCTTCAAAACTTAACGAATGCTTTGAACCGGCTTGATTTGTGACGCAGCGCTTCCACAATCACGTCACGTTTGTCCCGTGTTGAGGAAAAAGTAAAACAAAGCGCGAACCGGTATTCGCGGGAAGGCCACCTTGACAGCCGTATCGGGATTCCTCGAAGAAATTTCATGGCATCATCCTCTCTGTTTATTTACATAATGAGTGCTTTATCTACTACAACTAGAATCTAAATTTTTTCCTCGATGTTTCGTGATCTCAAGGACTTCGGCTTTTTCGTCGTCGAGGTAGATGTATCTAATCATAAATATTTTGTTTCATAAACCATAATCTAGGTCATGTCCGGACATATTATTCTTCAAACCTACAAGTCTGCCAAGTTGGGTGGGCATTAAAGCTTCCCCACAAGGAACAACATGAATGTATATAGAATTCGTTGGTGTTGGAACGATTAACTGTACTATAATACAGCATTGATGAATTCCAAAACTTGAATAACGATTTTCACGATAATGGTGGTAGTCTTCGGAATAAACTAACATCAACTCGTTTCGTCTTTAGCGATAATGTTGATAAATAGTGCTTCCGAATCTACGGAAGCATTGTTTTCACTTTTCGCAGAAAAATTAATTAAAATGTTCTTCAAATTCAAAACTTTCACTCTTGTTTTCGTTTAAGATTTTCCTGAATAATTTTGTGTACCCGCAAATCCTTGTAATGGGCAAAATATAGGAAGTTACTGTCCGAATTTCAGGAAATTTCGAGGGATTATACGGGTCGCCTTGTAGATTGTCTCCTATGAAATTCGTCACCCCCAGAATAATAGCAGCCTCTGCGCATGGGCAAATGAAAAACCCTTGTAACAGCCATTACTTCTACATTTTCCATCCGAATTCGATGAACTTTCAGAGCTTGAGTGTTTGACACACTAGTTTCATCGTGATCGGATTGTTGGTAGCCACTGCGCATGTGCAAACTTGAAATCCTTAATAAGCATAACTTCTAGTTTCCATTCGATTTTGATGGGATTTTCAAGGGTTGTGTGGTTGAGACTCTGGATGTTTCCCTGTAAAAATCATCGTTATCCGATCATCAAATTTGGAGGATTGCGGTTGGTACTTGGAGAGTGTAGTCTTGATTACCCACTATGCATCGTATCATCTATACAATTGTGATATGGATGTGATGATGCTTTGAGCCACATTCACTTGGTAGACCTTTTTGCTTTTGGTTTATTATTTTCAATAATGAACCTTTGGAATCGACCAAGAAAAAAAAAATTTTAACACCCCCTCAAAATTTGATGGTTTGCGTTTCAAGGTACGTAGAATCCAAAAATCGAATAAAAATTTGGCCGTCCGTACGCCGTACGCGGCACTTTTGCCACTTAGCATTGACCGATTTTGATGAAATTTGGTATGTAGGCTCCATTTGGGGTCTAGTTGTGCCCCGAAGCTTTTGGTTGATGTAGGTCACTTCTAAGGGTTCCAAAATCAATTTTGAAATTTTGAAAACGTCCTAACTCAAAAAATTTCAATATAAAGGTATTGTTTTTCCTTCAATTTAAGATTCTATAGAATTTTTAAAATTTTTTGAGACCACGTGTGAGCTCTGTAGGACAAACCGTTCGCTCCCTACGAAAATTTAAGGGTTTATATTGAAATATACATATAAATCAAAACACGAGTGTGAATCGCAAAAGAGGCCTAGTCTCCGTTCAAATTAGAGCTGACCAAAATGCGATCAATGGTTGGTGATTTTGATTTTTTTTTTTGATTTTTTCGATTTTTTTCCTCTTTTTTTTCTTCATATTGGATGGTTGGTGATTTTGTAGACGAGTGATCTATATAGAAAAATAATAAACCATTGTGTAATAATTTGCAGCGTTTTTTACATGTAATGTAGCTTCTACTGATCAGACTGAGATGAAATACTAGCTTTTTGGGCTCAGCCCCACACTACCCTCCAATTTTAAGCAAAGTCGGGCACTTAGATCAAAGAGAAGAGTTCGTCATCATATTCTTATGGTATAACCATAAGGTAATTGAAGGGATTTAGCTCATAAGGAGAAGTTGGGCAATATAGACCATGATATGGAGACCTAACCCATATATCAAACCAACTCTCCTATAGTGTATATTACCCACCATGATAAGTACCGACCTTATATAGTATCCGCTCTATAGATGGTGCACTCTTCTTCAAGAAATCTCCTTCATTCCCTGTTTCATACTTGGCCATAACGGCGTGGTTTGGCCGTTTGAACAACATCACCTCACAAACTCGAGTTTTTGATGAAGTATGACTTCTTCAATCTACTCTGTAAACTATATTTCAGCGTTTAAAAAGTAAACCTCAACCGAAACTGAGTTACATGCCAGCAATGATCAGCAGTTACGAACTATTTCTGCAGGTAATCGAAGAGATATAACACTTACCAGCATGTAAGTATATGGAGGTATTGTAAGTAAAACCATTAGCTACCTCGAAAACGTAACCTCTCAATATCATGTTGGGATGGTCCATCTTAACCCTATAAAACGCAATTTCTCCTTGAATTACGGCTGAGTCAATTTTCCACTATAGACGTTGCTCTCTTGCGTAAAATCAATCTTTGATTCCTCAATCTTATCACCTTCTGGCTGAGTACGTTATCACATTAATAAAAATAGAATTAAAAAGTGAATCGAAAGAAAGAAATAGATATCATACGATTAAACACGCGGAGTGAAATTAGAGGGGCGTCGCGACGCTAAAACGGAATATCTGACGGTACAGCCAAAAATCCCCCAACTCCAACATAATGCTCATTTAAAAACCCTGTAAAGATCGGAAATTAAATTTTTTGGGCCGATTTCCCCTTGTTGATGAAAAATCTACCACGTTGCGTGGGGCGTTTAGCCTCCTTATTATCGAGGAAAATCACTGATAAATTCCCCAACATGAATATCAACATTTACAATCGTTTGATGATTTGCTTCTACTGATGAAATCAATGGGCATTATTTTGTTTACCAGTTCCTAACAAGCGTCACAATTTGAGAAAAGCTAAGCTAGTAGATCATGAGAAATTGATGTTTAAGATAAATCACATTAGTACGTGCGATGTTAATGAAATTCATGAAACGCTGCAAATTATTACACAAAGGTTTATTATTTTTCTATATAGATCACTAGTCTGCAAAGAACTCGGCTTTGCCATTGTCACCACTTTCCAGCCATAGATTACTACCTACCTACCACGTACCTACTGCGATCGCATTTTGGTCAGCTAAAACTTGAACGAAGATTAGGCCTCTTTTGCGATTCACATCCGTGTTTCTAATTTATCGTAAGTCCAACCCTTAAGTACTCGTAGAGTACAAAAGGTTTGTCCTACAGAGCTCAGCGTGGTCTCTAAAAATTCTAAAAATTCAATACTATCTTAAATTTAAGGATACCTTCAGATCAGATTCAATACCTTCATATCAAATTTTTTTGAGCCGTTCGTTTTCACAATTTTAACCCTCAGAAGTGACTGACATTAACCAAAAGCTTCGGGGCACACCCCAATTGGAGCCCATATACCAAATTTAATTGGGGTCAGCTGTGACCGAGCGAGCTAGGGCATGTTTCTCTGGAGACGGGACTCGAACCGGTTGCAGGGGCCGCGAGTTCGAGGCCCGCCTCTGCGGCATATTTTCCGGGTAAGCCGGTCGCAGTTCCCCTTCGTCAAAACCCAGGGCGGTGAGGCCAATGGGAAGCCATGAGCGAAATCATCAATACAAATTCTTAGGAAATTCTCTTAGGAAGACAGCTGATAACGTCCGCGACGCCAGGAATGGCAGTCGGACGAAAATCCAACCTGAAATGGTTGTTTACTTTACTTTACTACTTTTACTACCAAATTTAATCAAAAACTAAGGAAACTGACGCGTACGACGGATGGACGGCCAAATTTTTGTTCGATTTTTGGATTCTACGTACCTTGAAAAGTAAACCAACAAATTTTGAGGGGGGAAGGGGTTACAATTTTTTCTTTGTTGATTCCAAAGGTTTTGAAAATAATAAAACAAAAATCATCTCGATGTTAACTTGAATAAAGAAGCCTGTAAATTCATAAGGAATTGACTTGTGAGGTAGATAGACTCGGAACTAAAATATTAAGGTACTAGTACCTTATTTTTACGATTATCAAGCTGTTCTGACAATGATACCCTTGGTGTTGTTTTTACTATATCGCCTTTACATACTTAATTTACACTTACACGAATAGGATTTTTTGTTACACTACCTATGAAGAAACACTGAACTGCTCTATTATGCATATTAGAAGCAGATGGGCTAGGTAAGCAAACTCTTTGAAGCTCACAGCAAGGAAGCTGCGTGGGACTTCATTTGATTCCGTTTGAGTTCCTCCCGCCAACTATTGATTCCGAACAGAGATGACGCGCAGGTCCTGATCTTCACTCGGACTCAGCTGCTTCAGGCGTGGGGCGAGGAATCAGTGGCACAAAGGGTTGTTTGAAGCACTTTGATCGTTCGTTTCCCTCATTCTAAAATCGATTCGTATTCTCAAACTCTGGCGTCGATTCGCAAGGTCGGTACAAATCCGTTTCATCATCCTTTTCCCTGTAACCTGTTGCACCTGATTCTCAGTATTTGGTAGATCGCCAATAAAAACCTGTCCCTACTTGAACCTTGAAAACCAGTGCATACAGGGCGTGAAAAACCTTGAAAATTCGTCAAACCATCATGAAGAGTTTCTTTAACTCATCGTTTGATAACTACGAGAGTTGAAACCAAACTATTGGAACTTTACATTAATTAGTTGCTTTTATGAGGAACCAAAATTGTTCGAAAACTTCTATTTAACTCAAAATGGAAGTGAATACTTCAATTTTACATAACCAAAATATTTTGTTGACGTGCTGCACGAAAACAACACTTTCCCAACTGAGAGCAATAGAGAGCATTAAGCGTGTCAGGAATCCAGGAAAACCAATTTGTGGATGGAAATTATTTCAATAATTTTTCCAATCCACATAAAGATTTTAGGAACCAATGTTGTTCAGAAAGCTCTGAAACACGAAAAACACAAAATGCAAGTGGAGGACCAACATTTTTTTTTTTTTTTACTGCTGCACTGATAACAAAACTTTTTTAACTTCGCTAGCGAAGAAGCAAATTTGTCTAAGTGGCTGAAAATTGGTTTGAATGTACCTTCGAAAATTCGCTCATCGTGGGAAACGCTGCACTAATGGGACTTTTTTCACCTTTTAAGACGGTCGAGGAAACTAAATCGAAGCTTCCGTATGTCCTGAAAGAAGGACTTGAACGATGTCAGATCAGAGGCCGATGGTTGAGTACGTCGAACTGTCCGCTAACCTGCTTTGTTTAGCATCAAGTCCCGCGGTCATCGGTTCTCGTCGCGGCCAGAAGCTCGTTCAAGGCGTCCGAGTGTCAAGGCAGCTTGTGGTTTTCACGGGCGTTTGCATTCTCCCGGTTTCTCTGACTCGTCGTCCATCAAATATAGAAAATAGAATACCTTCGTTATTCGACCGGGGAATTTTACGGTTTATTATTCTCACTGCCATCTTATATCTTAAGTCCGCGATGAGCCATGGCAAGTTCGCAATAATAGGTGATGACGGGTTTTGAAAATTTCTTACGAAGATGAATAATATAGCCTACCTACTATACAACTTGAAATATACATTTTTGGTTTATTATTTTCAATAATAAGCCTTTGGAATCGAGCAAGAAAAAAAATGTTAACCCCCCCCCCCCCCTCAAAATTTGATGTTTTACGTTTCAAGGTACGTAAAATCCGAAAATCGAATAAAAAAATTTCCGTCCGTCCGCCGTACGCGGCACTTTTCTTAGTAACACTGGACCGATTTGGTTCAAATTTGGTATATGGGCTCCATTTGGGGTCTAGTTGTGCCGCGAAGCTTTTGGTTGATGCAGGTCACTTCTAAGGGGTGAAAATTAAGGGTTGAAATTTTCAAGAGTGCCCTAGCTCGAAAACTCTCGAAATAAAGGTATCGTTTTTTCACCAATTTTAAATAGTATTGAATTTAAAAAAAATTTTGAGACCACCCGGAGCTCTGTAGAACAAACCGTTCGGTCCCTACGAGTACTTGAAGGTTTTCCTTCGATAAAACAGAATCATGAGTGTGAATCGCAAAAGAGGTCTAATCGCCGTTCAAATTTTATCTGACTAAAATGCGATCGCTGTTCATTTCTTCGATTTGTATACAGTTTTGCCTTCTGCGTAACCAGTAATCAAATTTCCATATGAAGCTTTCTATTTTTCGAATCGAGTGTGAAGCGTTTAGTTCTTTCTAATAAACTTGATTGTGAAGGTGTGAAGCCAGTATGGTGTGGTAGGTAGTACCTACCAATAGTTGGTAGGTAAAAAAAATGTTGGTAGGTAAAAAACGCTGCAAATCATTGCTCAAAGGTTTATGATTTTCTGTGTAGATCACCCTTCTGTATAGATCACTGGTTCTCCATCAATAGCACCTACCACCATCTGTATTCTCCCTTGACCTTCCATCTCAAATTTCAGCTTCCTGCGTTCAATAGGATTGTAAATGGCTTCGGAGCTCACTCAGCTGATCAGTGCTCTTCCAGGCGTCTCCAGCATTCGAGAAGATCTTCTTCACTCTTCAGATCACTGATCAGCTGAGTGAGCTCCGAAGCCATTTTCAATCCTATTGAACGCAGGAAGCTGAAATTTGAGAGGGAAGGTCAAGCGAGAATACAGATGGTGGTAGGTGCTATTGATGGAGAACCAGTGATCTATACAGAAGGGTGATCTATACAGAAAACTCGGCGCTTTGCGCCTCGGTTTATGGCGCTGCACCCCCCGGTTTATTTCTTTTTCCATACTCTGTATGAAATCATAGGAACACAGAATGAGTTTTTGCGATGCTAGTCATCCGTTAAATAAAAAACAACAATAATAAATGTGGAGTCTTTGGCAATAATAAAATAAATAATTGTTAGACATTTAATTTGGTCTAAAACCCTATAAATGTTATATAAATAAATATGTAACTACAAGAAAAATACTATATAAATTGAGAGCTTTCCAACGAATGGTGAACAATTTCTGTGCAATGAACACTGCGGGAGTTCTATTTCCTTACCAACGGCTTGGTTGCACGTGAAAATCATTATAAAAGGCGCGTAACGGTTTTTTCTGTCGCTTTTTCGTGACGATTTTTTTTCGGTAGGTCATCGCAAAAACACATTCTGTGTTAATAATAAATCTTTGAGCAATGATTTGCAGCGTTTTAATTGTTTGAATGCATTGCGCAATGCATGGTTCCATTGTTTTTGGAAATATTGTTGCTTCAAAATGAAAGTTTGACATTGTTGACCATTCTGATCTAAATTTGAAATTGAAAGTTATCAGGTGTTGAATAACAATGTTTATGTTCAAAAAGTTCATTCAATAGAAAAAATTAATTACACTCTTAAAGTACAGACAAAAAGGAAGGAGATCCAATAGCTTCCACCACTGACGTAGTACTTGCGTGAATTCCTTGAATAGTGACTTTCCGTGAGCGTCCAAGATAATACAAAAAATTTTCTGGAGATAATGGCATCTCACGATCTAATTATCATACCTTGAAATTGTTTCCCTAGATAATGGTAGGTATCTCACGATATAATTGTACGATTCTGCTAAATTTAGGAGTCCGGTTTTTGGTCTTCCCTACAATTATTTCTTCTTATTGAACCCTAATCGTGTGCAGGGTGTAACCCAATGTGGAACCAAATGTCCGCCAAGTCCAACTAGACTACCAGTGGAAAAAATCACTGCGAATTATCACACAAAGGTTTATTTTTTTTCTGTATAGATCACTCGCCTGCAAAGCAAAACGTGGCCTATGCTCTTATCTACCTACCATATTTTACCATCACATTTAAGTTTATTTTGAAGAAATGCGAAAAATAGGGAGTTGCGGGCCTACATTAGGAAATTTGAATACTGACAAAACTGAGGACAACTCAAATAAACGGAAAACGATCGCATTTTGGTTAGCTAAAATATCAACGGAAATTATCCCTATTTTGGGATTCACGCTCGTGTTTCTGGTTTATTGCAAGACCAACCCCTCGTAGGGAGCGAACGGTTGGTCCTACAAGCTCTGGGTGGTCTCATTCGATTCTAAAAATTCAATACTATTTAAAATCGATGAAAAAACAATACCTTAACCCTCGGATAAGCGCAGCCTAAAAAAATGGTAATAGCGCGGTGTATCATTTTGATAAAACAGTTTTTGAGAGAGGAAAAGGGTTTTGCGAAGTAGAAGAAAGTTAATTTTTTGTCTATAACAAACATCATTGTATAAGGGAAACCAACTTATATGAATAGGAACTGTGAAAAGTGAAGCCATTGAACAAAACTATGAAGTACAAAAAATACCAGAAAATTTATTTGTGTCTACCTCATTTGTGTTGAAAAATTAAAACTAGACACAGTAGGTATTTACTAATCGACCTGAACAATGCATTGGCAACATTACTTACAGGAAAATTTCAATTTTTCAACATTACTTACAGGAAAATTTCAATTTTTCAACATTACTTACAGGAAAATTTAAATTTTTCAACATTACAGGAAAATTTCAATTTTTCTTATCATTGATAATTTGGGAAGAAAACCTCGCTTTACGAAGACTACAGGTTGTCAGGCTCCTCTGACAGACCAACCTATTATTATTACGAAGAGGATTCGAAGTTAGGAAGGTGACGAGAAGGGTACTTTCAAATTCACAAGAATTGGGGGGGGGGGGAGGCATAGCAACCTTTCAAAACTAAATTTTGTATTAATTTGATGCCGCGCGTATCGGAGGGTTAATATCAAAATTTGTTGGGCAAGGGCATTTTGAAAATTTTAGCCCCTATCTTTCAACCTTTCAACCCTTAGAAGGGACTGACAAGCACTGACTGAGCTTCGGGGCACAACTAGACCCCAAATGGAGCTCTTATACCAAATTTCATCATAATCGGTCCATGGTAACTAAGGAAAGAAGCCGCGTACGGACGGACAAATTTTTATTCGATTTTTGAAATCTGCGTATCTTAAAACGTAAACCAACAAATTTTGAGGGGTGGGGGAGGTTAAAAATTTTGTTTCTTGGTCCATTCCGAATGTTCATTATTGAAAATAATAAACCAAGAGTCTGCCAAGTGGGTGTGTCACTTAGCTTCCTCGTATCCATAGCCCGATTGTATAGATGATCCGATGCATAATAGCTAATCTCAAAGCATCAATCTCTAAGTACCTTCCACTTCCCTCATAGGATACCCAATCTATACGGCATCCAATCCCTGAAATTTCATCAAAACTGGGTGGAAAATGAAGAATTGATGGCTGTTATAAGGTTTTTACGTTCGCGCATGCGCATCTGTGATTTGCTTGTGTGAAGGACCCTTCAAGATGTAAAGAACAGGAAGAAATTTCCATCATAACGCCTGCTGTGCTTGAAACAGTCATGACAAATGCTAGAAATCTATATAACTCAATGTATGGAGAATGGGGGACGTCACCTACATGATTTCATCTTCAAAACCATGTGAAACAAATCTCTAGGTTTGTGCCTACATTGTAAAAACCAATTTAAAACTTTATTTTTCTTACAATGCGTTTTATTACATTTGAAAGAAGGAAGTTATGCTGCCTCACCTAGTATAGGAAAATGTGGAAGAAAATGTGAAGAATGTGAAAATGTGAAGAATGTGGCGGACAGTAACGAATAAGGAACGTTTCACTGTTTTACTCTTCGTACAACTGGTTCATCCGTTTTTGCGTTTCATCAATGTTTTTTAACTACGGAAGTTTTTGACCTTCCAAGAAAAATATAGCTCACAGAAATTCTCCGTTATCGTCAAACTGTCCCACGATAATACCATCCGGTCCTCTGGAATGATTACGCCCCTAACAAGGGGTGACAGCGCCTTTATTAGACTTTACTGTCCCTCGAGGAGTTTACTGGTCGGAGAAATTAAGAAGGAAACGTAGAGTTCAACCACTTGATGAAGATCCCACGATAACAGATGTCACGATAAAGGAATTAATGTATTCGTTAGGTTGGTGCAATCGATTGTATGAATTAAGTTAGGCATAATGAAGAGGGTGGTTTTTAGTTACTCCCTCACTACCACTGGTAGGAAAGCGTTGAGCAGGAGATAAAAAAAGTTTTGGTCATTCAAAATCAATATTCCCTTTCATGTCTGATTTTTAGGGCTTCCCGAACATTTTGGTTCCATGTCACACGTCATAGCGATTCGATCAGTTGGATCGTCAACATAATCTGGAACGCATTCTGAACAGTGTTATTGTTTGTAAATGCATAAAATCATCGTCATCGTAAATCCATAAAGTAGGTTGGTAGAAAGAACCAAGTGAGTCATCCGTGAGTTTTGGAAAATCAGGAAACTTGAGGAGTTTTTTTTTCAAACAGGCTTATATCAACTTGGAATGTTTTATGGGAAATTGAGAAAAACTAATTTCATAGCGAAGGAAGTTTTCTAAGGTTCCCAACTTTTCCAAATTGTTTGTTCGTAGAACTTTTGATAGTATAACCAAATTCCGAAATTTTGGCATGCATTTTGAGGGAGATACGGCCATTTCTTATTTGGATATAAACCCACTTGATGAATGAGCCACTTTGAAAGGAAGCAAGTTTTTGTTGTGTGAAGAAAAGTCTCATTTTCGTTTTCTTTTATATGTTTAGCCATTATTTTCAATAATGAACCGTCGTAATCGAGCGAGAAAAAATATTCTAACACCCTCAAATTTTAATGGTTTACGTTTCAAAGTATATAAAGTCTGAAAACCGAATTTAAAAAATTTTTTAAAGTGTTAATTGAAAATAATGGGATAGATATAAGCCGTTTTGTTGGCAAACCCAATTTTTATTTAAAGGGGGATACAAACCGTTTCGGAAGAAATTCAACACATGAGGTGATAAGCCTTAACCCAAAAGATTCCAAATTCGCGAAAAAAAAACAAAAAATGTAAACAATGTATACCAATGTAAGCCCGTTTGGAAGAAAACTCTTCACTTATCCACTACGTCAAATAAACGGTTTGGTTTAGAAATGTAAAACGCTGCAAATCATTGCTCAAAGGTTTATTATTTTCTGTATAGATCACCCTTCTGTATAGATCCCTGGTTCTCCATCAATAGCACCTACCACCATCTGTATTCTCCCTTGACGTTCCCTCTCAAATTTCAGCTTCCTGCGTTCAATAGGATTGAAAATGGCTTCGGAGCTTACTCAGCTGATCTGTGATCTGAAGAGTGAAGAAGATCTCCTCGAATGCTGGAGACGCCTGGAAGAGCACTTCCATTCAATAGGATTGAAAATGGCTTCGGAGCTCACTCAGCTGATCAGTGATTTGAAGAGTGAAGTAGCCTTTGAGCAATGATTTGCAGCGTTGTTTACCCACCAACATTTTTTTTACCTACCAACTTTTTTTTACCTACCAGCTAGGTACTACCTACCACACCATACTGGCTTCACACCTTCACAATCAAGTTTATTAGAAAGAACTAAACGCTTCACACTCGATTGGAAAAATAGAAAGCTTCATATGGAAATTTGATTACTGGTTACGCAGAAGGCAAAACTGTATACAAATCGAAGAAATGATCAGCGATCGCATTTTAGTCCGATAAAATTTGAATGGAGATTAGACCTCTTTTGCGATTCACACTCATGATTCTGTTTTATCGAAGGAAAACCTTCAAGTTCTCGGACCGAACGGTTTGTCCTACAGAGCTCCGGGTGGTCTCAAAAATTTTTAAAAATTCAATACTATTTAAAATTGGTGAAAAAACGATACCTTTATTTCGAGAGTTTTCGAGCTAGGGCACTCTTGAAAATTTCAACCCTTAATTTTCACCCCTTAGAAGTGACCTACATCAACCAAAAGCTTCGCGGCACAACTAGACCCCAAATGGAGCCCATATACCAAATTTGAACCAAATCGGTCCAGTGTTGCTAAGAAAAGTGCCGCGTACGGCGGACGGACGGAAATTTTTTTATTCGATTTTCGTATTCTACGTACCTTGAAACGTAAAACATCAAATTTTGAGGGGGGGTTAAAATTTTTTTTTTCTTGCTCGATTCCAAAGGCTTATTATTGAAAATAATTAAACAAAATGCAAATTCATATTGGACAATTTTTTTGAGAAATGTCTTTAAATTTTACAATTTTTTCCAACCTTTTTGAGAGACAATTCTTGAAATGTTCACCCTTTTTACTACATTTTCTAGGTATGGGCTTGTGTAAGTGAAAATAGCGAAAATTTTATTTAGTTACGTGGTTCTTTGCATCATTCTTGGTGTGGAATAACTTTAAAAACTTTAAAAAAAAGTTTTAAGTATACTAGTATACATCGATATCAAACCTCAAATTTCTTGCTCGATATCAAAAAGGTATCTACTGCCCAATTAACTTTCTTATGTGAGTTATTATATTGTTCATTTAGTTTGTTTTGTTATATCTATCAAATGGATAAGAACCCTAGCGAAGAATATTTTGATTCTTAGGGTGGATCAGTTTCTCCTCCAAAATTTAAGCTTACCTGCTGTAAGTCACTCATATAGCCAATCATCTACTTGTATATAAGGAACCTAAGTAATAAGTATAATGGTCGATAGTTTTCTGATGTGTTGGTCCCTAGATGCATTTGGTATTCGATTTAATTCAACATTCTCCAATCATATTCTTAGTACCTATCATTGATAATATCGTTTGCAATTCATTATTTCACCCATAAATAACTAGTTTCTCGATGAACTCTCTAATTTTTTTATTTTAAATTTTAATGTATTTAATTTTTTGAATGAATAATGTTAACAATATTGTAGCTTCCGGGTAACATGGCGTTGAAAACAAGAGGACGGCTAATTTACAATATTGTTATGTCGATTGGTTGATATTGAACTAAGTAATCCTTGGAATGCGTGCATTAATAAACAATATGTTTAAAATAAAAATCGACTTGAAGTTGATTACAGAACTATTAACCTGAACAGGTAGGTTAGTATCTAACGTCAAACGACAAGAAATTCTTTATGGTAGCTTGTCCTTGGCGGGGCGGAAGACCTGTCATTGTTGTGGTCTACGTAATTATTCCAGCGTGGCGAGGTATGCGCAAAGTAAAAATCGAATAATTAGGTAGGAACGCGGTGAATCACAAAACGATCCTAGTTCAATAATCGCTGAAAATGTCTAGAATACCCGCGGCCTCATCACTGTTTTCCTTCTATCTAATGATAAGTTTAGAAAATCCATTAATTTTTCATACTTTTTTCATTTTTATTAAAACGAACATGGAAAACTGCTGCGAGTTCAATTAGCAGTCGTGGAATTGGTCAAACTATAAAGTTCAAACAAAGAATGTGAGTGATGAATAAAACATGAAAATCATTCACGAACAAGAGATTGGAAGCATTGTAGTTGTTTTAACCGAGTAAAAAACTTCATTAAAAGTCATCGTAGTCTTTCGAGCGGAATCGAAGCGCCAACGAAACGTTGGCCAGTTGAGTGTGGCACATAGCTGCCTCGATATATCATCATAACGTTCTCCAGTTTTGATCGAAATAGGATAATAATTATTATCCTAATTATTATCCCAATTATTGGGAAGTGAGAAAACTGCGTTTTGAGCTAGGTACCCATTAAATTTTGAGATGGACAGAGTTTTTGTTTTATTCTTTTATTTGAGTGAAATAAACAACGCCACTATAACACTACATGTTATACGCTAACTAATTATACAATAGGTACCTACTTTTTTAATAAATATAGAAAAAAACATCTACCAAGTGGGTGTGGCACATAGCTTCCTCGTCACCGTAACCACTGTATACGTCATTGAAAATATTTATTCAATCAATTTTCAATCAAATAATCATAAATTCAATTATCAGTTTGGAGTTGTAGATTAGGGTAGAATGTGGAATATAGTTTGGTTATTGTTATGCAGAAGCATTACAAGCGCAGTGGCTACTATCAGTCCGAAGGTGGTGATTTTCATAGGGGACCATCTAAATACTAGGTAATCTGTAACATCCCTGAAAATTTCATCGAAATCGGATGGAAAATGTAGAAGTTATGGCCGTTACAAGGAATTCACGTTTGCGCATGCGCAGTCGCTTCTATCAGTCCGGGAAGTGGTGATTTTCATAGGGGACCATCTACATACTAACCCTGCACAATCCCTGAAAATTTCATTAGAAATCGGATGGAAAATGTAGAAGTTATGCCCGTTACAAGGATTTCATGACAGACAGACAGACACGGAACCAAAATTGTTCAGAAAGGTCTAAAACGCAAAAGGCGAGTGAAAATTTTGATTTTGGAGAACTTTTTTTTTCATCCTTGAAAAGTGAAAACAAAGCTTCCGCTACCTTGGTAGACTCGGAAGCAAAATTAAGTGAATTAGTGATGAGAAATTCACTTCACTGATTCACTTCACTGATGAGAAATTATGGATAGAGTTATTTTGACTTCAATGAAATTTGAAGAGGACCATCTTAGAGACCCACACAATCTTGAAAATTTTCATCGGAATTGAATCCAAGCAATTGTGAGCAAATCACGTTACGCGGTACCTATTACATTTTGAGATGGATAGAGGTACAAAACTACCCAGAGACTAATATAACACACTTATTTCCAGAAAATTCAAAAAATAAAAATAAAAACTTCGTGTACATATGGATTTCGTAGAAGAAATGGTTTTGATTTTCGGGCAGACAGACAGAGATAAGAAGCCATACCATGAAGGATAAATAGACAGACAGACTGACACGGAACTGAAATTGTTCAGAAAGGTGTGAGTGAAAATTTGATGTTGTGGGGGGGGGGGGTTAGAACCTACTTGTAGTACCCGCAAACCAGATATACTTAAAGTATTTAATCGAAATAATTTTTTACTCTCACCCACATACTACCTAGCCCAACTTTATAGATGGGGTCCCAGTCGGTCGACGTTCGTTCCTCGTTCCGGGTCAGTATTTGGCCAAATCAAAGGGGCAAAAACTTGATAAGTTGTACTTGAATTTGAAATTTTAAAGGATTTTAGAAATTCATTAGTGCACGGCCCTAGGAAATTGACAGACTGAAATATTGCCGCCGGAATCATCTAAATCGAACATTAATTGCCTAAGAAAAAAGGAAAAAACTACTGAATAAATGGTTTTTCATAAATTTTAGAAATTCATTAATGTATGGGCCTTGGGGATATAAAAACTAAAAGATTGCCGCTAGAATCATCAAAATCTATCAATAATTGCCAGAGAAATATGGGAAAAACTATTTATTCAGTAGTTTTTCCCGTGTTTTCCCATATTTCTCTGGCAATTATTGTTCGATTTTGATGATTCCAGAGGCAATATTTTAGTTTTTATATCCCCAAGGCCCATACATTAATGCATTTCTAAAATCCTTGAAAATTCCAAGTTTAGCTACATTTTATGGGAAAAACATAACTGAATTAACGGTTTTTCCCGTTTTGGTTTATTATTTTCAATAATAAGTCTTTGGAATCGAGCAAGAAAAAAAATTTTAACCCCCCCCCCCCCCCCTCAAAATTTGATGTTTTACGTTTCAAGGACCTTGAATCAAGGTACGTAGAATACGAAAATCGAATAAAAAAATTTCCGTCCGTCCGCCGTACGCCGTACGCGGCACTTTTCTTAGCAACACTGGACCGATTTGGTTCAAATTTGGTATATGGGCTCCATTTGGGGTCTAGTTGTGCCGCGAAGCTTTTGGTTGATGTCAGTCACTTCTAAGGGGTGAAAATTAAGGGTTGAAATTTTCAAGAGTGCCCTAGCTCGAAAACTCTCGAAATAAAGGTATCGTTTTTTCACCAATTTTAAATAGTATTGAATTTTTAAAAATTTTTGAGACCACCCGGAGCTCTGTAGGACAAACCTTTCGGTCCCTACGAGTACTTGAAGGTTTTCCTTCGATGAAACAGAATCATGAGTGTGAATCGCAAAAGAGGTATAATCGCCGTTCAAATTTTATCTGACTAAAATGCGATCGCTGTTCATTTCTTCGATTTGTATACAGTTTTGCCTTCTGCTCAACCAGTAATCAAATTTCCATATGAAGCTTTCTATTTTTCGAATCGAGTGTGAAGCGTTTAGTTCTTTCTAATAAACTTGATTGTGAAGGTGTGAAGCAGTATGGTGTGGTAGGTAGTACCTACCAATAGTTGGTAGGTAAAAAAAATGTTGGTAGGTAAGAAACGCTGCAAATCATTGCTCAAAGGTTTATTATTTTCTGTATAGATCACCCTTCTGTATAGATCACTGGTTCTCCATCAATAGCACCTACCACCATCTGTATTCTCCCTTTACCTTCCCTCTCAAATTTCAGCTTCCTGCGTTCAATAGGATTGAAAATGGCTTCGGAGCTCACTCAGCAGATCATTGCTCTTCCAGGCGTCTCCAGCATTCGAGAAGATCTTCTTCACTCTTCAGATCACTGATCAGCTGAGTGAGCTCCGAAGCCATTTTCAATCCTATTGAACGCAGGAAACTGAAATTTGAGAGGGAAGGTCAAGGGAGAATACAGATGGTGGTAGGTGCTATTGATGGAGAACCAGTGATCTATACAGAAGGGTGATCTATACAGAAAATAATAAACCTTTGAGCAATGATTTGCAGCGTTTTTCTCTGGCAATTATTGTTCGATTTTGATGATTCCAGAGGCAATATTTCATTTTTTTCAATTCCCTAGAGCGGTGCACTAATAAATTTGTAAAATCCTTTAAAATGTCAAATTTAGGTACAACTTTTAAAGTTTTTGCGCCTTTGATTTCGTGAAATACTAACCCGGAATGAGGAACGAACGGCGACCGACTGAGAGTCATCAATTATGTCATGATTAGTTTCCATTATGTCCTCCACTTGAAAGGAAAATTTATGTGTATATTAAAAACAATTTGTTACTGTTATGGTCTTTCAAAAATTCATCTCATTAAAATTTGGATATCCATTTAAGTCGGGGAAAATTGATTTGACTGGAAAAAATATAGATAAGAAAAAATCATCTTTCACTAATCGAGTTACGAGAGATAACTATAAATGAGTAATTCTTAATTTATTCCTAGACAGTGTCAGGTCAATAAACATTCAAATGGTGGTTGAACAACGAATCTTCAAACAATGCTGACAGTCTACCTGCTCAATTATTGTTAGCTCCATCTTCACTTTGACTTTTGGGATGCTATTTAGACGTAATAAAACTATTTTTACCCGCGGATTTCATCGTCCGTCGACTCTCGATCGATATTATTTATCACCGTCGTACGTTTCTAGCAGATTGTCCATGTTTATTGATGGAATATTCCCCAATCTATGGCATAACACAATAATGACATGCATTGCAGTATCTGACTTTCATACGAAAGTCCGACATCTCGAATAATGTACAATGTTGTTGCTTACCGCTTGGCAGACAGGAAATTGATGATCAAATTGTCAACAAAAATCAAAGCATGAAGTCA
>CM019180.2:34844677-34927621 GCA_009739505.2 Apolygus lucorum
TTAAAGGTTGAACTTATGATAAATCAGAAACACGACTGCGAATCGCGAAAGAGGTCTCATCTCCGTTGAATTTTTAGCTGACCAAAACGCGATCGCTGTTCGTTTCTTTGAGTTGTACTTAGTTTTGCGTCCTTAGCACCCAGTATTCAAATTTCCTAATAAAGGCAACCGCAACTCCCTATTTCTATGCATTGAGTGTGAAGCGTTTACTTCTTCAAAATAAACTTAAGGGTAGAAGGAAATTTTTTTCATAACGAAAAAGGCCTCGAAAGTGGCCGTATTCAAATACCGTTCTCTCTGAATCTACTGAAGATATCAATTTGACATTTTTAGGAGTTTTTACAGGTATTATTTAACTTTTAGTCATAGAACTTTAGGAAATATTGCATACACAAAAAATCAGTGCCATATTACACAAACAACAAAACAAGCTAATGAAATTTTGACTTCAAAGAATTTATTTTTTTAGATCCACTACAAATTTCAAAAAGTCGAATGACTTAAATGTGTATGGATAGTTGGTCCACGCATGGAAAAAATTGCGTTCAATTTCATTGACTAGGGCCAGAAAAAAAGGTACTTTTGTGAGAAAAAAATGTAATTTTTCAGGAAAGGCAAATTTCGAAATTCAAGCTTTTCTACCTGTTTATGTCGTTGTTTCTCTCTAAAATCTGTGGTTTTCGAGTTTCCATGTATTATCTAAACCTTCCATGATTCAAAGAAACCTTCTGAGTGGTTTTTTTTTTTTTTTTTTTAATCATAACCTTGTTTTTGAAACCTTCCGGTGTGATTTGTTGTTGTCGTGTAGCGAACTCGTATTTCCTCTTTCGTTATTTTTACTGACAAAATGCCGAGTTCAAAACGTATTTTCAAAAGAGTTGTTCAGGAAACCACCAGATATGCGTTTTTCTATAGAATGAACCTTGAAGAAGTGAACATGGTTAATACTCATGCCTCAGCTTCCACACCATCATCTTCCGAGAGAAAATTATCATCAACTTTTGCTGATTATGATAATTATGAGACTAAAATCAATTTGAAATAATAGGGTGTGCGCTTGGGTAGGAAAAACTGTTTATTGTTATTTTTAATCTAAGGTAGACCTCATTCTGAGAATTTTGGCACCAACCGCGACCTTCTAGCGTGTGTAAATCTTTTCCTATGAGTTTTTAAAGTTTCGACTGTTTATGACGTCACAGTGGGCTGGGGGGTCCCGCCCAGGCGAGAGGGGCGCGTGACGTCATAAACGGTCGAAACTTTGAAAAATCATAGAAACAGATCTACTCACGCTAGAAGGTCACGGTTGGTGCCAAAATTCTCAGGATGTAGTCTACTTTCGATTAAAAATTTAAAAAAAATCAAGGCGCACCCCCCATTGATATTGAATCCTTTGAATCTTTCTAAACTATTGAGGTGTAAATATGTGGCGTTTTGCTGAGTAGAAGGGAGCAGACCCTGCCTATGGCGCTGCTATACCCGACTTTGAACTTATTTTTAGCCAACTTCCCAATGTCCTTTTTTAATAATTCTTAGTTATGTTGGTTTAAATTCGGATAATCGGTGACAAATTTCTCGAAATTACCTCAAGTTCTTGTTAATTTTGGTGAAAATGGGGTTTTAACACAGAATGTGTTTTAGCCATGGACTAGCTAGCCAAAAAAGCTACCGAAATCTGGGACGACAACATGGATACCGATAATACGGAACTAAGGATCGTGTAACCTGGTGTAACTTATGAGATATTTTGTTATGACGCGGTGATTATATAAGATTCTGATTCAGTGGCAGGAAAGTCACCGGTATTAGTGAATCATAACTCAATATAAGATTCTGATTTAGAGGGAGGAAAGTAGCGAAATTATGTGAAACGCGTGAGCTAAAACACATTCTGTGTTTCAATAATTTCGTCCGAAGTATGTACGAGGTAACTCGTAAAATGAGGTAACCGGGGGTCCAGGGGGCGCGGAGCGCCGAGTTTTTCTTTTCAAACCTAATTTCTAGAATTATTTTAATATCCAGTTTGATTAAGGTTCTGGTTAAATGCAACATGAGCATCAGTATCTTTAAAGCAACATCCATATAATGGCCCGTTCTATTGTTATGTAGTTGTTTTTTCAAATATCTTTCCCTTTTTGTTAGCGTATTTGGCACCAAAAAAAATAATTGGAGCGATTGGTTGATCTGCATTTTCCTTGCCAAGTTAAGGGTTAAAACGGCATGCCTCAGCGGAGACTTGTTTTGACCAATACAGTGTTTTCTTCTTCTCGAGATGACTCGCTCGATCAGGTTGTTGGCGTTGAAGATGAAAATAATTATTAAAGGACAGAATCCCCGTGCCTCCTCAAAGATTACGTTCAACTTTACGGCCCCAACAATGGTGAAAGCTCCACATAACAAAGTTTCTCAACGTGCTTCTTGTATGCCCGAACAGCTTACTTTCGAGGCAGATAGCCTGTTTAGGAACGTGCTAGTTGACTATTACCATGACATGGGCACTCGCTCCGAACAAATGATTATCGCCTCTAATCGCATTTCACTGACGCATTCCACGGTGCTTTTTTTAAATGTCCACCACTGGAATAGTACAATAATGCCGTTTCATACCATTTTACATTAAGGTCTCTCAATTTCGTGTGTCATGGGACGACGATTTATTGCTTGGAAGCTTTGTTTTCACTTTTCAAGGACGAAACAAAAAAATGTTCTCCAAAATCAAATTTTCCACTCGCATTTTACGTTTCAGACCTTCCTGAACAATTTTGGTTCCGCGTCTGTCTGTCTGTTTTGAAATCCTTGCTACAGCCATAACTTCTACATAAATGTAGAGAAATGAGAAATTTCTCATCCGATTTCGACGAAATTTTCAGGGATTGTGCGGGTTGGCGTGTCCCCTATGAAATCATTACCCCCGGACTGATAGTAGCCTTGGTACCGCCATAATTGCTATAATTTCCAACTATATTCAGAGATATGGTTGACTTGTAGATGGTCCCCTATGAGGGTAGAGGAAGGTACTTAGAGATTGATGTTTTAAGATTAACTACTATGCATCGGATCCCAGTCGCTGAAATTGCCATTTTCAATCCTATTCCCAGTCGCAAATACAATCCGTAGAATTCGCCTTGCCATGGTTGCTTGCATCAACGTAGGTCTTTCTGGCTTCCCCACGGCGACTTTCCCCATTTCCAGATTCCTAAGCTCCAGTTTCCCAAACCGAACTGGTAAAGACTTGTACCCGCGCCGAACGGGCTCTGTCGTCTAAACGGAGTTTCGAATTTAAGCTAAGCTTAGCAGAGTCCCCGTTTAAACCTTGATTTGTACCCCCTGCCCTTAGCATCTTATCCAAAGTAGGTACATGTGATCTCTTCCTCACTTCTGGCGCTAGTGAAATGCTACTTGTTCAAAACACATACATTTTGATTGCTACTAATCGGTCTGTCCCGTTATGCACATTACAATTACACACCTGCATCTCAACAATTCAGAACATTTGGGGTTCAGCTGTGGCCGAGCGAGTTCCGGCATGTGTCTCTGGGGACGTTGCGGGACGGTTGCGGGGCCGTGAGTTCGAGGCTCGCCTCGGGAGCATATTTTCGGGTAAGCCAGTCGCAGTTCCCCCTCGTCACAACCCAGGGCGGTGAGGCCAATGGGAAGCCATGAGAGAAATCATAAGAACAAATTCTGATGCTCCCTTAGGAAGACAACTGATGACGTCCGCGACGCCAGGAATGTCAGTCGGACGAAAATCCAACCTGAAATGGTTGTTTACTTATTTACATTTCAGTACATTTTCACAAGCCTTCTAAAATCCCATCAACAATATAACTGGTTAACTACTGGAGTAACCGCTAACAATAACCTAACTCTTTCACGCTATCAATGAATTTAGGCACATTTTAGTGCTCCGATCAACATTCGGGAAATGAGATAATTCCATTTATGGAAGAAGGAGGTAGACTTTTATTCTAAAAGTCCATTATGATGGAACTATTCTGCCCTTCCACTTGATAGACATTTTTACAATTCGTCGAACAATTTTTGAACCTCCTTCAGGTAACCTATTTGCTTCTCAAAGCGTCCGGGGTGCGGTTGTTTGGCATCTACCGCGCTGTTACGGTGAGTAAAGGCAGGAAAGATATTTCGCGAGCTGAGTATAAAAGGAGCGATGAACCGGACTCAGCGTAGGTATGGGAGATAGTATCGACTATGCGAGGGAAAGGTCGGTACTCCGTTGGGGCCATAAAACTTGCCCAGCAGCTTCACCAGAACCGGAGCTAACTGCGCATTGGCGGATCTTGGTCTTGAATAAATTCCCTGCTGCGATGCCTCAGTTCCTAATAGTCCAACATTTTGATAGTTATTATTTATAATAGTAGATTACGTGTTAAAGATTATAAATCGATATAAATGGATACTATTCATAGACTTCTTGGCTGAAAACGCGACATATTTTTGAAGACACTTTGCTCAGAAAAATCGCTTTAATATTCTTTACAACGATCTTTCCATAACATTTGTGACTCTTTCCCAATAAAATACTTGAAGTATTACAATATAAATTATATAAAATCATGGAACGCCGAATATTTTATTTCTGATCTCAAATCCGAGCTTTCTTTATTACAATACTCACACATCAATTACAATGGTTACCATGGAAACCTAATTTGTGGGTGTTAGGTATCAGACAATAGCGACAACTGCTGGTTGGGTACATTAAAACATTCGCGTTTCTTAGTTGATATCAGATTAGTTTTCACGACAATATTTGATGTCGGATTCGTTTTCACTAGATTCGTTTTATGATTTTCCACTGGATGTAAGACAAATATTTGTATTAGTAACAGTAAATTCTTATTAAGTAATATTTAACCCTAGTTTTCATCATAAGTTTGTGCGCACTTGCGCTGTCGAAAGCATTAAAAAGCACCCTGCGATAGATTCCGTGAAAATTATTAGCTAGAAAGCATCTTGAACTCTAGCGCCCTGGATACCTATGATGCAATGTCCATTCAGCTTGTTCATAATGAGGAAATCCAGTAAGCACTCGCATTCAAGGCTCTCAACGATATTGAAACTGGCGATACAATGAGAAAAACTGGTACCGCCGTCTACAGTTAATCACCTGACCATAAACATAATGTCACTGACAGAGAATGCATGTGATAATCACACATAAATATTTCACTGCCACCTCATAACTTAATAGGGGGTCCTGCGTCACGGATTTCCTCAATAAGTGTCAACCACCGAGTTTTCCTTGTTTGCGGTTTGAACGCGATCCGAGAGAAGTCGAAAGGCAGGACCTGCAAGGCCGGTTGTGTTGATCCGTCGCCTTCCTTTTTCTGAGGGTTAGGGAAGCTGTGGCAGGTTGAACACTTCGATGAACGTTTCCAATACCGTGCATTTTGAAGCTTGGCAATGGCCTGAAAAATTTCAGTGTGTAAACTCATAGTAGTAGTACAACTTGAATGATGGAAGTAGAGATTTGACCAAGCTAGTTATCCGGATGTTTTTCTTTATTCAGGGTGTTACATTTTAAAACGGTCACTAGCCAGGAATCGATTCTACAGCTCATTTCCAACAAAAAATGTCTCATGGTAATTTTTTTTAATGCTTCGTTTTTGAGTTATTTCACTTTTAAATTTTTTTCGTGTTTTCAACCTTATCTCAGTAAAACAGCTTTAACTCCTCGAATTTTTATGAAAATGTAAATATAATTACACCGTTGGGAAGAGCGTAAAATTTCCTGTCTCCTTGATGGAGAAAACCCTGTTTTTAATTCGAAAAAACGGGTGAAAATTGGACTTGAAACGAAAAATTGGTAAAATCTTGAGAATCTTAATTTTTTTCAAACGCTCATGGGTTCCGTAATCCGGCACTTGAATTTTTACCTGTAGGCCTAAAAGATGTCCCAAAATCTCAGCTTTCCAACGGTCTAGTCATTTTCATTTTTAAAGTAGGATTTATCACAGAAATTTGTGTTTGAACGCGGAAAAACGTTCATTTTTTCAACGGGTGAAGGGTGGGGCGGGCGGGCGGAGCAGGAGACAGCGAGGCCTCCCGAAACACCTCAGACCGCTTTAGCCGGAGTGCTGAAAATTCACGTTTTTCCGCGTTCAAACTAAAAAAAAATGAAAATGACTAAACCGTTGGAAAGCCGAGATTTTTGCGCATCTTTTGGGCCTACAAGTAAACATATTGTTTAGTAATGCATGCATTCCAGGGGACGTCCCATTGGATAAGCATTAGATCAGTTTAACCAGTTGGTAAGCGAAAAAACTGTTCACTCGTTGTAATTTATTTAGTACTATAGGCAAGAAATAGTGACCCCCCCCCCCCCTCACCATTATCCTCCATAACACTTCTAGCGGCATGGGAGCCTCGAATCTGAAGAGCATTTTAAAATCCATGATCTACGATACCCAACATGCGAATTCGAGTTCAACCCCCCCCCCCACCACGAATGGTGCCGGTCTGGCACCAAAGGGGAAATACGTCGTAACGTTGAACTTTCATCTATTAGTTTTAGTGGACGGTCCGTCGAGGTCCACATCCGTATTCAAGGTGAAACACAAAAAAAAACCACCAAATATGCGGTTTATGGTGTCCTGGCACCATGGTGGCACCACTATTAGTTCCATGGTGG
Source organism: Apolygus lucorum (assembly GCA_009739505.2). Lineage (NCBI taxonomy): Eukaryota > Metazoa > Arthropoda > Insecta > Hemiptera > Miridae > Apolygus > Apolygus lucorum. The sequence continues at coordinate 34,851,327 of CM019180.2, forward strand.
TACAGAGAATAATTCATGAAAATCCAAAAGTATAATGAGAATTTTTCCTCAATTTCAAAGGTTGGGTACAATTAGTAAGCAGTAAAGGAACCGAAATATTGAAAAATCGGGTATTTTGTGAATATTATCCCCCACTTGCCCCCTGTCCTTGCGAATTTTGGTACTCGGGTGAAATCATGTACAACTCGGAAGTTATTTGAGTCAAACAAAAAAAGAAACACGCAAATCGGTTGGAAATTGAGGCCTGGGCAGATTTTACAAGATTACCCCCGCAAACTCACGTTTTTTAAGCATTAACCCCCCCTCTCCCCCCTTAAAAAGCAAAATTCAAAATTCCGGCGCCGTAGTGCACAACTAGATAGTTTTTCGCGTCGATGAAAAAAAGAACCACAAAAATCGGTTGAGAACTAAGGCCCGGGCAGACGACACAAGATTATGCCCAAAAACGCACGTTTTTTGAGCATTAAACCCCCCTCCTCCCCCTTATAAGGCAAAATTCGAAATTCCGGCGACGTAGTGCACAACTAGATAGTTTTCCGCGTCGAACAAAAAAAGAACCAGGAAAATCGGTTGAGAACTAAGGCCTGTGCAGAGTACACAAGATTTTGTTACACACACACACAGACATACACCTATGGTTTTTTTTCGCGGATTTGGATTCAGAATGGTCTAAAACGGATTACTGTGTGGTTATTTTTTTTTCTGTTGAGTGTTGTCCAACTTCACCCCAGATCGATCGCATAAGGACGCCCAAGTCTTACTGTGGGACGTCCTAAAAATTCACGTGCCGGATTTCGGAACCTATGAGCGTTTGAAAAAAGTTTAGATTTCCAAGATTTGATCTATTTTTAGTTTTAGGTCCAATTTTTACCCGTTTTTCCGAACTAAAAAAAGGTTTTTTTTTTTTTTCATCAAGGAGACAGGAAATTTTACGCTCTTCCCAACGATGTAATCAGATTTCCTTTTTCATGAAAATTCAGGGAGTTATAGCCGTTTTACTGAGATAAGGTCGAAAACACGAAAAAAAATCTTAAAAGTGAAATAACTCGAAAATGAAGCATTTAAAAAATATTAGCAAGAGACATTTTTTGTTGGAAATGACCTTTAAAATAGATTCCTAGCCTTTTAAAAATGTAACACCCGTTTGTGTCCTGGATCTGGTTCCTAATCATGTTTATGGATATTATACAGGTGTACAGTTGTTATTAACCACTTACTGTGATGTTGGTATAAACCAAAAACATTAAACTTAATGCTTAATAAATTATAAACAGAAAAACTCTATATTTTATGGGTGAAATTTCCCATTTAATCTTTGGGTTATCTTTTGGGTTCCACCAATAACCCAAGGTAGGTAGTAAACATACATGTAAACTTGGAGATTTTCTGAAACTTGAATTTATGAGAAGGATTTAACTGCAAAAAATAAATTTAAAAAGTGTCCAAAAATGGCTGAAAATTGGGTTTTGGGGACATAAGACGAGTGTACTTTTAAAACCCAAAACCGTAAAAAGGCTATATATTTCGAGTGGGTACTGCATGAGTCCGTGGAGATGAGAGCAGTATCGTTTTTGAACAGTTTAACAGTTTTTAGGACATACTCTATGTGTACAGTATGTTGTAGGGTTTGCTTTTAATAGAAAAACTCAACAATTTAAAGTTGGATTGTTGGAGTAAAATTCTACTTGGAATCTACTTGAAATTTTCTATAATAAATTTTACCTTATAAAGTAAACATATTGTTTAGTAATGCATGCATTCCAGGGGACGTCCTATTGGATAAGCATTGGATCAGTTTAACCAGTTGTTAAGTGATAAAACTGTTTCACGCGATGTAATTTATTTATTACTTTAGGCAAGAAATACTGCCCCCCCCCCCTCCCCAATCATTATCCACCTTAACATTTCTAGTGGCATGGTAGCCTCGAATCTGAAGAGCATTTTTAAAATCCATGATCTACGATACCCAACATGCGAATTCGAGTTCTCTCCCCCCCCCCCCCCCCACCACCACCACCCCAACGCCAACAATGGTGCCAGTCTGGCACCAAAGCGGAATTACGTCGTAACATTGAACTTTCATCTGTTAGTTTTGGTAGGCAGTCCGTCGAAGTTCACATCCGTATTCAAGGTGAAACACACAACAAAAAAAAAAAAACAACACGAAATATGCGGTTTATGGTGTCCTGGCACCATGGTGGCACCACTATTAGTTCCATGGTCGTACAGAGAATAATTCATGAAAATCCGGAGGTATAATGAGAATTTTTCCTCAATTTCAAAGCTTGGGGACAGTTAGTAAGCAGTAAAAGAACCGAAATATTGAAAAATCGGATATTTTGTGAATATATCCCCCCCACTCGCCCCCTCCCCTTGCGAATTTTGGTACTCGGGTGAAATTATGTACAACTCGGAAGTTATTTGAGTCAAACAAAAAAAGAAACACGAAAATCGGTTGGAAATTGAGGCCAGGGCAGAGTTTACAAGATTACGCCCGCAAACGCACGTTTTTTAAGCATTAACCCCCCTTTCCCCCCCCTTAAAAAGCAAAATTCAAAATTCCGGCGCCGTAGTGCACACTAAATAGTTTTCCGCGTTGATGAAAAAATGAACCACAAAATCGGTTGAGAAACTAAGGCCTGGGCAGACGACACAAGATTATGCCCAAAAACGCACGTTTTTTGAGCATTAACCCCCCCTTTCCCCCCCTAAAAGGCAAATTCGAAATTCCGGCGACGTAGTGCACAACTAGATTGTTTTCCGCGTCGAACAAAAAAGAACCAGGAAAAATCGGTTGAGAACTAAGGCCTGTGCAGAGTACACAAGATTTTGTTACACACACACACACACACACACATACACACACACACACAGACATACACCTATGGTTTTTTTTCGCGGATTTGGATTCAGAATGGTCTAAAACGGATTACTGTGTGGTTATTTTTTTTTTCTGTTGAGTGTTGTCCAACTTCACCCCAGATCGATCGCATAAGGACGCCCAAGTCTTACTGTGGGACGTCCTAAAAAAAAAAATAGAGGCTGATACTTCTTTGAAAATTTGTACATTCACCCATGCTGTACCAATGGGAATTTTTTCTCTCAAGTTTCCCTGTTCTTCAATTTTTCGCTATCAAAGATGTAAATATAGAAACCTTGCATTTGAGCAGCGGGTCAATAAAGTCCGCCTAGTGGGTGTGGCACATAGCTTCCTGGTATCCATAACCCGACTGTATAGATGATCCGGTGCATAGTTGTTTCAAAAATTCTATCCATCATTTCAACTACACAACCCTTGAAAATCGCATCGAATTCAAAACTCATGGTTATTCAATATTCAAGTCATGGTTTTTTGAAGGATTTTACGTTCGCGCATGCGCAGAGGCTACTATTGATCCGGGGACGATCATTTTTGTCGGCAACCATCAACAAGCCAAACCGCACATTTCCTTAAAATTTCATCAAAAGCAGAAAATAACTTCGTATAGTTTTGCCCCTTTAGAAGGATTTACGGACACTCAGTCCGACCGACAGACAGACACGAAACCAAAATTGTTCAGGAAGGTCTAAAACGTAAAACGCGAGTGGAAATTGAAGGCATAATTTATTTTGTATAACTTCATAATGTTGCAGGGATATGACTTTAGTTCTACAATTAGTTTATTAATGGAAACAGATCGGATATAACTCCTTCATCAGGTTCCAAAACGTTTTACCTCATCAACACTCTTGAACACTTGGATTTTACAATTTGCAAGATACCAGATATAAACTGGCGGTGCTAGTGAACCACGATCACGTCAAATAATTGCAAATTACAAAACGTGGTGAAAATATGTGGAAAATAGCTGAACTCGTTAACAATCCTGAAGTCGATTACGTGATGATTTACTGGCGTTACTTAATTAAAATGTCTCATTTACTTGGAGGTGTTCAGTTTCGAATGATAAACTTGTGTGACATAAATTATTGCATGTTTGGGATTCCCGCTAGTTACAAGAAAACAATAATTGTTTTTATATAATAATTATTATTATTATCTACATACCGCGTTGGATAATCCGTCGTAACCAGCAAGTCGAGTACAGGAGGCGAGCGCTTTCCATGTAAGTGCTCGACTTGCTGGTTACGACGGATTATCCAATACGGCACGTAGATAATAATGAATTATTACGTTTAAAACATGAAAGTACCGTAATTTTGGTTCCATTCCTCTCTGTATAGTCAATCTGCGCTCAGGGCATAACTGCACGAAATCATTGTCCGATTTTGATGACATTTCCTGGGTCGATACGTGTTAACCTAACAACGGTCCCCTGTGCACTTTAGCAATATCGGACAAACAGTGGCCTTGATTTTCCTCAAATTTTCGAGATAGTTTGAGGCTGTGCCTAAAAAGAACGATCTCATCACGATTCGGTCAGTAGAAGCGAAAAAGTGAAAATTCATTAACATAATCGAGAATGATTTCTTATTCGTGTTGCTGTTTGCCAATTCAGAAAGCCATCAACATAATCGAAAACGAGCTCTTAATCGAGTTGCTGTTGGTCAATTAACGTGTTAATTGTTATAAAACCCGAGTCATTACAGTTCTCCCACGCTTAATTTCAAATAATTTTGAAAATTTGAACAAGGTATGAATAAATAGAAGTAAATATTGACGAATAGTTGATGAGAGGAGAATCCGAAATGTTGAGGAGGTCTTCGAATCCTTCCCGACTGTCGCAGAAGGGCGGATGGATCAGGGCGTACTACAAGATCTGTCCTGGGGATTTCAGCCTCTTCTGTCTCGGAATGCTGATCCAGATTCGTAGAATTTCGCGGGTCGGAAGTCCTGGTATTTCTTGAATTTCGGGAATGGGTTTGAAGCGAACTGTCTTCTCAACTTCTGTGCTTCAAATAGTGTAATCTTCCTAGAACTTTTCGGACCGTGCCCCGTTTCCACATGACATTCGTTTGGTAAACTCTTCGGTTGGGAAGAATTATTTCGAGGGGAACATCGAGGTCGGAGGAAATCCAATTCAATCCTTAGTTGACGTCCGAGGTACAACTCTGATGGAGATTTTCCGCAAGCTAAGGGAGTTGCTCTGAGTCTCAGTAGTATCTCGTATAATTTCTCCTGTACTGGTCTGAGATCGTCTGTCATTGCTTTCAACTTGTCTTTGAAAGTCTGTACGTGTCGTTCAGCTAGACCATTGGTGGCTGACCAGGTGCTATAAAAAGCTGTGTTATTCCGCATGTCTTATAGAAATAGGCATACTCATCGCTCTTGATAATTGATGCATTGTCTGAGACGAGTATCTCAGGAAATCCATGACGTGAGAAGATGCTTCTGAGAGGAGTGATGGTCGTTGTACGACTTATTAGAAGGTAGGTCTGGTGATATTGGTGTGGCTACAAGTTGATAGTATTTACTACAATTGAATTGAGCAGTAGGTACTCTTTTTCGTGTAGGAGAGTCCTCCAAAATTCCTTGTAACACTAAAAAACTGTTGATCCAACTTTTATAACTTGTGAACGGCTCCTTCGATTCATCAAAAGCTTCAAATTGAACACTGTTGTGAGACGAAATGAATTGAGCTTAAGAGTGAACAGGAAAAGCAGAGCGAGCTCAGTAATATCTGTAGTAAGTTTGGCAATATCGGATTTTTCTTCTTCTGCCTTCCTTCGACTTTTAGCCGTTTTGATATAAATATTAGTCAACTTACGAGTTGAACGCGTAGCTCACCCTCTTCGTCGCCATTTAACGTGGCATTAGATAGATTATAACACAGTGTCGAATGAACGAAATCTCTTATTCATTATACAGTCATAATTCATTTTAAACAGATTTTAAACTTGAACAGTACACGTTCACTTGTAAAGTACACGTCAGCCACGTCCAGTCGCGTCTTGGTGCTCAGTGGTAACTAGGCAACTAAACTCGTTATAAAAACCGAGTCACCACATCACTCCAGCAACCCATCAACATAATCGAGATTGGTCGCCCCGGGAAACTGTCTGGATTGGTGACCAGTCGAGAGCGGTATCGCAGGTCTTGATAATTTTGGTTTATTATTTCCAATAATGAACCTTTGGAATCGACCAAGAAAAAAAAATTTTAACACCCCCTCAAAATTTGATGGTTTACGTTGTACGTAGAATCCAAAAATCGAATAAAAATTTGGCCGTCCGTCCGCCGTCCGCGGCACTTTTGCCACTTAGCAATGACCGATTTTGATGAAATTTGGTATGTAGGCTCCATTTGGGGTCTAGTTGTGCCCCGAAGCTTTTGATTGATGTAGGTCACTTCTAAGGGTTCCAAAATCAATTTTGAAATTTTGAAAACGCCCTAACTCAAAAAATTGTGATATAAAGGTATTGTTTTTCCTTCAATTTAAGATTCTATAGAATTTTTAGAATTTTTTGAGACCTCGCGGAGCTCTGTAGGACTAACTGTTCGCTCCCTACGAAAATTTAAGGGTTCATATTGAAATATATATATATATAAATCAAAACGAGTGTGAATCGCAAAAGAGGCCTAATCTCCGTTCAAATTAGAGCTGACCAAAATGCGATCGATGGTTGGTGATTTTGATTTTTTTTTTTTTTTTTTCTTCTCTTCATATTGGATGGTTGGTGATTTTGTAGACGAGTGATCTATATAGAAAAATAATAAACCATTGTGTAATAATTTGCAGCGTTTTCGGGTTGGGCCGTTGAAAAACCCCTCTCCACTTAAGCGGGTGAGGAAATAAGTAGCCATGATCGAGATCATCAGCACTAATGCTGATCTTCCCTTTGGCAGCAGGAATGGCAGTTGGACGAAAATTCAACCTTACATGGTTGTTTACTTTACTTTTACCTTTTTTACATTATCGAGATCATCCTCTCAATCGAGTTGATGTTTGTCAATTCAGAAAGCCTCAACATGATTGTGAAAAGTTATAATGGAGTTATGTGTAAGTTATAAGTTCTAGTGGTCAATTCAATAATACCAGCATTACCAATTTAATGTAGAATACGTCCAAGTTACTCGATTGTAGGAAGCTGAACTAACTTTCTAGACTTTTTTCTACATGAAAAAGTACATAATTATTCCACAGTCTCCATTAATCGTGTATTTGGCCCGTCAACTAGTTGCTCCAAGTACCAAATTATTTACCCCATGGAATGTTAATTTAGTGATTTGTAAGGCCTGAATGGTCTCCTCCTAGAGTCTCAGAATATCTTTGTGAATCAATCATGTCGTGATTGAGGGATGTGACTTGAAAAATATTCAATATCGCGATGGTCGCTTGAATTGGTGAAAAACAATATGATCCATCTTCCCCATCCATCACCATCAATGACAGGTACACGTGAGACACTTCAGAACTAAGCTCTAAGCTTCAAAATATAAACTTGCCGCTTTTTGATATTTTTTTGGCAGCTGTTTTATACCGCCAAATTGTTTATTTTCGAATCGAGGCGCCTGCCTATTGAGGCTACTTCCAACAACTTCTCGTTTCCAACTACAGTTCGATCGCCAGTTCTAATTTTGGTTGTCTTTCATCTTGACGGAGTATTTTTTTTTTTTTTTTTTTTTGTTTCATTCAGGAAAGAGTGAATTGAGTAAATAAATATTCTTCTTCCTTAGAGGGTGCGCTAACATCAAATTGATCTACGTGTGAGGCCAGAAGGGAAAGAGAAATCCACAATGTTTACCTTTTACCATTCGAGATTCATCTCCATTAATCTCAATCTACTCTGTTTGTTTCTCGCTGAAACAAGTTGGGTGGGAGTATAACTTCCTAGTGTAGAATAAATTAAACAACTAGAATTCCTTGGTGTGAAAATGTTTGAATAGTGCAACTGATAAATTCCCCTTATATGAAACCTATTTTCTCTTTCATTTGATGGGTTTCATTATGGGGTTTTCATTTTTGTGTTTTCATTTCGTTTGATGGGTTTATCATTAAAATCGAACCATGATTTCGTGTTGTTACCCCTAAGAGAAGGAATTGAACACAAACCGACAGACACGAGATCAAAGTTATTCGAAGAGCTATCAAACACAAAATGAGAGTGGAATACTTGGTATTGAGCTTTAATAGGGTATGAGCACGGGTCGGAAAGACAGTTTATTGTTATTTTTAATCTAAACTAGATCTCATTCTGAGAATTTTGACACCAACCGCGACCTTCTAGCGTGAGAAGACCTTTTTCTATGATTTTTCAAAGTTTCGAATGTTTATGACGTCACAGTGGGCTGGGGGGTCCCGCCCAGCCGGGAGGGGCGCTTGACGTCATAAACATTCGACACTTTGAAAAATCTTTGAAGAATCATAGAAAAACATCAACTTATTCAAAACGAGAACGGCTGGTGTCAAAATTCTCAGGATGAGTTCTACTTTTGATTAAATATCTAAAAAAAAAACCCCATTGCTGACACTGTAAAGGATACGCTGTACATCTTCATTATTTACTTTCATTTGGTCTGTGAATTTGCATATTCCATTATTTTTACTATGAGGCATTGCTGCATTCATCTGTCAAAATGATGACAAATTACATACGAATCCCTGTAATTTTATATTCCTGATAATACTATTGAAAAGTAGGTAAGGTAAATACCTATTGCAAATTTGGCTATTTGAATTTATTACTCGTAAAATTTACTCTATCTATCTGAGCGAGTTTGAATTTGGTTAATTTACAGTTTTGCAAAATTTGAAAAACGTTTGTTGTTTTAAAATGTTTGAGAACATGCGTTGGGAGGAAGTAACATTGTGATATAATAAAACAAGGATACCAGAAGGTAATTTGGCGTTTTGGTCTATCAAAACCAGGATACCGGAAGTAGGGCTCGGTTGTACGTGTTTATTTCGGAACGAGTTTATGAAGTTGGATATACAACAGTACTTATAGTTCTAACACCTGAAAAGAAGAAGTAAGTCAACCTTAGGAACCGAAGGTCAATATTGGAAATAGGCTGTCAACTTTAGGTTCCACCTTTAGAATTCAACAAGTCAAATGCCTTCGATTTGAACCCAAATACCAATTTTGCAATTCAAGCAAAAGTCTCTCCTTATGTTGATGTGGTTTGACAAACTTGTCAACACGACCACGTTTTATGAAATCTAATGTTGTCACCAAACAACCATGTTTTTGACATTTTCGTGTCTTTGGTTTGGCCCATAAACTGAAAAATCGTCACGAAAACTTGCTCACGCGATACCAATAAATAAAATAGACTCACTATGTTGCGTAGAGAACAATCAACTGTTTTCTTATTTTGATGCTTGGGTACATGAACTAACAACCTTATTTCACTACCTTGTTGTGTAGTGGTTGACATTTTGTTTTGGTTTATTAGTTTCAACCATTTCCGTACTCCTTCCACTTCAAAACGATAAGTGAACAAACGCGAGAGTATCGTGAGCGAAAAAAATTGACGATGGACAAATGTACGCTCCACCGTGCAATGCACGGGTGAGATCTGCCTAGTAATAAATACAATAAGAAAACACACATGAAAATGTCCCAATGTGTTGCAGACTCGTATGCAAGCATTTATAATAATCATCATCTCTCTTTTTTTAGAAAAAAATTTAATTTTAAAATTACACCTATTTATTTCTTTGGACAGAATTTAAGGCACTCAATTCTGTTGAAAGTTAGGGGTTTTAATGCTTACGCTTTGTTCCTGAGCATCCGATTTTATATCGTAATTGAGGTTTATTATTTTCAATAATGAACCTTTGGAATCGAGCCTGCCATGTGGGTTTGGCACGTAGCTTACTGGTATCCTAACCCGGTTGTATGGGTGATCCAATGCATAGTAGATAGTCTCAACACATTTATCTCTAAGTAACATGCACTTCCCTACATCCCATACAATCCCTGAGAATTTCATCAAATTCGGATGAAAAATGTTGAAGTTATGGCTGTTACAAAGATTTTACGTTCGCGCTTGCGCAGTGGCTACCATTGATCTGGGGAAGATGATTTTCATTGGGGACCTTTTTCTTGCCAATCCGTATAATTCCTGAAAATTTCATCGATATCGGACAATACCTTCGTATAGATTCTACCGTTACAAGGATTTCATGACAGACACACAGACAGACAGTCACGGAACCAAAATTGATCAGGAACACGTAAAGACATTTTGTTCCAAAATTGTTCAGGAAGTCGCGAGTAGACATTTTGATTTTGGGGAACACTTTTTTTAACCTTGAAAAGTGAAAACAATGCATCCTTGGTAGACTCAGAAGCAAAATTTTTACTCACAATACTTGACCAAATTTGTAGACTATCGCTAAGCTGTGGAGCTACGAAAACGTCGCAGGAGCGTCTGCTTACGATTGTCAGTTATGACATCAATCAAATGATGACATTCTTATCAACAAAACGATGCAAATTTCGGGTGTTTGCAGTGCCGCATACCCTTAATTTTGCTTTCTGAAATTGAAGTGCCATCATTAGGATTGGTGCAGTCATCATATAGACACAAAATGCGAGTAGAAATTTTTACTTTGAGAAACCTGTAGTTTTAGCAATATATGGAAGCTACAATTATAAGGACGCTAGGAAAAATTCATATTATTTGCATAAGCTTCCCTACCATCGATATATATATAATATTCTGATCTTGAATAGCACGTACAATGAAGACTTGTTTGGCTCTTTTTTCCTGCGATTAATTAAATTTTATTTAAATTTTATTAAATTTTATTTCATTTGTCAACAATAAAATAATAGTACCAATATCAAACCTTCTTGTGTTTTTTCATTGGATAATATTGTGCCTACAATAATTGTGTTGGGCTCTATAGTGTGATTCTGGTGCCACCTCATCCAACATTTCTATTTTAATTTCGGGTGCTCTAATGATAGCATTATAGAGCTTTAATTGTCGCTTTTACCGGCCAGTGTAACCGAATTTCTACGTCGGTTTGATTAACATGTTTGCTATTGTACAACGATGTGATCAAACCGTCGTTTGATGAACCCACATCAGTCTCGAAAATGAATTCATTGACGTTATGCGAATCCCGCAAAGGAATCGAGTGCGTGGTTTACGTCGGGTATGAATTTTTGAAATGCTACAGCGATGCAAATGGCGCCATTATATGGAAATGTGCTAATCGAAATTGTTCTTCGTCCATACAAACGGATGCTACGGTTCGCCAAGTTCTACGGAAAAATTTGCGGCACAATCACGAGCCAGTAAGTTAGAAATTTTGTTCCATGTAACAGATATGAAACGGACCATCATTTTTCACACTCGTGTTTCTGATTTATCGTAAGTCCAACCCTTAAGTACTCGTAGGGAGCGAACAGTTTGTCCTACAGATCCGCGTGGTCACTAAAAATCCTAAAAATTCAATACTATCTAAAATGATGGAAAAACAATACCTTTGTATACAGTTTTTTGAGTTAGGGCGTTTTCAAAATTTCAACCCTTATTTTTCAATCCTTAGAAGTGATACCAAAGAAAAAACCTTAGAAGCTCAGATACCAAATTTCATCAAAATCTGTCAATGCTAACTGAGGAAACTGCCGCGTACGTAAATTTTTTATTCGATTTTCGGATTCTACGTACCTTGAAACGTAAACCAACAAATTTTGGGGTGAGAGGGGAGGGGGGGTTACAAATAATTTTTTCTTGGTCAATTCCAAAAGTTCATAATTGAAAATAATAAACCAAAATCGAATAAAAATTTGGCCGGCCGTACGCGGCTCTTTCCTCAGTTAGCATTGACCGAAATTTGGTATGTGAGCTCCATTTGGGGTCTAGTTGTGCCCCGAAACTTTTGGTTGCTATAATTCACTTCTAACGGTTGGAAAATAAGCCGTGGTAAGACCCAGGTGTGCCCGTCACAATTCTGCATTGAACCTACTAGAAGCCTAAGCTCGCCGTAAAGGATGGCCAGTATGGTTAGAGCCACACTTTAACCTGGAACAGCGAGGTTATCGTCCGGACCTCTTGGTGGTAACACCAAGAGGAGCTTTCATTATTGATGTCTCAGTGGTCTCTGGCTCCGGCCAGAGATCACTCGCAGACATCAATGCTTCCAAAATTCAAAAATATGAAGTTGACGCATTACTAGAGGCTGCAGCAGCACTTGCAAACATTCAGCGAAACCAACTAAAGGTGATTGGAGCAACTATCACCTGGAGAGGGATATGGCATGGCAAGTCAGCCAAGGATCTGATTCGGGCTGGTTACCAACTGTTTATCCTGGTGTGGATGAGCACCCGGGTCCTAACAGGAGGATCATTCATCTGGTCTAAATTCAGGGCTACGGCCACACGACGGCGTGCTGCGGCTCGAGCAAATGGGCCCCGTGGGACTTGGAGCTGAACTCGAACCCCATGGGGAGGAGAAGCGTCGACTGATGGCATAGCCGGAAGAGGCACAATCCTCCCTCCATCATTTGTGGGATAAGGTGATTCAACCTTGTCCCTCACCCCAATGTCCGAGGTTGGATCTCGGAACCTGATACCAAGCAGCCAGATGTACATGACTGCTGAGTGCTGAAAGTGCTGATACAATACTGTGATGTAAATATTTATGTACAATACCATCAATTGTAGCGGTGAAGTATTTTTTCCAAATATAAATTGTTAATGGTATGTGAGCTCCATTTGGGGTCTAGTTGTGCCCCGAAACTTTTGGTTACTATCATTCACTTCTAAGGGTTGGAAAATAAGGGTTGACATTTTGAAAACGCCCTAACTCAAAAAATTGTTATATAAAGGTATTGTTTTTCCATTAATTTAAAACAGTATTGGATTTTTAGAGACCACGCGAAGCCCTGTAGGACAAACCGTTCACTCCCTACGAGAACTCAAGGGTTGGACTTACGATAATTCAGAAACACGAGTGTAAATAGCAAAAGAGGCCTAATCTTCGTTCAAATTTTAGCTGACCGAAATGCGATCGATTTTTTTCTTCATGTTGGTTGGTGGTAACAATGGCAAAGCCGTGTTCTTTGCAGACGAGAGATCTATATTGAAAAATAATAAACCTTTGCATAATAATTTGCAGCGTTTTTTATTATTATCACACGTTAATTTTACCAAACAAAGATTTCACGAGAAAATATTTCATTTCTTGGACAATTCTGACTTATTTTCTTTTGAGTTGTGACAATGAGTAGGGTACATCTTGAGAATAACTAATGGCTCCTGATCTTTTGGTTGTATTTTAAAGGTGAAGAATAAATAAATATATAGTCACAAGATTACTAATAATAAAAAAATTGACGAAAAAAAAAAATGCAATGAAATTATTTCTGTGACCATGAGGATGGTGACAGTTTTTGTACTGAAACCTAGTAAATTCAATTTTTACTGAACATTATTTTCAATTTGAACATTATCAATTTTTTCTTAATTACTAATTTTTACTGAACAATTTTTTACTGAAACAAATCAATAATATATATTATTATATCCACCGGTAATATATTAATATCCGGTAATATTATCCACCGCATGAGCTTATGAAAGTGGAGAAAAACTCAAATCGAATCAACGCCAGTTGTTTCTGTCTCTTAGAGAGAATCTCATTCAAATTTGTTGAACGCACTTGTGATAATAAAGCGGTTCCCTTCATTTACATACTTTGGAATGGTACACCTACCGGAGCGTCGAACTGTGAAGGACAATTAATTATGTTCCATGACAGTAAAAAATTAGTGGCACAAAGCTCGTATTCGTTATATTCCTCGCTTGTATATTGATAATTAATTCAATTCTTCATTTGAGCCAAAATGGGAACGTCCAGTGCCCGACCGATAAACTCAGATAACGGAGAGTGTCAGATCAAAATGTATCTTCCGAAAATAAGTTTAAGTACCTATTATTATTATTATTACAAAAAAAAAGAAAAAGTTCCATAACGCCCAGTTTGGTACTGGACGCCTTCTTTACTTGAAAGACATAAATAATAGGGTTCATTAGTGTCATTTTGAGTCTGAAGAAGACCTGTCCGTCATTGGTATACCGAATTAGTTTCGAAATGGTCCACTATGTAACAGCCACAGTACATTGTAAATTCAAGATCAACTTTCAGAGACGAATGTTGTTGGTCAAATCTGCATTCAAGACTGATCAAATGCACTAATTCCTCTCCCTTCTGACACTGTTATTAGTTAACCAAATTTCGTTGTGGGGTAAACCTCCAACAATCGTCCTTTCTGACAAAATTAACGTAATTGTGAACAACGAATATTGACCTCAATAATCAGAATGTTCTGGGCTGAGTTTATTGGGCAATGGTATTCACCGATTAGAAAAATTAATATTTTGCTTCCTCAACATCAAAGATAAGGGGAGCTTCGCATTCGTGCAGCAGAACTTAACATTTGAAAAACTTCCCGAACAATTTCCGCTTGTTTGAGGCGAAGTTAGTTCTAGATTATAATTGTTGAATTTCATTGGAATCCGATCTCCAGGGGAATTCTGAGAAAATAGCAGTGTATTTGCCAATATGGGGTGGTGCGTATGCAACAATCATGCAAAGAGTAGAAATAACACAAAAAATGTTTATTCGCGCCATAGCCAAAGTAGAATGGAGGGAACACACTGCACCACTCTTCCAAAAGTTAAAACTGCTGAAGATCGGTGATCTCTACAATAGGAGTGCTGTTCAGCAACTGTACAAAACAAAACTTTATTCTTTTCCACAGCAGGCTTTGCGTACACGCTTTTCACAGGGGATAGGAGCATTTCATTTTTTAATAACTTGCCGAAAGAAACGAGGATAAGCCTTCTACAAATTTTGGAAAAAATCACAAAATAGAATAAAAATTGAACTTAGAAATATTTTATGAATACTTTTTTGACCAGTGGGCATGCAGACAGTAAGCCAAAATAAAGAAACATGACAAATAAAGTTTACTTAAAGAAAAGTAAAAAAATTAAGTAAAACCTATACTTATTCTCCGCCACGGGATGGTGCCCATATGGAGAATTAATTTCCATAATTTCAGTTGATGGAACTCTAAGTCAGAAGCCAAATGTTATTTTATATTTAGTAATTATATTATATATATATTCATTATAAGGTGTATTATTATGTATTAGAAGATTTATACATTATGTTATTCATTTGTATCTTTTTCTGAGATTCTAGATGGAAATAAATAAATAAATAAAAATAATTTGAAAAATCCATATAAATCACAGTACATTTTGAATTTTGTTGTTACTAATCGTAGGGAACCAGAAACGTGATCGTGATTTTTGTGTCATGTCTAAGAATTTTGGTATCGATTAGTGCTCTGATCAATTCAATGTTTCCATGGAAGTTTCATTGCCCTCCCAATTCGACCGACGACCTTCCTTACATTCGCCGATTTCTCATTTTTCGTATGGAATAGCGGAAACTAATAAACAGTTGTGTAATAATAAGTCCAGTTGCAGCGCCAGGTGATTTGAAGAATTGAAAGAGGACGAGAAGGGGGAAGGCCGGAGGTGGGGGAGTGTTTTTTTATCGGATGTAAAGGAGCAGTAATAAAACGTTGATAGGAATAGTTGCCGCTCATTCGGTGCTCAACCGCAGTTGTTATTACTCAGTGAAGTGTTCCTTTGGAGTGACCGTTCGACAGCCGCATCTACAGGTAGGTTGTATAACAACGTGTCTTACGCTCCTACCGATTGTGGTAGGTAATTGACTAATTATAGACTCATATAACGAATTATCTGAAAAAAATGAAAATTCCAGTAACATTTTTCTTTTTAAAAAATATGCATTTAACGATAATAAAATTTGCAGCGGAACGAAATTTTCAAACTCTCTGGCTTCTCTCCTGTCATCTTGTCGCCATCGTAACGTCACAGGCGTAAAATTAATTGGTTTAGCTAGAAGAAATATGATTTTTACGATCTTGGTGATAGTTTTACTTTGAGGGAAAGCAACATCATTGGGAAGTTGTTTGCAATTATATCGACGAAATTTTGTATTGGTTTATTATTTTCAATAATACCTAAACCTTTGGAATCGAGGAAAAGAAATTGTAACACTCCCCCTAAAAATTTTATGGTTTACGTTTCAAGGTACGTAGAATCCGAAAATCGAACAATTTTTTTTTTAATTGCTGTACGCGGCACTCAGCCCAGTTCCCATGGACCAATTTTGATCAAATTCGGTATATCGGCTTCAAACAGGGTCAAATTGTGTCTCGAAGCGTTTGATTAGTGTCAGTCACTTCCAAGCAGTAAAAAGACGGGGAAAACATTTCAAAACTACTACTCCAAAACTTTCGATTTTTGTATTGTTTCTTCATTAACTTGAAAGCGGCATTTTTTAAACATTTTTTTTTTTTTTTTTACCCCACCTAGAGCTTTGTGGGACCAACCGTTTGCTAGGTGAGGATAATTGAATGTTCTTGACGGTTTTCCATCAATGTAAGATAGTGTTCAATTTCTAGAAACGAAAGATACCTCCCAGACGATCGAAAATAGTTTAATGCGCGTTAATTGTGAAATTTGCCCATGAACGCTAGAAGGCGGTTGAAAGTTGTCTCAGTTGGTCAGAAACACGAGTGTGAATCGCTCATTCAATACGAATTTTTCTCATTTCTTCAAATAGAATTTCATGTCAATCACTTGTGTTTCCATAAAAACCAAGCATCAAATCAATTGGAGGCACCCACAACTTTCGGGTAACGATGTTTAACTGGTAGGTACTTTCTGTCAAAATAAACTGGACTGTTATTACTGCGCGATAATGATACTTATGATTGGTAGATACTAATAATGTAAAAAACGTCTGCCAAGTGGGTGTGGCACGTAGCTTCCTCGTATCCATAACCCGATTGTATAGATCATCCGATGCATAGTATTTAATCTCAAAACATCAATCTTTAAGTACCTTCCACTATCACAACAATCAATCTGCACAATCTCTGAATATTGTTGGAAAATATAGAAATTATGGCTGTGGCAAGAATTTCACGTTTGCGCATGCGCAGCGGCTACTATACATTACCGAGGGTAATGATTTTCATAGGGGACCATCCACTCGCGAACCCGCACAATCCCTCAAAATTTCATCGAAATCGAATGAGAATTGTAGAAGTTATGGCTGTGGCAAGGAATTCATGACAGACAGACAGGCACGGAACCAAAATTGTTCAAGAAGGTCTAAAACGTAAAACGCAGGTGGAAATTTTGGTTTTCGAGAACTTTTTTTTTCAACCTTGAAAAGTGAAAACAAAGCTTCCGGTACCTTGGTAGACTCGGAAGCAATAATAAACAGTTAAGTAACACTTAGCAACTTTTGTTTTGCATATGATTTTCACTAATTTAACGAGTTCGTATATTCAACGAGTCATGTTGGTCCTCACCGAATTACCTCCCAAAGTTGAGCTAATTAGGTCGATTATGTGTAAAAATGATGTTTGAGGAAAATCTCAGCCCCAAACTACCATTCAAATTTTTGAAAAATCGGGCTATTAGATCACCAAAAAATAATATTTTGAGTAAAATCACGTTTACTCGTTGTTTGAGTAAAAAAGTTGTGAATAGACTCGAGAACACACCCAATCAGTCCTAAAAATGTCGTCTATTGATCTGAACGCTCTGTAACTCTAAATGGAGGTGAACATGTTTATTTAAAAGACCCCATTTTAGTGGACCTGCTGGGCGATTCTCACAGAAAGCTCAATCCTAGTGTATCTCGAGGTTTTCTCCATACAAACTAGTCCTATGGTTGCTTTTTTCTTTCCCCTTGTGTTCATCTCACCACTCCCTGCGCTTGTCGCTGAAAAAACTATTTATTTTTGCGGTATGGATGCATTTTTTTGGGTCTTGAAAGTCTCAATTCTCATTACCACCGCCTGTAACTATTTTGTTTTACTGATGAAAGTTCTCTCCCAAGCCTTGGGAAATGTCCTTATGTTGAAAAGATTCAGTGAAATTGGAAGCCTACCAACAAATCTCCACAGAAACAGCTTTTTTCTATTTTTAAGTTTACTTGGGGGTTCAACAAGTGATAATGAACTGTGTATCTGAAAAAAGTCTCATTACCGCACAAGAATCAAGATTTTCCCTCCCATAGCGACCAACAGGGCATTTTGGCAAACTTTCGACGAGAATCGTAGTGGCAATACTGCAGAGCGCCAGGGAACTCGCCACCGCCATTTAGGGGGGCCCCGCCAAGCAGGAGCGGTTGTTTAAGGTCACGTGTCAGGTGCGTACTTTTATTGTTATCATTACCACAGTTCAATGATTCTCTTTCAATGTTGGTGACTAATTTTTTTAGATCCCATTTTTTTGTAGCCCACTAATTGCCTTCTCAAACGGCGTAGAATGAGGAATATAGTATGTACAGAACGAAAATGGCAAGCTCTCAAATTTGGAATTCTCATTACCACACATCAAACCATCTCATTACCACTAACTTAATAAAGTTCGGTGGTAATGATAATAGGCGTGTGGTAACGAGAAAATGTTGTTAGTTGAGTATTTTAAAGATGAAGTATAAATATTATCTTCTACGTTAGGTATCAGTTGACAATTTTTAAAAATAAAACGATTTTAGGTTTTCGAATTCTGATATTATTATCTCCATACTGCCCTAAGCTCTTAGAATGAAAAAATTCTTATCATTCCCTTAGGCAACCCTCACAGATGACTCGCCCTACATTTTACGCAGCTGAAAAGTTGTGCGAACAAAAAAGGGAGGCTGATCGACGAGAAGAGAGTATGGTCGAGAGTTTCTTAAAAAATATTTGCCTACTTACTATCCAGTTAATGAAACAAATCTGTGATGTAATTAAGTTAATTATGTGACGAATATTAACAAAATTGTCAAGTTAAATAATATAAAGAGTTGAAGATTGATATATATTATGTTGTAGACTTTTTTTTTTTTTACAGTTCTTTACCTACTTGGAATACATTGATACTACTGTGATTTTCATTGATTTCAGTTTATTTATTCCCTCCCTATCAATCCATAGAAAAGAGAAATGGAGATTTTTCAATATAATCATCTTACCAACCAACTGGACAAGCTAATTGCTTGAAAGGTAGAAAAAGAATTGTGAAACTAATACGATATTCTCAATACCAACTGCGCTTCTCATTACCATCACTTTAAAAAAATTAGTTCTCATTACCGCCGCACTATACATTTTCAAAATTGAAATTTGAGACTAAAAACTGTGAATTCAGTTCTATCTTGCATTACAAATTCTTCTTTATGTTCCCAGGATACTTCATGAATTTCTTTAAACAGAATTTTGAAACTAATACGATATTCTCAATACCAACGACTTGAAAAAAATCAAGTTCTCATTACCGCCGCACTATAAATTTTCAAAATTGAAATTTGAGACTATTAACTGTGAATTGAGCTCTGTCTTGCATTACAAATTCTTCTTTATGTTCCCAGGAAACTTCATGAATTTTTTTGAATTTTTTGGTAAAGGTTCACTTACTCAAAGTTTGAGCATGGAACATTGAGCTTTTTCTGAGAATCACCCTGCTGCACAAACACATAATACATAAATAGTCAGTAAAACTTTACTACCTTTACTACCTTCCTTAATGAGGAAGCAAAATGCATGTTCTACATATAATGCAGCAAATGAGTAAAAACTCTTAATAAACTCATTATTATTTGGGATCAATAGGTAGACAAAAGTGCGTCAACCGAGAGGGTTGGTACATAGCTTCGTCGCATCCATAACTGATGTAAGGTAGATTATCTCGAAGCCTGAACCTCTAAGTATCTCGCACTAGCCTCAAAGGGGACCACCTACACCCCTTGCTGCCAATCCCGGAAAATTCCTTGGAATTCGGATGGGAAGTGTAGAAGTTAATAGTAGGATAGTAGAAGAATTAATTTACGTTTGCCGATGCACAGAGGCTACCATCATCCTGGGGACGATGATATTCATAGAGGACCATCTTCACGTCAACCCACACAATTGATGAAAATTTCACCGAATTCGGATGGAAAATGTAGAAATAATGGTTGTTGGAAGGGTTTTACATTTGCGCATGCGTAAAGGCTACTATCAATCCGGAGACGATGAGTTTCTTACTTACGATTCCAGAAAACTTCGGAACTTCGTTTAGTTTTGCCCGTTACTATGACACATACCGACTGACAGACTTATAGTCACTGAACTAAAATTGGTCAAGAAGGTCTAAAAAAAGAGCATAATCAGAAAAAAGTAGAAATTTTGATTTTGGAGATTTTTTTAACTTCAAAAGTTAAAACATTTTGTTTTTTTTTCGCTACCTTGGTAGACTCGGAATACTCGGATTGCTTCCCCTTTCACATTCTTTCCACCACCCTTGACTGCAGATGCAACTGTGCTCTCTGCAACTAGCACTGTAATCTGTTATAGGTAGGTACTCTTGACTCCAAATGTTTTTAATTAGCTAAAATTTTCAGAGATTTCATTATTTACTTTTTAGAAAATTAATTCTAATGCTCACCATATCGATCAAGAATGATCAATAACGCTCAAAGATTACACAATACAATGTAAAATGTTGACTTACCGATCCATAAGTGTTTTGCTAATCTCAACACCTTTTCACACCTGTAAGACATTTCGGATAATTATGACTTGTCTTAGATATCGGGTGATGAGCAGAAATAATTTGAAATTCTTTCTAAGATTAATACCGAACAACCCAATACAGATTTTCTGTTCTTGAAGGTTACCATGTCCCCATTTTAATGGTTCGCATAGCGGATCGCCATGACCAGGATCTGTGGGATATGGGCAAATTAAGGTGAAATAGTGAAGTTATCGTACATCGACCTCCTCTTCATCATCTCGTGCTTGACAGATTGCCCTGGTGAAGAACGGCCTTCGAAAGCCCGGTCACCAAACTTTTGCGATTGACAATGAAGATTGTAATTCCGTCCATCAATCGGCGCACCTGCGGCGATTTTATCGCAATTTACTTTACTCTAGTGAGCACTTAGCTTACCAAACTTACTGGAGAGGTTAGTACGGGCGGAATACACTAGATGGTATTTTGACCATTATTGTCTTTCTATGAGAGCAAAATAACTTCCAATACGGATATACTTCCGAGTATTGATACACAAACATGGAACGTCCGCTTTATGAGGAATGTTCGTTATTTAGAGGATAGTCAAAGAGCCTAAAACATCTACCGTTGAGTGGGTCGAGACGGTCCTCTATGAATTTCATCAACATTGGAAAAAAAACAGCAAGCGCAAATGAGATTCCACTCAAACCATCAATTTCCCGTGAACTATTAGCCAAATGTTTATAAAAATTTGAATGGTAGTTTGCGGCTGAGCCCCAGAAATAATTAACATACATTTCATCACGTCGGTAAGAGCCGAGGTACGTGGGGAAAAAATGAAAATTTGTCATCATGATGGTGGAAGGTTTCTTAATAATTAATAATAATGCAATAATACAATTATTTTATTGCTATTTGTTAACTCCAAATCCTTCTTCATCAATGGAAATCATCAACATGGTCGTGAAAATCAAGTTTCATATTGGAGACTTTTATCTGTCGTACTAGTTAACAATACAATGAAGTATTTAATGCTCTAGTACAAATACTATTAAATACTCTAGTACAAAATCTACTCTTAGAATTTGAGTAAAATCGTGCAATCAGATCTTGAGGAATTGGTGTTTAGGTTAATTTAATCTAAATCGAACCTGACCAGAGACAGATATGAAACGTAGAACGTCTGCCAAGTTAGGGAGGCAGTAAACCTTCCTCCTGGACGTATAGAATTGGTGTACGAGTATGATAAATTTTATGCTCATACTCGTACACCAATTCTATACGTCCAGGAGGAAGGTTTACTGCCTCCCTAACTTGGCAGACGATCTACGTTTCATATCTGTCTCTGGTCAGGTTCGATTTAGATTAAATTACCTAAACACCAATTCCTCACGATCTGATTGCACGATTTTACTCAAATTCTAAGAGTAGATTGGGGTTGAGCCTTACTAACTAGAATACACACTCACATCTTTCATTCCGATCAGATCCGCAGGAGCAACGGTATATTCGCTAGAAATCTCATAGGTTGATATTGATCAAATAAGGAAAGTTTGGTGTTGGGCTCCTGAAGATGCGTATTGATTTCATCACAATTCACGCAAGAAAGTGAAAATTCCAATATAATCTTGAAGGACTTGTCAATCGTGCTACTGTTTGTCAATTCAGAAAATCATCATCATAATCGTGAAGTTCCAAACAAGCATTTTCTGTTATTTACTGTATTTGATAAAGGAGAAAAGTTTGAGGACCAATATATAGACGATGGCACCAACGTAAAATTCCTTCACTAGAAATCATGATATGTTATAGATTGGTGACTGCTGAAATCGGTTAAAAAGGATTTGTGAAATTTCGCTCGTTTTAACTCAACACAACTGGAATGAACAATTTGAGGAATTTTCCAACATAATGTAGGTTACATATCCACGTGTGTCTTCGACCGTATTTTGGGACGGCACGATACCACCGATATATCGGAGTATCGATACCGATATTTGTATCGATACTTTTGATGCAAAACTCAAACCGATATATTGGTATCGATACTTTGCCTAAAATATCGGAGGTATCGATACTTAAATCGATTCGTAAATTGGTGAAAAATACCAAATAAGTAACTAGAAAATAATACCATATATTGTCAGAATAATACTCAAAATAGGCTCAGAATAGTATCAATTGAAACGATATATCGCCACGACAGCCTCAAAATAGTATAAATATCCAGTGTGAGTTTAGAAGGAATTTAAACCCGTTTTTCCGAACTTACAAGAAGACGGAGGCATGAAAAATATTAATCGTGATGGCGACATCAGTTACGTGCGAAAGGCTTTTTTCGAATAATAAATAGTATTATTTGTATTGTAACTGATTTATTACTCGATCCTTTCGATTTCTAGTGGAAGGAAAACATAATTTCATTGAACAGAGATTTCTTGCAAATAAGAATTGAAATTGAAATAAAATGGAATGATTATTCATTTTAACATGTTTAATGTTTTAGGGCTGGGGGTCGTTCTGTGAATTCCGACACGCAAATCTGCAACGTTTTTTTTCTTAGTTACCACGGACCGATTTCTTAGTTACCACGTTATATCGGCTCCATTTGGGGTCTAGTTGTACCAAGATGGTCACTGATCAGCTGAGTGAGCTCCAAGGCCATTTTCTCTCCTGTTGAACGCAGGAAGCTGAAATTTGAGAAGCAGGGTCAATGGAGAATGCTGAAGGCGCCTGAGTGGTCACTGATCAGCTGAGTGATCGGCAATCTAATTTCTCCCTTGCGAGGGAACAACATTAAACATGATTTACTGTTTTTCCCTCGCAAGGGAGAAATTGAATTATGTATAGGTTTATTAAATTTTAAATCATTGGCTTTTATTACATTTTTAATTGCCATTGACTTTTATCAGATTTTAAATTATTGTTAAAAAAATATATTGTCTTTTCTCAATTAATAGGGTTTTTATTTGGATTGAAAAATCATCGGTGGGTTAATTTGAAATATCGGTGGTATCGATACTTTGAGCTTTATAATATCGGTATCGAAAAGATATTGGATATCGATACTTCCTGAGAAATATCGTATCGAAATGAGTATCTATCGATACTTTGGAGTATCGTGCCGTCCCTAATTGTATTCCAAGTTTACGTAGTAGAATGCTGTAAATATTCGGTCAGATTGAATACGAAGTTTTTCTGCTGTAAATATACGGTCAGATTGAATACGAAGCTTTTCTCGACCTTTCAATTATTTTTTAGTCATTTTTGGGGGCTACATACAAAAATGCGCATTTTGGACAATTAACTTTACAGATAATCAAATTATTTGTAAAAAAAATTTACTTCGTATGTTCATGTATACTAATATGCTAGGAACATTTTTATGATTAGGTACTTATAGAGTGAAAATTAGTTCCAACTGACAAAATGCACCGTTTAAACAGGTCATTACTAATTTAAATAATAAATGGCTAGAGCATTTATTCGATGTTACTGAAGGATTAGCAGTCAGTTTATTTGGAACGTTTGTTAGAATGATTCATTGGTATCTTCTGTTCTTAATAGACGTGCAAAAATTATAACTCCAGGATTGTTTTCAAAATTTTCCAAATGGAATTTGTTGAACAATTTTTTTCGAAAATAAACTTAGATGGCCTTATAAAACGTATAAAATTCCAGACTAGGAAAAAACGTATGTGGGAATTTGCGGTTTTTAATAAAGATAAGATGGGGTTATTCCAAAGGCGTTCAGTAGGTACAGGAAGAGTCAATCAAGACGATGAGGCACGTGATGGCAAGATTGACACTGAGTGGCATGGCATGAGTGGCGTCCACCTATTACACTGGAGACCACTTATTTCCTTGTACTCTCAGACACTACGTAGGTTCATAGAGTTGTCTTACATGAATTTATTACAGCAATTACCGTAAAAGGTAAATTCTGCAGTAGTGTTTAAACAATTGAAACGTTTGTAAGTAAAGCATTCTGGTGAAAGGTTCATTAAATTATTTGATTAGGTTATTGGTCTCCCTTCATGAACGACGACAACGTCATTGGCTACTATTTCGTTGGCAAGGATGCAATAAGAATTCGGTATCGTTCCTTCACTGAGAATAACATAGAAGGAAGGAATCAGAAGGGAATCATAGAACGTGCATACATTGATCTGAGCACTGGTATGAACTTCAAGATCAAGTTGACGATCTCCTACATATTAGAAACATCAACATGACAAAGAAATATTTTAAATTAGAACTATTAGACGATTAATTAGGATAAGTGGATCCTACTACTGAGAAATTCATCAGCAATTCTGCAACCAACTTGATGTTTTTTTGGAGTTACCTTTGGTGCGAGTGTGATGAATTTCGTGGGAGATGATTTGGGTTGACGTTTCGATATTTCCGAAATTAACTGATATCGATACTTTCGATATTTTATGGGGTACCAGATGATCGATATAGATTTCAGCAAAGAATATGCGATATCAAAACGATATTGATGATAATCATTCTAGGTCCTCTTTCCCGTAGTAAAAGCTAGCCTATACCTACTGAAAATTGAATCCCTGATCATGATCTAAATGATGTCCATAACACATGAGTTACCTTGCTTATGTAGTTTAGAATGGAATAATCCTACAATACACTAATAGAATTTCCAACAAGACTTGCTTCACCAAGCAAGTACTTCCAATATACAACCAACAACCTATTGCTTCCGAGTCTACCAAGGTAGCAGAGGCTTTGTTTTCACTTTTCAAGATGGAAAAAAAAGTGTTCTCCAAAATCAAAATTTCCACTCGCGTTGTAGGTTTCAGACCTTTCTGAACAATTTTGGTTCCGTGTCTGTCTGTCATGAAATCCTTACTACAGCCATAACTTCCACAGTTCTCATCCGATTTCGATGAAATTTTCAGAGATTGTGCGGGTTTGCATGTAGATCGTTCCCTATAAAAATCATCACCCCCGGACTGATAGTACCCGTTGCGCATGCGCAAACGAGAAACCTTTGCCACAGCCATAACTTCCGCAGTTCTCATTCGATTTCGATGAAATTGTCAGGGATTGTGCGGATTTGCGTGTAAATGGTTCCCTATAAAAATCATCATCCCCGAACTGATAGTAGCCGCTGCGCATTCGCAAACGTGAATTCCTTGTAACAGCCACAACTTCCACAGCTCTCATTCGATTTCGATGAAATTGTCAGGGATTGTGCGGATTTGCGTGTAAATGGTTCCCTATAAATATCATCATCCCCGAACTGATAGTAGCCGCTGCGCATGCGCAAACGAGAAATCTTTGCCACAGCCATAACTTCTACATTTCTCATCCGATTTCGATGAAATTTATAGCTAGAAAATATGTTTTAAATCCCCCCCCCCTCCTTTTCAATTTTTTCGTTCTACCTGCAATAGCTCCAAATCTTCATATCTCATCTTTACTACCTGGTAGTTTATTGACGCTGATGTGATGTTCACTCGGTAACACATCCTTCGAGCTCTGAGGAAGGTGATAAATTTACCGAAAGCTCGGCAAAGGAGAAGTTTTATTCTTGAAGACCTCAATAAATTTCAATTCCCAATCAATTTGACAGAGTTAATTCATGAAATATTTTTATTCTATTGATATCATGTTATATGTCTCTCAGTTTATTCAACCAACGTAGCGGCATCAACGTGGCAGTTGAAATTAACGACCCCAGTTTTTTTCAAGACTAATTTCTCGTGTCAAAATTCTCCCACTAGAAAAACCGCATCCCTTTTTTTGTAATCGTGAAAATTCTCCAATAAACTGTTTGTTTGCTCGGGTTCACCGGACCGTGCAGAGGAAATGATCGTTCGCTTATCCATTGTTCTGTTGGCTATTTCCCAGGCGAGACTGTGAGATATTCAGGCTCAAACGAAATCTGCAAAGTCAAGTCGAACAATTAGGTAATTTCAGTCCGGATCTACTTGGAATGGTTCAAATACATGAATGATCGGTAGGATCAAAGAGAAAATATATTTTATCTTCCGAGTCTAAATTATTTATATGTCGTTTAGAATTATTTTATGTTCAACGACCTAGTGTACGAATATAAAACTTTCCAATATTTTGTTAGTGACGAAGCGACTTCTTGTCGACCAAACATGAAACCTACCTACTTAAAATAAAACAAACAGCAGATTGCATTGATAAATTCGGTAGCTCTTGGAATTTGATGAAATAGATAAAACAATAACGCTTTTCTATGGATATGACAATGTTTGATCAGCTTTCGAAATTAATTTGATCTTTTCAGTTACAGTCTATATTCGTCTCTCTTTATCGAGAAATGAGCACCATATTTACTCGTTTTTATGTGATATGAACGGATTGAATGTAATTACCTATAAAGTACCTACTCATGAAGAACCAGTGTCATACTGTGTCAACTCGTTCAATGATTATCAGATATTAGGGTATACCAGATAATGTGGTCAGTTCAGGGGCTGATTTTACAATTAATTATCATCAAAAAAGTCCTACAACATATTTATTTACCCGCCTAAAAACCCGACTTCTTTCTCATTTAAGATTTTTTTCATGGTTTCGACCTCGCATCTCAAAAACGACCGTAACTGCCATAATTAATTCAGTGAATTTGAATTTGATGATATCTATATGAAAAGCGTTAGATTTAATTTCTCCCTGATGCCAAACCAAACTTTTATGATGGAATTTAATTAGTGAAAAAACTGCCTGAAGATAAAATTTCCTCTAGAATGAGAAATTCAAATTTTTAAACCTATTTCTGGGTCATTTTTTGTGTACCTCCAATGTAAAATCTGGCCCCAGATTTGCTTTTTAATGGTATAATTTTTAAAAAGTTGCAATCGAATTTAGGGAAGAAATTTGTGTTCGAATGTGGAAAAACGCGAATTTTTAAAAAGAAATCAGCGTTCCGGCATGATTTTTAAGGGTTGGAAGGAGGGGAGTTAATAGCGCCTCCAGGTAGGCAGCCCACTATCCTAAAAGTAAAGAAACTCAGATTGTAAGTTTGATAAAAAAAATATGTGTTATAAGACGTTTTCATAGAATCACCCCCTGAACCAGCTGACTACATTATCTTATACAACCTGTAGATCTACTAAGAGACAGGTAGGTTGAGGGGAGGAATTGTGATAGCTTTCCTGGTTTTATGTTTATTGATTAGTGCACTTTCGCTTTCACAGCATCGTCAGGACTCTTGTATAGGTAGTTTGTGATAGACAGTTCCTTCCCATTTTAAGCCTGATCTATAGAGTCTCCTCTAAACCAGCTTAACCGGTTTTCCTCCATTTAATGTTATTATTAAAATTATTTTTTAATGTTATCATTAATTTATTATTAAGTTCGGCTATGAAACTATCATTAAATTATGAGAGTGTGGGATATGTATCAGTTCTATACATCCAAAAAGTAATTCGCTTTGAGAAAAGCCCAAAGTAATTTCAATCTTGCTTTTCATTGATGCTTTCATGAGATATCCATCAAAGTGGTTGTTCAGTATTATAAAATTAATAGCCATTGTGTTTGGAGAGAGACTAGTTTATTTACGATAAGCTTCCAGTTAGTTAAGATAGTGAGTATAATATACTTTGTACATTAACTTAAAAGAGAGACATTGCTTTCGGAAGCAACCAAGTTAATTTCAGGCTTCCTTTGTAACGACCACTTCATTATATATCCAAACAAGTAGTGCTCTATACTGTAAATTTGATTGCACATTTGTTCTTGTAGAAAATTCAAGTTAATTGCTGTTTTTGCCGAAAATTCTCCATCTCAAGTTGTGTTATTCAGTTGTGGCGACTTGAATCATTGAAAAATTTAAGTTTGATCGAAGTTTTGCTTCCTCAAGAAGATGCGGAAGTTCGTATTCGTGCAGTTTGTCATAAAAATGTGGGTCC
The DNA here is from genome assembly GCA_009739505.2 of Apolygus lucorum. Lineage (NCBI taxonomy): Eukaryota > Metazoa > Arthropoda > Insecta > Hemiptera > Miridae > Apolygus > Apolygus lucorum. The sequence goes on from CM019180.2 coordinate 34,879,739, forward strand.
TCCAAAATCAAAATTTTACTCTCATGTGCTTTCTGAACAATATTTGAAACTATCTTTTCGTACAAATCATGCAAAAGTATTGTATGATTTCTAAGGAATTTTCAAGGGAAATAGGGTAGTCATCGATGATTTCTTTTCTTGTGATTGATATTTTGATTAGTAGTGAAAATTTCATTGTCCACTGGAATCAAATATTGTTTTCTCAACGTTACCAGTCAATAATTTAGTAAATCCTCGGGTTTTGAAAAAATTACCAACGAGTTTATGCTGTTAAAATGTGGCACACATGCAACGAAGACTCACAGGAAACCACATACTGAACTATTTCTAACCCTTGTATTCGTATGTTCCCGTAATTAGGAATTCTCGGCTACTTCCCTTATGTAACATTCAGATCCGTTTTAAAATCCATTGATACGAGGGCTCTGTCTTACGAAGACGTTTCAGCCTTACTAGCTAACAAAACGATATGATTACTGGGTTTAACGGATCAGCGGATTAGTTTCTCCAAGCAACTCTCGAATTATTATTCTCAAATTACTCAACGAAATCCTGCTCTTTCGTAATTGAATAAACGTGAATTCTCGAAGAAACGTGAGCCAAATATTGTCGTACGATCTTTAAGAGAATCGTCATTGAAAACCTAAAATTGTCTTCGTATTGTATTCTGATGAGAGACTCGTTGTAGTCAATAAACAATCAATCAATTAACATAGATGATAGTTTGAATTGGTTTGATGTGAAAATGATCTACTGGTTTAACAATTTGATTTAGCTGGTCTTTTTTATTAGACATAATATATAATAATATTACTTATATGGTGTAGTATAATATATTATATATATATGATATAGTAAAGTCTAATATATTCTTATATTATAAGAATATAATGTAATCTTAGATGATAAAATCTTGGTTATATAATAATATTATAAGAATATATAATTGCCTTTATTCTACATCGAAAAACAAGTTGGGAGGGCGGTGAAGGTTTCTTAGACTGGATAACAAAGAATATAATATATTCTTCATATATTATATGGGAATTCTTTGTAATAAAAATATACCCTTGAATAATTCTTCAATATGAATAGTGATTTTCACGTTTATGTTGATAACATTCCACCTTTAAAAACAGCAAAATTGAGCAGTCGTTTGCAATGGGAAGTGCGCCTTGACTTTTTTAGATTTTTGACCAAAAGAAGACTACATCCTGAGAATTTTGGTACCAACCGCGATCTTCTAGCGTGAGTAGATCTGTTTGTGATGTAGACCTATTGTGATGTTGAAAACAGGGGAGCTTTGTATTCAACAAACAGTTGAGGTATTCTCTAGAAGTGAAAAATAAATCATGAACCTAAATATCAGACCATTTTAGTACATGAGGAAAACAAAAAAAGGCTGATGTTTACTTTTTACACTGCTTGGATTCCACAACTTTAGCTTGCTCGCCATCGAAAATGGGAACACTTTTTCGGTTCTCCAAAATCAAAAATACCACTCGTGTTTTTGAGCATTTTTTGCGTTTTGGATCCTTGGTTGAAACAACTTTGGGTCCGTGCCGGTCTGTCCATCGGTCTGTGATCACTCGTTGTCTTGTTCATAACTTCCCGAAATCATGGTTCGATTTTCATGAAATTTTTATTGATGATGCGGATTAGCCTCGGAACCCCTTATGAATTTTGTCAACTTTGGGCAAAGAGCAGCGTTTGATGATAGAGGACTAGTCCAAACGATATTTACTTAGACATCAATTTCTTCGCTATTGATCCAATTTTGTTAAAATTTGGTGTTTGTCAATTATCTGTTATTTTTGGCATGGAAATATATTCAGCTCACATACGAGTAGCTTAGCTCCTAAGATAGTGTGTAGTCGTCCATCCATTGAAACCTCAAACTAGTACTAATTTAAGTGTGAGGTAAGTGCAGTCTAATATAATTGTGTTTATCAATAATTCGATTGTATGAACGAAAGTATGATGATTTCACCGTTCCATAAATCACCGGTCATGAAACATTCCAAAGTCACGCTGCCACATTATGAAATTAATTATAAATAGGATTCCGAAGGTCATTCGAGATATCTTAATTGTGTCTCATATTATTATCGTTTGACAGCCTTCGGAGCATGTCTCAATTCAGCTGGCAGTTTGACATTGATTGTCACGTTCCCTTTTTGATATTCCGGATGCACTTTCGAACGGCACTCGATACGTGGAGGTACCGACGAGCAACCTGTTTAATTCTGGTCGCAATTTGCGATTTATAATGATAGCGAATTTCAACCAAAGGTTAAGCGACGCGCAGAATATTAACGACCAACTTTGAAGTTTTGCGAAGCTCTCTGAGTTCTCGCGTTTGACACTGAATCGGTTGATAAGTTTCAATAAAAGTTTATTATATAATCGGAAGACACCATTTTCAGGAGAAGCGGAAAAAGTCTTCCAAGTTACGGGCAATAAAGCTTCTTCACAAAAGAATACGAATTTCACATAGAATCTGTTGGTTCAGAGCTCAATGGTGTATGAAATAGAAAGTGAAAATTAGCCCTCAAACCCTGTTGTGTCACACGTACAATTTGAAGAGCCACCTGTATTACGAGTATATGCTGGACAACTCATCTCGAAATACATCGGAGTATTCCTAGATAAAGAATGACTATCTATAAGCATATCACCGAAAAGATTAGTATAATACGGAGCAGAGTGTCTTGTCTTGAACCGTTGTAGGATAGCCAGAACGTGCTAGTATAGAACAAAATCGTAATATACAAGACTCTCTTAAGTACCAATATAGAGATATACAATAAATGAACGGGGAATATGCTCTAGCACTCGATTCAAACGTATAGAACAACAACAAAATGGCATCATGCAGAAGAGAGATGTTCACACGCCGGATTTTGTGAGAAATTAGACATCTTACCATGATTTTCGTCCTTACACTCCGACCAAAATTTCGCAATAACTGATGACGAATTCCGCGCAACGAAACGAGCAGCGCCTCTTGTCGTTGAAGGGTTTTCAATCCCCGAGGTACTCCAAAAGTCCGTCATTTTATGATCATGGGTGTGGAATACAGTGAATAATTATTGACGATCAAAGGTAACTACCACAAATTTTAGTTGCTGAAAGTGTTTCCACCATGAAGGAAGTAATTATAGTTGAGGGACGACTGTATGTACCTCATTTCTATCACTGAGAAATCTTAATGTTAACGGGCGCAATGTAAAAATAAACAACAACAAAAATTCCGAGCACTAACAGGTACTTAATTTTTTGATGCGAAACATGAAATAACCGCCAAATTACAGATTTCCTCCATTTATGAACAACACAATTGAAAATGTTTCAGATTTATGTCGATTTTTCAGAATAATATATTCTGTTAGAATTCCTCTTAGATTGGATTGCTGTAAAATTCATCAGGAACGATTCTGGAAACAACTTCTACTTCTATCGAAATCACGGAGTGGAGGAGATGAAATTCCAATGGGCCCGTAATTTTTTCGCGGTTTTGACACGACAAACACACGGGGCACCAAAGATTACTCCCAAGTAAGTCCATCGAATATTGTGTGGCGCTGTAGTTAGGCACTGTCCATCAACATCTATGGACGACCTTTCGGCTGGCGCCACAAGACAGATACCTAGATCAAAGATACATCAAAGGCAGATAGATTGATTTTATGAGGTTGACTTCCAGTCCCACTGACTTCAAGGCATCGTTGAATGCCACAATCTGAGCCATCAGATGTGGCGATCATCACAACATCATCTGCAAAAACCATTGAAAACCAACGCCGCCCACGGATGTATCCAACCAAGTTGATGAGCGCCATCAGGGGGCAATAATTAGGACTCCTCTTGGGCTTCCTCCACGAATACAAAGCTTCAATGGTGTAAAATCAACATCGAGGAAGCAATACTTGAATCAAACTTCGATTTTTAAGGAACTTGATGGCAAAAGCCATAAACTTTCCTACGTCACTTGAGACAAACCTAAACCCTCCTGCTGCACTTGTAGTTCATCAGAACAGATAATGTGATTTGGTTCGTTAAAACTTTTTGAGGTGGCTTTGCAAGGCATGAGGAATGTTGAATAAGTTTTCTGAATTTACACCCAAGTTTCAGATGAATCGGGCAGTTACAATAGATGGATTAATGAAAAAATCCTGCTGACTCCAAAGGTTCATTATTGAAAATGATAAACCAAAATATGTACACCAGTGATAACCCTTATGGTTCTTTGAAAACATTCATAGTTATTTGGCCGACCGTTATAAATGATGCCAACGTCATTTCTTCGTCCATTATTTTCGAAATTATCAATTCCGCGAACGATTTTTATTACAATATTTTTCGCTGAATTATATCTTGACCGAGGGGTGTGTCTATGGATGTTTACCCCTCATTTCTATACCGTCTCCATATTGTTATGTAATGGGTAGGTAATTCATTAGCTTGACCCTCCAAGTTTATCTAGTTATTTTTTCATTTAGCTGTTGATAATTTTTTTAAAGTTTTATCAATTAGTGCTGTAGTTTACGCAACCTAAGACCTCGATCTGAGATTTTTCTTAATGATTAAACTACGTCAGTGACATCATTGCAGGGTTGACTGCGATCAGGTAAAATCCCAACTGGAATTTCATTCAGTTCATTTCCATCGTATGTCAATTAAAATAAAAACATTACAAGTCGTGGGTAGACTACATCCGATGTATTGAAATGTCTATTCATGGACGGTAAATGAGTGAATGAGCGAATTTTTGATGATCCTTTTGGAAACTGATTCAAACTTTCGCTCATGTCCACTTTCGGGGGACTGTGCTGTTTCTTCCTCTTTGACTCCCTTCATTGGTCACCCTACTGATCAGATAGAATTTCGATTGACCGATAGAACGTGGTTAAAGTCGCAAGGCCGCATAGCAGGTGTCATCAAAAAGTACCAATTTTTATCAAATATTTTAACTACGATAATTTTTCATAAAGAAATTTTGCACCTACTCGGATGGCAACTTCCACCAAAAACCTCATAAATACGACTTTTAATCCTACTTTTTTTTGGAAAATTGATCCTTTGTTCTCTTGAAAATTATGGTCAACGATACGAACTCTTCCCTTCTTCAATTATCAGGAACATTTTTTATTTTATTTATCACCAGGAGTGACACGTATTATAAGTAGATAAATATCATTTACTTACTGGTAGGTTCTTACGTAGAAATGGTTTTCTTCCCAACCAGATTGGCATGGAGACATGTTTTCGAGGCCATTTATTGCAATAGATCTTGTTCACAATTTTTCATTTCTCATGAGGTATTCTCATAGGAAATTTTGCTCTGATTAAAAAAAACACATATTAGTATGCTTAAATTGGAAATTCCCGCTAAAAACCTCAAAAGAACGATTTTTGACCCTATTTAAAAGAAAAACGCTGCAAATTATTACACAATGGTTTATTATTTTTCTATATAGATCACTCGTCTACAAAATCACCAACCATCCAATATGAAAAAAAAATATATATCAAAAAAAAAAAAAAAAAAATATCAAAAAAAAAATCCAAATCACCAACCATCGATTGCATTTCGGTCAGCTCTAATTTGAACGGAGATTAGGCCTCTTTTGCGATTCACACTCGTGTTTTGATTTATCAAAATATATTTAATATATTTTGATTTATATATATATATATTTCAATTTGAACCCGTCGTAGGGAGCGAACGGTTTGTTCAACAGAGCTCCGCGTGGTCTCAAAAAATTCTAAAAATTCTATAGAATCCTAAATTGAAGGAAAAACAATACCTTTATATCGAAATTTTTTGAGTTAGGGCGTTTTCAAAATTTCAAAATTGATTTTGGAACCCTTAGAAGTGACCTACATGAACCAAAAGCTTCGGGGCACAACTAGACCCCAAATGGAGCCTACATACCAAATTTCATCAAAATCGGTCAATGCTAAGTGGCAAAAGTGCCGCGTACGGCGGACGGACGGCCAAATTTTTATTCGATTTTTGGATTCTACGTACCTTGAAACGTAAACCATCAAATTTTGAGGGGGTGTTAAAATTTTTTTTCTTGGTCGTTCCAAAGGTTCATTATTGAAAATAATAAACCAAAATTGACCCCTTGTCCAAAAGAGATGACGCTAGGGAAAATAAGATGACACAAACTAATCTTTTATTTTATCATTGGGAGCATTTTGACCCCGGTTTCAACGAGTTAGAGGTTTCCTATCTCAAATTAACACCAGGAGTGAGGCTTACAATATACAGATAAATACCATGTACCGGAAGGTCCTTATGAAAAAGTGTTTTAATCCTTCAGGATTTCGTTTCAGATATTCCAAAACGGATTTACGTGGAGAAATTTTCCATAGATACTAAAATTATCGAGGCCATTTTTAATTGCAATAGATTTTGTTTGAAAATTCTTTAATTCTCGTGATGATGCTAGGCGTTTCACTGAGGCAAAATCCTCTCCAATTTACTTATTCATTCATTTAAGGAAATTACTGTTTACTCCAACGGTTTCTCGTGTTTACCTGATCTCTGATCTGATGGCTTCAAACAAAGGGCTGTTTCTTGCATTAAGGACATCCGCTTATTACGTGAAGGATATCGCCTTTCTAAACTAGGATTTATCGATGGTTAGCGGCAGGTAGTGTGCAGCCCAGGAAGCTGACGAATGGGTTGATCTCGCGCCTCCAAACGTCCATTTCCGCAAGCAAAGGCGTTTACTCGGCCCATCCTGTCGACCTATGGGTGAGTGTCGGGGTGCAGTGCAGACCTCGTCCGACTCCGCGTTTGCTCAGTATTGTCGTACAACAAGTGCATTCCTGCAACTAAATGATAAATATAATTGAATTTTATTTACAGAAAAAAATAATTGAAAATGTTTACTAGCTAAACGAAAAAGAAATTTCCTTCTGTTCGCCAAACCTTTAAGTTCTTATGAACTTGTGGTAGCAGTTGGAGCTGATTTTCACAACCACAACTTTATAAATCTGTAAGTATTATGTTACCTAGTAGTAATAATAAAGTGACTACCTAGCTAAGAATACACGAAATCACATCGAACCGAGAGCTCTACAAATCAAATTGCTTAATATTTTTCAAAATATTCTCTTAAAATTGACAGTAGTACATGCTAAACATGTCGGGGTTAATTCCACATGTATAAAAAGAACCAAAGAGCTTTATAATAACAGTTTTTCTTGGCGTTTTCAGTTCTATGAATAGAACTGAATATTTCAAGTCGCTGCTTTGCGTGTATTCTCGGGGTGAATTCTAATTTTGTAGACGTGGAAGCAAAATTGAAACAAAAACGATTGCCTAATGTTGAGAACAATAAATTCTCGATGAAGTAGGAGAATGGGAAATCAAGAACTCTTTCAGATTTATATTTTGTGCAACCTGCTCGAAACGGAATAATGATTTACAAGCACCACCTCATAAACAATGATACCATATTTTAATGAAGAAAAAACTATATGTATAGCGACTAAATATCGAGCTTCCTTAAAAACATAAAATAACTTCCTCAATTTAGAAACCAAAGAATGAATAAGGAAATTGAATTTCAACTTAGCATCAATATGACCCCAGGGTATTTACATTTTCTAGCCAAAGGTAAGTAAGTACAATTGCAAGCTTATCTACTACGAAAAAACGAGAAACGAGGAAAAGAAACTTCCGAAGGGAAAGAACTACTACTATCAGCAAAGGAAAACTTGATTAGGGAGGTTTTATCTATTCAGAGCAAAAAAATGTATATTCAACCAATAGTTGACCAGAAACAAATTATAATTAATTGTGTTTTGCAACTCAGCATGATCTTTTCCAAAAGAAATAAAATTGCTGTATCATAAGCAAAGCCCAAAATAACGCCATTTATTTCCATTTTCAATAGTTTTTTTAGGTTTTGTTTTAGATCAACTTTTTTCGTAACCCTCATTTAATCAGATATGCAATGAAGTGAACAAGGAAACTGGTATCCGAATACGGTGGTTAAATAGGACCAGTTCACCCACAGAGAGAAGAAACTGGGCCAAAGGCGTGATAGAGAAAACTGGCCTTTTTCTTCTGAACTGAAGAATTTGTTTCTGTTCCGTGAACAAATCGTGTCATCCATTAAGTAACGCCGACTTTGTCACAGATTATTGGATCACCGTTAGATAAGCAGGGTGTCCCGAAAACAGTCAGCTTTTACTTTAGGATTCAATTCTTCAACTAATTTGCAACTTTTTTTCCTTCCTAGCACTTTTTTTACATATCCGACTGTCACCCTCAACTCTCCTCGTCCGATATATCTCCACCTGAGTAAACGAATTGGTAGGAGGACAAATATTGTACCTCCTGGAAGGCAAATGATGTTGACTCATTTGGCACCGTCCGGTAGTCACTTGTATGCTTTTTGGGTGGAACGCAGCGGACACACCTTGGATCAATATTTGTGATTGTGGGCAAACCACTGTCCAAAGACTGACAAGTTATGTGTATGATTAGATGGAATCGTGGGTGCCTACCTAATTACCTTCTTAGCCCACCTAGATAGGCTCCTTCCTACTTGTCAATTCGCAGATGTAAGAGTAGTGGAGATCAAAACAATCGTCATTAATTGGAAGAAAGTAGCCCCTCTAGCGATATCAATTCTCTTCAATGTTCTTGAATGTATTTAGGTAGGTACCAAACTACAACAAAAATGGCAGCATCTTTACCATATTACATAGAATTTAAGAATAAATTTATCGAATAAAATAATATTCAATGGAATATGAATTAATATTGATGAGAAACTCAATTAAAATACCGGTATGCATATTTTAAACAAGTTTCCCTATTCTTCCCCCTGAAAAGTTGTCGATCGCTACATACATGGTGTTGCTTCTTAAGCGAAGATGTCTACTAATTTACAAAAATCTCTTTACTTACCTATAGGAAGGGTGTTTTATAACATTGTGCGCAATTGTGCTCAATATTAAACCAATTTCCTAACGGCTAAAAAACCATCACCACATTCGGTACAGTTGTACAGAAAGCCCTAATTTTCGAACCTGATTCCATGAATTCATTTTATTCTTTGTAAGAAAGCGCTACTACCAACCCGACTTGCTCACTTTGTGTTTTTAGAGAACCCATAACCTAATTAATTGAACAAAAAAAATGGTGCTAATTTTTCGACTGCTTGATACTGAATATAGGTGTGAAGGCTCTTGAGGTTCAGTCAGATGAATGAATACACTGTTAGGCCGACGTTTCGGTATATTTATATACCATCTTCAGGGCTTGTAAGCCTCGAATAAAATCAGCCTTTCTACCTTACAAAAAGTTCAAGTTTCCACTTTAAAAAGTGCTGTTGCTTAAATGTTCTGATGTAGCCATAAGAATTATATTTACACCGCTTACAAGCCCTGAAGATGGTATATAAATATACCGAAACGTCGGCCTAACAGTGTATTTATTCATCTGACTGAACCTCAAGAGCCTTCACACCTATACTAATTAATTGAAGTTAAGTAAATGGACACGGCACATAACTCAATAGATTATACAGATGTATGTCATACTATTAAACACTCAGCGCAACTTACCATTATAAAATGATTTTGGATGCTCCCACAACATATTCAAGAGTGGTTAATCTGTGGTTTGTTGGAGATTAGTGCAATTGCATGATGATTTTCTAATGAATTACACCTCTCGTAAATGAGACCTGCTATAGTCCTTGTTTTTGATGGTATAACAGAAATAGGCACACAAACAAAAATTAAATAATATTTACATCCATAATTATTGACCGTGGGAGGAACGTGTTTCGTGATAGCGGGTCGTGAGCCAAAAATGTGTCGTACAATCTGTCAACACGCTTGTAGATTAAAGGATTAGTCGGCATTACCGAAGTGATAGCACGAAAAGTATGTTTAAAGGAAAGAACTGATAACCTGAACTAGGGAGTAGGTATACAATAGGTATAATGATAATATATTATATTATATGTTCTACCTATACATATAGGAAGAACATTCTATATTTATTATTAGTATTGAGCTCGATTATTCCCAGATTCCAAAGCCTCGATATATTTATGATACGTACGACAAGTTGGGTGAGAAGTGCAGCTTCCTCACATAGAGTAAAAAATATAAACCCTGTTGGCAATAGATAATAAATAGAGCAATAATAAGTACTTACCTACATCTTCCAAGGGTGTGCAAAATCGGTGATGTATTGGATCATTCAGGGACAAATGCACCTAAAAATGTAATCAAAATCGGATAATTTTTTCCGACTTTTGATTCGGAGAAATTCGACGTTTAAAATTATTCCATGAAATACTTGGCTTTTACAAGTCCAAATACAATAAAATGTATAAGCAATCGTCTTTAACGAAAAATTCATCCAAATTTGAGCGATTCTGTACCATTTGGAACTGCGAAATTGTAGTTCACATAGATTCACATTTGCACACGTGCTATACAGGGTGTCTACACTTTTGATGGGCATAACTTCAGGGTTCGATTCTACAAGGTATTTCCAACAAAAAATGTCTCTTAGCAATTTTCTCTTAACCCACTCAAAATTCCTTTTTTTTCACTTTAAAGTTTTTTTTCGCGTTTTCGACCTCACGGCACTGATATGGTCATAACTCCCTTATTTCTCCTGAAAATTCAAATCTGACTACACCGTTAGAAAGAGCGTTAAATTACTAAGCTACCTAGTGCAAAATCAAAATATTTCAGCAATAAAATAGTTTCAAAAAATCAAGTCAAAAAGCCAACTTTTAAAAATTTTCGAAACTTGACTTTCTTCGACCAACGTTTTCACTCTAAATCCCTGCCCATTTCGATGGGCGCTCTTCGGAGAAAACATGCTCAAATTGTCAGCTTTTCAACGGTCTATCAATTTTTCTTTTTAACATTCAAATTGGAGGAGCAAATGAAGTTTGAATGCCAGAAAACGTGTGTTTTACAAGCAAATCCAGTGTTTTAAGCGGTTTATGGTCCCCCTCGACCTCTAGATGGCTTGACGATTTTGGTATCATTTCCTATGTAATTTTTTACGCTGAATCAAATAGTGATACCTCTGAATGGTTCCGACTGTTAGAAAGCGGATTTTTTTAAAGAAAACCTTCGTTTTTCTTACATAAAATACGCATTATTCGTAAATGTGGTAGTGAGCATGAAGTAACACCTTTGAACTCAACAAAAACTTCCATCAGCTAGAAATTCGGTGTTTTTGTTGAGTTCAAAGGTGTTACTTCATGCTCACGACTATATCTACGAATAATGAGTATTTTATCTACGAAAAACGAAGGTTTTCTTCGAAAAATCCACTTTTTAGCAGTCGGAACCATTCGGAAGTATCACCATTGGATTCAGCGTAAAAAATTACATAGGAAATGATACCAAAATCGACAAGCCATCTAGAGGTCGAGGGGGACCATAAAACGCTGGATTTGCTTGTAAAACACGTTTTCTGGCATTCAAACTTGATTTACTCTTCCAATTTGAATGTTGAAAAGAAAAATTGATAGACCGTTGAAAAGCTGACAATTTTAGCATGTTTTCTGCGAAGAGCGCCCATCGAAATGAGCAGGGATTTAGAGTGAACACTTTGGTCGAAGAAAGTCGAGTTTCGAAAAAATGTTAAAGTTGGCTTTTTGACTTGATTTTTTGAAACTATTTTATAGCTGAAATATTTTGATTTTGCACTAGGTAGCTTAGGAATTTAACGCTCTTTCTAACGGTGTAGTCAGAATTGAATTTTCAGGAGAAATAAGGGAGTTATGACCATATCAGTGCCGTGAGGTCGAAAACGCGAAGAAAAACTTTAAAGTGAAAAAAAAGGAATTTTGAGTGGGTTAAAATAAAATTGCTAAGAGACACTTTTTGTTGGAAATACCTCGTAGAATCGAACCCTGAAGTTATGCCCATCGAAAGTGTAGACACCCTGTATATATATGTACCTATAGGTACACTATGCTCTCACTATACACTATAGTCTCGTATAATTTTTTCGTATGGTTTTTGCCTCGGACCGAGACACGGAAGCAAATCGTTCAGAAAGCTCTAAAACTCAATATGAGTAAACATTTTGATTTCGGAACACTCACATTTCTTTGATTTCCTGAACGGAATAGATCCAAAGTTTTCCTATCTTCTATAGTGAAGAAGCAATTAGGCACATCCATTATCTATGAAAAATGTTTTCATAATGCAGGTTTAGTGTGAACAATACTTCTCCATGTTTCATTATTTCACCTTCTATGCGTACATGAAGAAGATATGAAAGAACTCTTCATAGTGCAGGTGGAGGTGAGAAAATTACTTCTCTATGTTTAATTATTTCACCCTCTATGCCTACATGATGAGAACATCAACCAAAATATGCGTATCAATCCCCTATTTATAAGTGGCTCATTTTCGAGTTGAATATATAAAGAAAGAAAACCATTCACTGGTATGTAGGTATGATTACTGTAGAAGAAATCATCCAATCCTTCGTGGGGTCGACCTCAATAACGTTGACAGGTACAATAGTTATGATCGACTTTATATTTATCTCCTCAAATATGTACCTCAAAGTTTTTTGTTTGCTCTTTATGAGTAGATAAACGGATGGTCCGATTCTTGTCTTTTTATCTCAAAATGAACAGCAAATGTATGATTATTTTGAAATTCGAAGACGTCCTCTTCATCGTGTACCAAGATAGGATAATGTACCTTAGCGTTAGGATGTTGAGTAAATAATTTGCCAGTGTTCAATCATTTCTTCTTCTTCTCCTTCCTATCGGTTTATGATGATAGGTTCAAGTTGATTACACAACGACAGATCCCTATTCATAATTTCATGAATGATAGGCTCTTCTGCAAGATGTACATTCAAGATTCATGGACGTTCTTGCACGAAATATTTATCAAAAAGTTGCATTTGGGTCTAATTATAATATAATTATGTATGGTTATTGTACATATTATGTATGGTAAGAAAGTATCTAATTGATGCTACGTATGTAAGTGAAGTTATATATCTTATTTTTTGGACAATCCTGCCTCAAAAGGATGGTGCAATAATACAAATTTTCTCATTGGTTCTCTCTTTGTTGCAGGGCGAAGAAGCGGTGCCATTAATCATGGTAGCTCAAAACCAAGCGTCACGGCTTCCCCAGTTCATAGCAGCCCTCGCTGGTAAATACTTAATTACCTTTTCTATGTAGTTTTATATAATTTTTTCCCCATTTTTAGAGTCAAGGAGTTCAAGTTTCTTTCGAGTTCCAACTAACGCAACTGCAACTGTTAGTTATGGTCATCAAGCAAATGGTTGGTCCCACAGAGATCTAGGTAAAGTAATTGAATTCTTTAAAATCGTGAGGTTTTTAAACTAATGAAACAACACCACCAGTATTGAAATGTTTTCCCCCAAATTTTACCCCTAAGGGGGTCTCAGTCGGTCGCCGTTCGTTCTTAGTATTTCGCGAAATTGAAGGCGCAAAAACTTAAAAAGTTGTTAAAAACTTAAAAATTTGAAATTTTAAAGGATTTTAGAAATTCATTAGTGCGTGAGGCTTGAGAATTTAAAAACTGAAATATTGCCGCCGAAATCATCAAAATCTAACAATAATTGCCAAAGAAAAATGGGAAAAACTTCTGAATAAACGGGGTTTTCCATGTTTTTACCATATTTCTCTGGCAATTATTGTTCGATTTTGATGATTTCAGCGGCAATCTTTCAGTTTTTCAATTCTCAAGGCCCACGCACTAATGAATTTCTAAAATCCTTGAAAATTTCAAGTTTAGCTACATTTTATGGGAAAAACAACTGAATTAACGGTTTTTTCCCATTTTGGTTTATTATTTTCAGTAATGAACCTTTGGGATCGACCAAGAAAAAAAATGTTTGACACCACCTCAAAATTTGATGGTTTACGTTTCAAGGTACCTACGTAGAATCCAAAAATCGAATAAAGATTTGGCCGTCCGTCCGCCGTACGCGGCACTTTTGCCACTTAGCATTGACCGATTTTGATGAAATTTGGTATGTGGGCTCCATTTAAGGTCTAGTTGTGCCCCGAAGATTTTGGTTGATGTAGGTCACTTTTAAGGGTTCAAAAATGAATTTTGAAATTTTGAAAACGCCCTAACTCAAAAAATGTTTATATAAAGGTATTGTTTTCCCTTCAATTTAAGATTCTATAGAATTTTTAGAATTTTTTGAGACCACCCGGAGCTCTGTTGAACAAACCGTTCGCTCACTACGAGAATTTAAGGTTTGGACGTACGATAAATCAGAAACACGAGTGTGAATCGCAAAAGAGGTCTAATCTCCGGTCAAATTTTAGCTAACCGAAATACGATCTATGTTTTTCTTCATGTTGGATGGTTGGTGGCTTTGCAGACGAGTGATCTATAGAAAAATAATAAACCATTGTGTAATAATTTGCAGTGTTTTTCTCTGGCAATTATTGCTTGATTTTAATGATTCCAGCGGCAATATTTCAGTTTTTCAATTCCCTACGGCCGTGCACTAATGAATTTCTCAAATCCTTTAAAATTGCAAACTTAGGTACAACTTTTTAAGTGTTTGCGCCTTCAATTCCGTGAAATACTCACCCGGAACGAGAACGAACGGCGACCGACTGAGACTCCTCTAAGAAGTGACTAGATAGTGACTCCAATACTGCTAGACCCTATATAAAGCTGGTATACCAAATTTCATCGAAATTGGTCCACAGGAACTGGGCTAAGTGACGCGTAGGACGGAAAAATTTAAACCTACTGCGGTTGGACGGAAAATTTTTATTATTTTCAATAATGAACCTTGGAAATCGAGCAAGCATTTTGTAGATTTATATGCAATTATAGAAAGTGAAGAATGATAAGGAAGAAGGTTAAATACTAATGTCCGGCATGGCTACTGCCAGGTCATTTATCTTGGAGGTAGAAGAAGAAGAAGAATAAAGAGGAGCTTGGCAACCTAAATAGAGCATCCATCCATCCATCCATCCATAAACTCTTCAGAGTTTGTTGAGTTTGTTGAGACCTTTTTCAAAATCGAATCATTTCATTGAGGTTTGTTTCGACGTTCGGTCAACTGTTTCGGTTTTTTCGGTATCTCTCTCGTATTTCTTTCGCAAATTAGTATTATTTAACTAATCGGTATTACTTAATTGTTATTGAGATCGCGAAACAAGTGAGTGAAAATAAACGTTGATTGACGACGCGAGTGAAACGTACTGTGATTCCCACGCGTTTTCCCGGCGCCAGCAGCGCCTTTCCGACGGTGCGCTTACGTTTCGCGGAATTTTTGCGCGATATCGGACAATTCCGACGCCTTTTTTGCGATAAAGACGCTTTTCAGTTCATTTTTTCGGATTTGTAAATCTTTGTGAAGGCTTGGTATGACCTTCGATCTGCATGGGGTCAAGATCTTATAACCTCATAGTGCATGGCTTAAGGCACATTTTTCTTTCTTTTTTTTCTGCTAATTTAAATTGTAATTATTATTGGCACGTGAACATTTCAACTGAGTAGTGTCATACCTATACACTTTTTTTTTAATGTCATTTTGTTATAGGTAAACACAACTAGGGCACACTACTAATATCAAGTTGATATTTCCCGCCAACCCTTCTAAACCGCCAACCCTCTTTTTTCCCTCCTTGGCATCTCTCATCCCAACCAATTAGATATGGTCACTACTCGGAAAGGCACTAAATCTGACCACCCTGGTGTGGGCAGCACAATCAATGTTGTTGAAAGTAATGTCAACAACGTTGTTGAAACTGAAACTGGTGCTGGGTCCACAACACAAGATAACACATCCCAAAAACTTGTGACCCCAGCGCTCAACAAACGAAAGAAGAAGAAAACAAAGAAGAGGACATCCACCATTTGCCCTAAATTCGATGATTATGATGTCTCGGTACACAGCAGCGATAACACGTTATCCAACGACTCCTCATCATTCACAGATGGTGACCTATTTACAACTCCAAAAGCCTCTGATCTAGGACTCCACTCTCCAGCCAGATTGAGAGCACACAGCTTTTCTGACGCTTCCCCAGACTCTGAGTATACACCCAATAACAGGCGAAACAGTATTGCTGCACTGATTACTGCTGCAGACTTTTTGGACTCAACACAATTCAATAATTTCACCTCCCCCCCTACAGATGGAAACAAGGTGAATGAAAACATCGCCTCAACTCCCCACGCTGATGAGGTCTCCCCCTCACTTCCGTCACCAACACAATCTAATAACTGCTTCAGCAATACGATTCATAATATCTCTAGGAATTCAAATTCCAAGATTGTTCCTCCTCACTCTTCATCTGCCAATGGCCTGAATGCCACCTCTCGCATCTCTAATCCAAGTCATAGTACTTTCACTTCCTGTGATTACATTAAGAGATCTGACCATGGTCTTATCGTGAGACCCAAAGTATACCCTGATAATCACGAAGGTGAGTACATAATCTTACTGGATGGCCGTAAAAATAAAGAATTTCCTACTGAAACTAACGTTCTCACGTCAATTTCTCACTACTGCTCTGACTGTGATGACCTATCAATAAGTAAGACTGGAAGAACCAGATACTGCCTTAAAGTTCCAACTAAAGAGCTGTTCGATAAAATTATAGCATTCCCGTTCATAACGGCCAACTTCTACGTATCCATACCCTCAACTCTCTCAGAATATGTTGGGGTCATAAAATCTGTTGACTTCGACATCATAGAAGAATTCCTGAACAACCCAGTGGATGATGTCAATAGTTTGCATTATATTTGTAGTTATCAAGAAGGCCACATCAAAAGAACAAGGGCCGTGCGTATACATTTCTCTGGAATCAGTAACAGAATGACATTTAATATAGGGCCTCGTCATTTTAAAGTTGACAAATACATCCCTAAAATAAAATTTTGTTCCACTTGCATCAGGTTTGGGCATTTGTACAATGCATGCAAAGCGCAGCCACGATGTAGGCTGTGTGGGTCACATAACTCACTACACAACTGTATGGTTAAAAATCAATGCATTTCTTGCGGAGGTGTTGGGCACACAGCAGGAACAAACTCTTGTCCACTCCTCCAACTCCTAAAGGCCCATAGCTATGACATTTATCAAAGGAAAAACCCTATTAGTTTCTACATAAACATATTCTTTAAAGAACGGAATCGGCCATCCTGGGCAACTGTTACTGCGCAGAGGATGATAGAAAAATCAAATACGTCACAGGTTGCTGGTTCCATGCAGTCTGAAGGTGGACCAATACAACTTCAACAGCGCAATTCATGGGCGGCACTCCCAAAACATCAGCCTGTTGCTAGTCGATCTTCATTCAACCTTGAGGGGGTCGCTAAGTCTGGTATCACCAAGAATCCCCATTTTCAGCAACGCCAATACAATTCACGAGTTTTCGCTCACAATTCCAATAATATGGTTCTACCTGCTGCACAGCGCCCTGTACTGCTGCCTACCTGCTGCAGGACGTCCTCCTCTACTCCCTACACCCACTGGGTTCAAACCATTTCCACATGGCCCCCAGCTCAAGGAGAATCATTTCCGATACAAAACTCCCTCTGCTGTTTTACAAGCTACAAAGGGTTCACCATCACCTACAACCACAACTTGCAACTTGAAAGCAAACTGTAATGGTCGGTACAATAATAATACCCTTCAAGCCTTCCCTAGTAAATATGATTCCTTCAACCCGCACTCCTCAACAATGCTGGTCGAAATTCTGGACAGAAAATCCCGCAAAGCCCCTAATTTCGACGCGCAGCCATCGCCAGAAGAAAATTCTCATTATGGAAGCGTCCAAACTGATACTTTTGGGTTACTACATCAACCTACATCACGATCCACTACATCCCCCAAAGGCCATCAAGAAATTGTGCCTGATACATTGAATTATCTGCTTCAACAAAAATCTATATCTCTGTCTAAGATGGAGCTGGATACAATCTGCGCCACGATCAACCATATCCTTTCTTTCAGAACCCCTACCTCAACATGACTCAAAGCAATTCTATTCTTACAATGATCTCATGGAATGCTAGAAGCATTTCAAATAAAGTAAATGAAATGAATCAATTGTTGAAAAATTGTAAAGTTGATGTGGCTACAATCCAGGAAACATGGCTTGATGATAAAAAAATTATCAAACTCCCAAATTACAACATAATTAGAGCAGATAACACTGAAAAGCCAGGATATAGAGGCCTTCTGACACTTGTTAAAAATGATATTCCCTTCAGTACAGTACAATTTTCTTCTCGCAGGAACTGCGGCGTTGAAATTTTAGTTGTAAAAATAAATCTACCCACTAATTGTATAAACATAGTTAATTTATATGCTCCACCTGGCTCCTCCATTAACTCCTTTTTCTGGGACGAACTTTTAGACTCTTTCGGCAACATCCCAACAATTATAGCTGGCGATTGGAACGCCCAACATGTCTCGTGGGGATCATCCTACTCTGACCGACGGGGTGTGCAGATCCTTCAATCCGTTTTGGATTCATCCTTCATTATAATTGAAAATGATACTGAAACACGAATAACCAAGCCACATGAGCGTGCGTCGGCTACTGATTTTGCCCTAGTTTCTCCCACACTCTCAACTAGAACTAGTCTTCAAGTTCTTCCTGATACCCTTGGTAGCGACCACAAACCTCTTAAAATTACGGTGGAGAGAATCGAGAAGGTGGCACTCCCTTCTGCTCGCAAATGGAAAATGAAAGAGGCTCAGTGGGATGTATACTCACAAACCATTTCCGAAAAGCTTTCATCATGGGGTGATATAAACTTGGATGAGCAAAATGTCGAATCAAAGTACACTGAATTCGAGGACATCGTTCAAGATGCAGCCCGAATATCCATTCCTACAAAGATAATAAATTACAATACAAAAACCAACATATGGTGGAATAAAAAATGTGATGAAGCTGTTGAAAACAGGAAGAAAACTCTGGCTGCATATCATCATTGCAAAACTATACGCAATCTCAACATTCATAAAGACTCAGTAACCCATGCCAAGGCAGTGATAAATACGGAAAAACGAAAATCATGGCAAGACCTATGTAAATCCGTTACAACTTCTCCAACTCATGCAGATATTCCCTCAGCCTGGAATTTGTTAAAAGCAATTAACGGATCAAGTAGAAAGAAATCAACTTTCATAAAACCGGAATTATATCCAGACATCTGCGGACAGGTACTTACAAAACTAACAAAACCTAGCTACCCAAGTTTTTTCCCACCACCGAATTCAGTCCCTGATCTCCCTTTTAGCATCACTGAATTGGAAAATACACTCAACAAACGGAAAAAAGACACTTGCCCAGGGTTGGACTACATCAACTATTCTATGATTTCTCACCTTCCACAAATTGCCAAATCCATACTCTTAAAGTTTTACAACACATTCTATAAGCATACTATAATACCCCAACAGTGGAAAAATATCAAAATTATCTACATACAAAAGCCCAACTTCAAAGAAGTTGATCCCCAAGGAATTAGACCCTTGTCTTTAATTTCCTGCATGGCAAAAATCATGAATCACATGATCCTAGTTAGACTTGAGATTATTGTTGAATCTTTACAGATGCTATCTCCATGCCAGCATGGATTTCGTAAAAAACACTCTACTTTGAATTGTTTAACTGAACTTCAACTGAAAATCCTTTCAGGCAATGATGAGCACAAGAGCACACTATGCTGTTTCCTCGACATTTCTGGGGCATTTAATGACGTTTCCATTCCTCAGATGTTTGAAAAACTGCAGCAACTGAATTTGTCACCATTCCTCAGTTGCTGGGTGTCAAATTTTTTTAGTGATAAAATTTACACTGATGGAGTTAGCTCTACACGCGGCTCCCATGGGCTTGATCAAGGCAGCATTCTCAGTCCAATGCTTTTTAACCTGTATGTACTCGATTTACACAACACTGTTCAAGACCCTAATGTGAGCATTATATCTTACGCTGATGATTTCATGGTTATGGTACAGGAGAGAAGCCCGCAGCTCAATCGAGAAAAACTTAAGAATGCTCTTTTCATACTCTTGGAAAAATTCATGCAGCACAATTTCAAAATCAACTTCAAGAAAACATCCCTTATGTCCTTCTTCGACTCACTCTCTTCCCATCAGACACAAGAACTTGCAATCAATATTGACGACATTTTGATTAAGCCTGTCGAGACCTGTAAATATTTGGGAATAATCCTGGATAATAAATTGAGTGGTGTCCAACATACCACCCACATAATTAACAGGTGTACAAAAGATGTACTTGCATTAAAATCAATGAAGGGCTCATCTTGGGGAAATCATCCTGACACTCAGGAACAACTTGTGAAACACCTCGTACTACCCAAAATTGACTACGGTTTGCATCTTTATGCCTGGGGACACCCTCGTAATGTTAAAAAACTCCAGGTCTTCCAAAATACGGCGCTCCGTCAGGTAACAAGCGCAGTTAAGACATCGCCAATTCCTTCTTTACATTCAGTAACCAATTTTGTATACATAACCACTAGAGTATCTTATGTCACTGAGCGTAATTTAAGCAGATTACTAATATATAACTCTCCTCTGAGGAAAATGGCAAACTCATTTCTACTACCACCAAGAAGACACAATAACCATGCTAAATACAGAGAACAACTGCAAACAGTTGTAGACCTTCTGGAAGAAGAGCATGTGCACCTCTATAGTCCGGACCAAATTGCCTTCCGTATACTTCCTTCACACAAAAACAAAGTAATAATAAACCGTACTATTTCAACGATTGAAAAGAAAAACAGTTTGCCCGAATCTCAGTTGAGAGCTTTAGCCCTAGAACATATTCACAAAAATTTTCAGGATTATAATTGCAAAATTTATACAGATGGCTCAAAAATGGACAATGGTAACTCAGCCCTCGCTTTTTATTGTGACATTGATCACACCGCTACTGGAGCCAAAAGACATCCGACCACTAGTATATTTCAGGCTGAACTAGATGCCATTTCTGTAGCACTTCAACATGCTGTAACCCACCATACCAACTGCAATATATTAATTATTTCAGACTCACAATCAGCCATTGAATTTTTGAAAAATTTAAAACTAGGAGACAATCCCGATTTTATAACTCAAAATATTTTGAAATCGTTTACAGCTTTAACTGCCAATAATAAGCTAGCTATACAGTGGTCGCCTAGCCATATAAATCTGTCCGGCAATGAAATTGCTGATTTAATGGCCAGATCTTTCAGCAAACACCCTGGTGATGTATTCCCCTCCAATGTTCCTTTCACTGATCTGGTCCATACGCTGAAACGGAGAATGGCTTTGCAGTGGACTAGGGAACACGATGAATTGTGTTTGACTCGAGGTAGCTGGACTAAGGCCATTATACCCTTTCCTACAGTGGCACCTTGGTACCGAGGCGTTGAGGGAGAAGGAAGGTTTTTCACAGCAGTCAATCGCATCATTCTGGGCCATGGAAATACCCCATTCTTCCGTCGTCTCATGGAAAAAATTGATTCGCCGTATTGCACCCATTGTAACAACGAGCAAGAAGTGGCGGACCTTGGCCATATTCTGGACAGATGTGGCAGAACAAGTTCTAAACGTATCGATTTGCTGAATTTTGATGGAATCCATTATGATTCCATAATTGATCTTCTTCAGGCCAAATTTAACATCAATACTCTCCAAAGAATTTATAAATTTGTACAGGAATGTGACCTTCAATTTTAGTTGCCCTGTCACTCTCCACAGACACTCCACTATTCCATGATTCCCTCACCAACCAGATTCCTTTCTCAACCCATTTTTGCTTTTCCCTTTCTCAATCCATTTTTCATAACCATTTCTCAATGTCCCTCACAACCTACATTATCCTTCTCAACCCATATTATCGCTTTTCCCTTTCTCAATTCATTTTCCATAAACATTTCTATAGCAATCAATATAATTATCAAAAGTGCCAGCCTGCCATAGCAACGTCATTACCTCAAGATCTGTTTCATCATTCTCGTCATCATCATTACCTTCATGAATCACCATCATCATCCATGCAAGAAATACCTATGTCCGGCATGGCTGCGGCCAGGACAGTTAACTTGGAAGTAGAAGAAGAAGAAGAAGAGTTTGTTGACAAAAGTTTTGATTCTCCAAAATAGTTGGCAATTCAAAAATGGTTGGTTTTCAAATAATTGAGAGAGTTCCTCCAAGTAGGTGGAAAAGTGCAATACGTCCAAAAACATCATCTAAATCAACGGAACCTGTTCTTTAACTTCATCTGCTGATTGTCCAGAATACGTGCCTACTTACGTACAGAATACGTCACAACTTCTCAATGTAAAAGTAAAGTAAGTAAACAACCATTTCAGGTTGGATTTTCGTCCGACTGCCATTCCTGGCGTCGCGGACGTCATCAGCTGTCTTCCTAAGGGAAGATCAGAATTTGTTCTGATGATTTCGCTCATGGCTTCCCATTGCCTCACCACCCTGGGTTGAGACGAAGGGGAACTGCGACCGGCTTTACCCGGAAAATATGCCGCAGCGGCTGGCCTCGAACTCACGGCCCCTGCAACCGGTTCGAGTCTCGCCCCCAGAGACACATGCCCTAGCTCGCTCGGTCACAGGTGACCCGAACTTCTCAATGTAGATCGAACAGCTCTTCTTCATAGACCAATCTGCTTCTTTACCTCATTTGAGTTCAAAGAGAAGTAATCTCAAATTCATATTTTCGATGTTGACAGCCTTGGCTCATTCACATCCTCATTGATGAGTCTCAAATACAATCCCTGAAAATGTCATCTGATTCGGGTTGAAATTACGAAGGTTGTTGTTCATTGCTTGTTGTTGTTCATTGCTCATTGTAGATTGTTGGGACCTAGTCGAAACGACTCCAGGTTTTTGGGTCCTCTTTGTATGAAAAGGTGACTTCATTAAAACATCGGACAGTGGTTTTAATCGAGGGCTATCATCTCTTCGCCAACCCGCAAAATCGCTGACAATTTAATCAAAATGGACGTAACTTCGTATAGTTTTGCCCATTGCAAGGATTTGCTGACTTACAGATCGAATGACAGACAGACACGAAACCAAAATTCTCACGAGTAGAAATATGGAGGACATTTTTGCATCCGAGACTACCAAGATAGCGAAAGCAGTTTTCATTTTTCAAGGATAAATAAAAATGTTGTCCAAAATCAAAATTTCCATCCGCGTTTTAGACCTTCCTGATCAATAAATTTTGGTTTTGTGTCTACCTGTCATGAAATCCTTGTAACGGGCAAAACGGTACGAAGTATTGTCCAAATTCGATGAAATTTTCAGGCATTGTGAGGGTTGGCGTGTAGATGGTTGCCCATGAAAATCATCACCCCCGGATCGATAGTAGCCTCTGCGCATGTGCAAACATAAAACCCTTGTAACATCCACAACTTCTGCATTTTCCGTCCGAATTCAATGAAATTTTTGGGAATGGGGTATTTCGGTTGGTCGAAAATTCAGGTTTTTGACCTCAAATTTGGATTCTGCACCCTTGAAAACCTATAAACTCTAACTTTAAGCCCAATGATACTATACAATGTGGTAGAAAAATTAGTTAAAGAGATCACACGTTTGAAAAAAAGGCGGGCCTCCCTTAACGCACACTCACTTATGCCGCCCGCGTGTGTGAGTAGTATTTTGTAGTATCCAAGAGGTCCTCCAAGGGTTTCATCTCTTCCCTGTGCATGGATACTTTTTTCAAACACAGTTGGCTAGCTACGTCACACCATTCAAATCTTCAACTTTCCTTAGCTTCTCTGATTTTTTGAAAACATTTTCTCAACGAACAGACTCAATTACCGTTATTCCTGAGCCATACTCTTTTGAAAAAAAAAATAAATAAAAAAAGTCTGCCAAGTGGGTGTGACACATAGCTTCCTCGTATCCATAACCCGATTGTATAGATAATCCGATGCATAGTAGTTACAACAAAACACCAAAACAAGTTAATCTGTAACATCCCTGAAAATTTCATTGAAATCGGATGGAAAATGTAGAAGTTATGGCCGTTACAAGGAAATTCACGTTTGCGCATGCGCAGTGGCTACTATCAGTCCGAAGGTGATGATTTTCATAGGGGACCATCTAAATACTAATCTGTAACATCCCTGAAAATTTCATTGAAATCGGATAGAAAATGTAGAAATTATGGACGTTACAAGGAAATTCACGTTAGCACATGCGCAGTGGCTACTATCAGTCCGAAGGTGATGATTTTCATAGAGGACCGTCTACACACCAACCCGCACAATCCCTGAAAATTTCATTGAAATCGGATGGAAAATGTAGAAGTTATGGCTGTTACAAGGAATTCACGTTTGCGCATGCGCAGTCGCTTCTATCAGTCCGGGGATGATGATTTTCATAGGGGACCGTCTACACACCAACCCGCACAATCCCTGAAAATTTCATTGAAATCGGAAAATAACTTCGTATAGTTATGCGCGTTACAAGGAATTCATGACAGACAGACAGACACTGAACCAAAATTGTTCAGAAAGGTCTAAAACGCGAGTGAAAATTTTGATTTTGGAGAACTTTTTTTTTCGACCTTGAAAAGTGAAAACAAAGCTTCCGCTACCTTGGTAGACTCGGAAGCAAAATTGACTGAAATGCCCCATTGTGTGGTTTGGCGTCGATCTTCTTATCAATCGAGGAAGCTATAAGCCACAACAAGGCAGACTTTTTCTATCCTTGATATTGATTTATGAAAACAATGCTTCTGCTTCATTGGCAGACTCAGTCAGACGAGGCACAAAGTAGTTTTCAAGGTTTTTCTGTGGAAATCTCCTTCTAAGCGTAATAATTTGTGGCAAATAAAGGAATCAGCGGCAAACTTTCCTTAAGTTAGTAAGTAAGCAAACTTTCCTTTTCTCGTCGAAATTCTGCACATCAGGGAGCTTTTGAGGATGGCATGAAATTCAATCATATCGGTGTGTCCAATAGAAAGATAGTCATAGTGGTGAGAAAAGTATAGTTCCAGGAAACTCTGTTCTGTATAGGTTTGGCATGTGAATTTGAATCAGTTTCCCTTCGTAAATTCACTCTTTCATTCATGCTGCATAAATAAGATTAAGTTCGTTTTTGTGTAAGCAGTTATCAAAGTTGATTGATTCATGTTCCAGCTACTCTGGGTGGCTTTGTGATGGGATCTCAACTCGGGTGGACGTCGCCAACGAAAGACGAGATGGTTGCGAAGTACTCGATGTCGGCACTAGATTGGAGCTGGGTTGGTGGGATCCTGTCGGCGGGTGCAATGGTGGGAGCTTTTGTGGCAGGTCCTATCTGTGATAAGATAGGCCGGCGGACGACAATTATTCTCACAACCATCCCGTGTACTATTGGATGGGCATTGATCATTTGGGCTTCTGAGGTGAGTTTGTGTTTTCAATATATTTTATGTATGTTTCAAATCGAAGGTTAAAGTTCATTTCCCTGGACTGTAAGTATACCAATGAGGAATTTCACCGAATTCTGTTTGCATTTTTCCTGAATAGTTAATGGTGTGGGATAGATGAAAATCGGATTGATTTTTGCAAATACGTCTCCAGTTATTTTTGGGAGACATTCAAAATTTATGATTTCAAACAATAACCTGGAAAACGGACATCTTCTACGTGAAGCAGAAACGCTCGCTGATTGGATCACTGTCCCCTCCCCTTGTTGCCCGATGGAACAACGAAATTGTGTTATCTAAGAAGAAAGTTATCAAACAAAAACAGGGGAAGCCTCATTTTCTCCCTCTTGCTTTTACTATTTTTTCTCTTCAGTTCTTCGATTTCAATCTTTACTGGTTTTGTGAAATGTTGCCTCCAAGGACTGTACAAAGTGAGATTTCACGATCTCAGCGCTTGAAGCGACCGTACATGACCAGTTCATGTCCGGTTATGCAAAAAAATCGATTTTCGTTTTTCTATCTTATTCAACAGAAAACCATAGGGCGCATTAGCCTGCACAATCTTAGTTTCAAAAGTGGCTTCCTACTGCCTTGAAATCGATCCAGAAGGTGAGCCTCAGGTTCCAAACCAGCCTTATGCAAGTTGCGAGTTTTCCCGCTAGGAGCTCCCCATTCCCTCAGAATGCGTGTGAGGCACCTGTGGGGTTATCCTTGCTTGTTTTTGTTTACAGTCCAATGTCCACGTCCAGTCCAGTTCGTATGTACAGTTGCGTTTAAAAACGTTTTCAAAGCTGGGAAAAAAGCTCAAAATATCAGACCCAATGAGATAATCCAAGGCAACCCTATAACACCAGCAAAAATAAGAGATATTCATAATTTGCTCGTAAAACGTTTCGGGGACCAATGGGTGGAGAATAGAGTATTTTTGTACTTGGCGTTTCGTTTCACACGTATCTACTCACACACGTGAAAAGTCCCTTGACGCCAAAAGCCAACTTTTGGCGTTTGAAAAAATCCGCTGTCTACGCGAGGGTGCGCTACGTGAGGATAACCTCAGAGTAGATGGAGTTGTTTTTCTTCTTCCATGGACTTCCCAAGGTATTTTAAGGTTGAACAGAAAATACTATTTGTTTGTACCTTTCCACTTCGTCATTAATATTGAAGTTATTTTAATTCAATTCTCATTATTGTTTCATTTACTATGGGTACCCAATTTTAGGTTTTACCAATGATAGGTTTTACTATCATTTGTTAGGTAGGTACTAGCATACTTCTTTATTCATTTTACTGGTATCTATATATGTTACAGCCAGGTAAAGACAAAATAAACACGACAACTCTTCTCAAATTCACACAAAATAATATTTCACTTAAACCAAAAATTGAGAGCCAAAACAATAAAACCGGGAAAGTAACAACAAATCGTCCTTATTCAGGTCTACCATAACCAGGACTGCAACATGCCTTAAAATCGGTAAATTACCGTCAAAACCCACAACAATATATAATATATATGCATATTATGCAGTTGATTAATGATGACTATTAAATAATATCTATAATAAAAAAAACAATAATGATAAAAATAATTAGGTAATAAATTTAAAAACATAAATAATATCTATAACGTAGTAGGGATTTCTTATATTTATAAGAAATCGAAAAATATTATTGAATAATAAAACCTTCGGAAAATTTGGTCTGCACGGGAGTACTAGATTGTTTAAGTGGTTATGTTGAATCCTCAAGTCAGATTTGGTATATCCTGGGGTTTGACGAGAACTTCCTCTTCTACCATGGAAATTTCTGAAATGGGGTGCTTTTTATCTAGCAGAAACCCAAATAATCATCGAATACCTACTTCCTCAAGTTCCTTCTCAGTGGAGGAACTCTGCCAGATGGACTCACCTCATGGACTCCATCCATTCTTCCATAACTTTTATCATGATACTCAGAACATGAAAAAGAAAAATTATTATCCTATCTGAAAGGGGAACAAAATTTGAAATAGACAAGGAGTAAAAATCCGCCAAAGTAACCTTGCCAACTTAACTTATAAGCATCACGTTAACGTCACTACAGGAGTTCACTTTTCACGATTTCACGGAGGAGATCTGAAAAAAATGACGTGGAAAGTTAGCATCTACGAGTGCTCGCGCTAGCTGCCCTTTTTCACGTTTCGCGTTTTGTCAACACGGGAAGTACAAAAATACTCTAATGAAACCTTGAATTTCTATTGAAACCTCCGTTCCAACCAAGATGCTGCTGAAGAACAGCCTGACTGTCTTGACACACCCTATGAGCCTGAAGAAGTGTGAAAGTCGCAATGTTTTTTACATGATTATTTTTTGTCGTTACCAAGAATTTTTCGTTGCCTAGAAACCAATGAGAGCTTGTAGGAAAAGTGAAATTTTGATGCTCTGTTTTACTAAAAAAAAACTTTATGAAACGCATCTTGTCGTGCGAGTTGAAGATAAAAACAGTTGTTTTTTAAAACTTTAGGGATGTTTTTTTTTTTACTAAAAGTTTAATAAGTTTTCACTGAAATTTTAATTTTGATTACTCAAATTATTTTTAAATAAAGGTTTTTTGAGATTTGGTAGCTTGGCTTACGTTTTTATTCCATCCTTAGTCATTTCAAAAATGTATTTCAAATTGAATGAGGTTCCAAAACGGACTAATACAATTTTAGTTTCAAAATCGGACTTTTGCAAATTTCAATAAGCCATAACTATTGACTGAATGAATTTAAAATTTTGAAATTTTGGCTAATTAATGCTGTAACTATTTGCAATCATGAGAAATTATTAGAACTTACAGAACTCTAGTGACTCTCCTGAAAACAGTTTTTTGTTTCTCCTGAAAAAATTGGTTTTTTGCATAAATCCGGTTTTGCATCTAGGGGCAATAGTTACTATTGCTGGTTGACGTCATCCAGTTTTTTAAACGTTCATACTTTGTACATTGTTTTGTATATTCGTAAATTACGAAGTACGGGCTGAGTTTTTCGAGGTGCTGAATCCGATTTTGGCGTAAAAAATAGGAAATTCCGACATGGTGCAATTCTTCATTCAAAATGGTGCCATTGTTGTAAAGGACATTGTTCTATAAGGAGTTTCGCTCGAAGATTTCAATCAATTGGGTAGAACTTGGATTTCAAAACCGCTTTCAAGTAAGGAAAGAGAAACATTTACACAATCGATGGTAGACCCTTTTTATAATTAGATGATTTGCAAATTGTCGTTTCTTAACACTTTCACTGCTAACGCGGATAGACCATTTTTTAGGTTAGATGATTTGCAAATTTTCGGTTCTTAAAGGGGGGTTTTCATTTTGAGCACCTACGATGCCCAGGTTTTTGACATTCTCATGTCTTTGCTTTGGCACATAAACTGAAAAATCGTCACGAAAACTTGCTCACGCGACCAATAAATAAAATAGACTCACTGTGTTGCGTAGAGAACAATCAACTGTTTTGATGCTTGGGTACATGAAATAACAACCTTACTTCACTACCTTGTTGTGTAGTGGTTGACATGGAAATGTCCCAATGTGTTGCAGACTCGTATGCAAGCATTTTATCACTTGGGATGGAATTTTTTTCGCTTTCTGCTTGGAAGTGAAGTTCTTTCTCTGGAGTTCATGGTTGCCAATCTATTTTTAAAAAGTTGTTTTCCCGTTTTCCTGCAGACTTGGATGGTGATCATTGGACGAGCTCTGCTTGGTGCCATGAGTGGAGTGATGTCTTGCGCCTGCCCGCTCTACACCAACGAAATTGCAGAAACTGCTATTCGAGGAACGCTTGGAACGTTTTTCCAACTCCAAGTTACTATTGGCATTCTCTTCTCTTACATCATTGGTGCAGCGGTAAGACCCATTATCATTAATATAGTATGTAAGTACTTACCTAGGTACTGCAATGTCCCATATTCGATTTCTTTAAAGAAGGGGGAAAATATTTATATACGTGTATATACCGATCAAGGTCGTCAATTCCAGTCCGAACTTTTTCACTCATTGGCAAAACTATGTGGAATCACTCTCCAGAGAACCACGCCGTACCATCCTCAGGCTCAAGGAAAAATCGAGAGATTTCATCGAACGATGAAAGCAGCTATCAGAGCACATGAAAGTGGACGGAAGTTCTTCCAACAATTTTACTAGGTATTCGAAGCTCTATCAAATTAGAAGCCAATACATCAATCGCAGAGATGGTCTACAGGATACCCGAATACCCGGCGACTTTTTCACGGAATCGGAAGCTGAACCAAACCAAGAAAATTTTGTAACCAAGTTGCAGCAGAAGATGATCGAGCCATTTAACGTTGAAAACAAGAGCAAATTCACTTCTTTCATCTTCAAAGATCTTAGAGATGCCACTCATGTTTTCGTAAGGGTTGATAAATTGAAACCATCATTGGCTCACCCTTACGAAGGACCATTCAAAATTGTACTAAGGACAGACAAAATTTTTCACTTTAGAAATCAAAGGAGAACATCTCAATTGACCGTCTGAAGCCAGCCTATTTGATGAAAGAAGAACAGAAGACGGACACACGAAAGACAGAAGAACGGAAGATATACACGCAGAAGAAAGAAAAGACAAAATCTGGAAGAACTAAGATTCCCCGATCGGTACCAGATTCCCCAGGATTGAAGTGGACTTCAGCGATGGCTCATCTCTGGAGGGGGAGTAGCTGTAGGGTACCTACCTACAGTCGTTTTTATTTTTCAGTTTTTAATCTACTCATTTAATTATTTGAACCAGTTGATCATGTGTCAATAAAGTTGCTTAGGAACTTTAAAGGAGTCTAGCTCCCAGAAAGTATTGTTGGGTTTCAGCGCTACCTACCGCCACTTCAGCGAACTATTATCATTTTTCAGCTCGATGTGAGCGTGGTGAAGCGGCATTTCTGAAAAGTAGGCTTACCTCGATTTTACCACTCTCTAATTTCTAAGTTTGGCGGCTTTACTTCCCTGCCTTTTTAAATTGCGAGGAAAAGGAACTTGATATTGCATTTTTGTGTTGTTTTCAATTGTTGTGTTGTTCTTCTTTGCTACATTGTAATCTTGGGATAACTGCAAGTTAGAGGAGCGACGGTAATGCAGTCGCGAGCGTGATCACCTGATAAGATATGAAGGGTCACGGGGAAAAAGGATCAAACTCCATTTTTTGGCCGAATTGAGATAGGCACGCCATCTTGTAGCTTGGAAGGAGTAGAACCGAAGGGTTGTTTCACTTTGAGAAAGAAAGATCGCATTCATTCTTTTTAAAGCTAAAACAAATACGGGGCTCCGGGGAAAAAGGATCAGATTCCGTGCGTTTGCAGGGAAGAAAGATCAGTGTCCGATTTAAAGACCCCTTCCCTCGCCTTTGCATGAGCTGCACGGCATCACACCAAAGATTCATCAAGCACAAAAGCTCCTACTTCTGAAGATACCAGACAGTTTTCACAACCCCTTCTACCTCGAAGAAGAAGACTTCAGTACCAAAAGCAGCTGTAACATTGAGAACCTTCACAACGGCCCCATACTCATCAAAACCAGCAAAATCAAAGGATTTAAAACACTTGTGTCAGTTTCTCGTCAACCCCGGTGTTAACATTTTTCTGAGTCACTGTCCAACAGGTTGGGGAATGTAGGAAATGATGACGCCATTTCATATTGCGACGATCCTTTAGATGAATGATTTGTTTATTGATTTTTTTGCCTTTTTGCAATTAATGTTTTGTACAAAACTACCTAATTTGGAAAATAAAGCCACATTTTGCCCAACCTTTTTCTGGAGGTGACAGTAAGGTACCTACAAACCCTAGTAAATTTACGGAAGTGATTTACGAGATTTGAATAAACAATAGGTAACATGGCGATATAATTTCAGGTATTATGGTGACCGAAACGCGGATATTTGTGGGGAAAAAAGATCAAAGTCCTTACCTTGTTTGAAATTTCTAATTATTTCTGGAAATTATCTTCGACCTACTTAATTTTCTTTCTTGTCACGTGAACATAATTAAATTCCTGGTCAGTTGGCCTAAACAGTTCATTTTTTTAATGCATAGCGTCTGTCTGGGACGACTTCAAACTTTGTTTTTCGATTTTCTCGGAATTAGGAAAAGAGGAGTCTGATCCTTTTCCCCCGTGACCCTTCATATCAGAAATAGTAGTTCGTTGAAGTGGCGGTAGATAGCGCTGAAACACGACAATACTTTCTGGGGGCTAGACTCTCCTAATGCTGTAGGTGTGACTTAGACGCTCGTTAAAATATTCATTCTCTTCTGGAAATTCTTGGAGTCTGGTTATTAATAATTTAAAGTTTTCTTTTCAAGTTATCAATCTTATAGGAGTGGTATAGGAGAAGTAGACCCCTTAGAAACCTCCTTCAAAGAAAGGTTTTCTCGGTTAATCATTGAAAAATCAATATTAACCAAATTCAAATTTATTAGTGGAGAGCTCACGAAATGGAGATTTTTTATTTTTGTAATCAACAAAGCACCGAACAAGTAGATTCAATTCTTCCTTCGCTTGTACTGCTTTCACCTGGTTGGATGTGCCCTTCACACACTCGACCAATGGGGTTAATTCCCTTTAACCTTTCTCAATGTAAGCTTTTAGCAGGGTTGTATGGTGAGGGGAGGAAAAATTCGGGTGATCCTCATTTTCATTTATATATTGTTTTGTCGAGCTAGCTTTCGCCATTGGCATCGTCAGGACACTGTTATCGGCAGGTTTAGAAGATAATTATGATATCGACATATTGCACTAGGCCAGCTGTTCCCAAATGGTGGTCCGCGGACCCCCGGGGGTCCGCGAGGTATGGCTGAGGGGTCCTTAGGATATACAAATTAAATATATATTTGCAGCTCCTGAACGTTGACTTCTGCATTTGGCTTCATATGACAACTAAAGCTAGCACACTCTAGTTTGGCTTTATGTATTACAGAGATGTATCTCTGAATCTGAAATCTATAGAGTGTGCTAGCGTTAGTTGTCATATATTCACTTAGTTTCGTGGAATGACCCATCGTATACCATGCGTATACATGCGTATTGCGTTAATATATCGTGATATATTAAGGAATTCACATAGTTGTTCCCCAGTACTGCTTGCTAGTGCTCACCGAGTACTGGGGACAAGTTAGTGCTAGTGGAGTTTGCTAGTGCGGTACCTGACCGAGTTGTTTACATGTGTGATTTTGTGCAACATTTTAGTGATTGAAAAGCTTTGTTTTTCACGGAAAGTTAATTACGCGTACGTTATGGTTGGTTAAAATGTGGATCGTTAAAACGGCCTAGGCATACAGATGAAGAACGAGAAAATGCTTTCGATGTTAAAGTTAATAAGTCAGTGACTCTCGAACCGAACTTGCTAGCATCTCTTGAACCCAACTCGTCGGCGTCTCTTGAACCTTGTAAATACTCTGTATTTTCACGAATAATTCCTAAGTTTTATAGCATTAGTTTGATTTATTTTTTCACATAATTCGGTTCTTTTTAGGTAACTTTAGATAGTGGGGGTCCTCGTCATTGATGAAGGGGTCCTTGGAAAAATTTAGTTGGGAACCGCTTCACTAGGCAGTTCAGGCACTGGGTTAGCTAGGTTGGTTATTAGTTTTTCACCTTGCTTAGGTTTTGCATTTACATTGGTCATTGCAGTATTGTAGGTTTTCATTCCTACAGTACTTCTATTGGTCCATGAAGTGGAATTACACTGTTCTAGTCGGTAAGTAAAAAAATTGACACCTGTAATTAATAAATAGCTACTAACTACCTGAACCGCCTAGTCTTCCAATTAGTCGCTATCATATCTTCTAAACCTGCAATCATTGTTTAACAGTGTCCTGACGATGCCAATGGCGAAAGCTAGCTCGACAACAATATATAAATGAAAACTGAGGATCAGCTGCATTTTTCCTCCCCTCACCATGCACCTCTCTAACGAAGGAAGGCAACACATTATAAACTGCTTTTAGCAGGTTGAGGTGGTGAGCAAATCGAGCGACAACTTAGACTAGAAAAAATATTTTTATTGAGGAGATGCCGAACGAAACCACTCGATAAAACAGAGATATCATGGAAGATTCTTTTGGAAGACTCTGATTGGAGCAACCCTATCGACAATATTAGTCACGTAGGATTGCCTCCAGTTTTTAAAACCAATATAAGCTGTGCTTTCTGTTTTGTGCTACTACCTTCAGTTCTTAATGTTGCTGATGGTCGAACTCATTATTTTCATAGAAATAGACAACGACCTTATTAACTCGGCCACGTCCTATACAGTTCTTGAGATCGTCTCTATCTCCACAAGGCTATTTCTCCCTTGCGCACCAAAACATACATCAATTGAAAATTTGCAATTTGTTTCGTTCAAACAAATTGATAAATTTTAAATGGGAAAAATCTAGGAAGGCTGTGACAAAATAAGATGCGAGCTACGAGACGATAGGTAAACTGTTTTATTCGGGGAAGGTTACATCGAAGTAAAGTCGATATGTATGTATCGATAACTAAGGTGATCGATAATTAGCGATATACATGTATCGATATTAAGTGCGCCATAAATTCAAATACGTAACAATTCCCTTTTTTTTTCTTTTTTTTTATATAACGATAATGTCCTAACACCTATTAGTAGTGCATAAATAATACAACATACAAAATACAATATAGTAATATAAGTTTACATTATGTCAATAATGTGATTTGTTTTTTATTTTTTTATTTTTTAAACATTGAGAATATGATTCAAAATGTATTATTCGTTAATAACATTCTATTGATTTAATGCTCCCGTATCTTTGGGAAACAATCTGTTTGGCTAATGGAACATGCGATTTGATTAATGGAACATCAGAATGATGCAATTAGTTTGTTTAGTGAACGTTGGAATGAACATTTGAATAAAGGATTACCTACTCACTGGCTGCTTCTGGACTGCTCCCAAACGTAAAGCGTTTTGGAGCTTTTATTTGTCTACCCGATCTTGTTGTCATCTTGTTATTAGGTAGACTTGTGTTTTCGCTTCTGTTTTCACCGTTTTTTGGTTGTTCTGGTGGAGCATCTGGAGACTTATGAGGGCTCTGAGGCGATGTTGACAAGTTGGGCTGAGGTGATGGCGACCTAGGCCACACTGATGAGTGGCGTACGACTGGGGTTTCTGGTTGACTTGGCTCTGAGATGCGACAAAATGGTTTCAGCCATGATCTGTTTCTTCTATATGATCTTCCGTCAACACTCACGTTATATGATGATGTATTGATTTTTTGCTCTATCTCACCCAATGACCATTTATCCCGGAGATGAGACGGCCTCACCAAAACTTCCTCTCCCACTTCGAGGTCTGGCAGGGTTTTGGCTCTGAGGTCGTGGTGCATTTTGGCTTGCCTCCGTTTGAGTTTTATGGATTCTGCTACTCCGGTAGCAACCACGGGAGTAAGTAACTTAGTCGCTATCGGTATGGTTGTTCTCGTTCGCCGGGACATCAATCTCTGGACTGGGCTCGCACTGACACCCTCGGTAGGCACATTTCTCCACTCGAGAAGCGCTGCGTAAAAGTCCGACCCTTCGTTGTCGCACTTTTTAAGCAGGGACTTGGCGATTTTCACTGCCGACTCCACTTTTCCATTTGATCGACTGTACATGGGTGATGATGTGGAGTGGGAGAACTCCCATTCCCTTGAGAATGCGTTGAACTCCTGGCCCACAAATTGAGGCGCGTTGTCTGATACTAAAATGTTTGGTATTCCGTAGCGGGCAAAATTTTCCTTGCAGAATTTAATGATTGAGATGGCGGTAATGTCATTTAACTTTTTGACCTCAAAAAAATCGGAATATGCATCGACTACGATGACGTATTTTCCTCCTTTGAAGTCGAATGTATCAATGGCCACTCTTTCCCAGGGGAGCTCTGGAATGCTGTGTGACTTAAGCGGTGTGTTAGGCTGTTCCGTGGCCAGTTCTTGACATGTTTTACATGACCTAATCCTATCCTTGAGTTCTGAACTCATAAACGGCCAGAATAATGTTTCGCGTGCTCTTCGCACCGATGCATTCATTCCCAAGTGGCACAGATGAATTTTTTTCATAAACTCCGCTCTCAGTGCTTTTGGGACCACAATTTGGTTTCCGCGGAATATGATGCCGTTTTGTATTGCCATTTCATTTGAATTTGAATTCCCAGTATGGGTGGATCGAGATAGGCAGTTTCTCCTTGTTCGTTGGCCACCCGTTCTTAATAGTGGATGCTAGCATGCAGAGTGAGTCATCGAGTGCTGTGTGGCTCTTCACCTTCTGTAAGCTTGACTGCAGAATGTTTGAGTTGTCAGCCAGTTGCATAGACTCCAATTCATTGTAGATAGAATCTTCGATGCGGTATACTTCATTAAGCTTATCTTCGTTCCCCTCGCTCAGATGTAAGCGTGAGAGGACATCAGCAACATGCATGTTTTTCCCTTTGATGTACACGACTTTTAGATCATACCGCTGTAACCTCAGGAGCATCCTCTGCAGGCGTACTGGGGCTTTCAAAAGTGGCTTTTGGAAAATTCTTTCTAATGGCTTATGGTCTGTGTGGGCGACAATACCCTTGCCTCCAATCAGGTAGGATGCAAACCTATCACAAGCAAATAGTATTGCCATACACTCCCTTTCGATATTTGCCCAGTTTCGCTCATTTGGGCTGAGGCTTCGGGAAGCGAATGCTATAGGATGGTTGTCCTGCAGAAGGACGCATCCGAGTCCACGGCTTGAGCTGTCGGCTTGGATTACTACTGGCTT
Organism: Apolygus lucorum; assembly: GCA_009739505.2. Classification (NCBI taxonomy): domain Eukaryota; kingdom Metazoa; phylum Arthropoda; class Insecta; order Hemiptera; family Miridae; genus Apolygus; species Apolygus lucorum. Next base: position 34,915,975 of record CM019180.2, read on the forward strand.
TGCAGGATCAAAATACGCGAGTATGGGGGCTGCTGTTGTCATCTCTTTTACTATATCCACTGCTTCCTTTTCCTCTGCTCCAAATTTCCATTTTGTGTCCTTCCTCAGAAGCAGTCTAAGTGGTTCGGTGATGGCTGATAAGTGTGGAACGAATTTGGCCAAATATGTCACCAACCCTAAAAAGCTTTTAACCTCCTTCTCGTTCTCGGGGTATCTCATGCTCTGGATTGCTTTTACCTTCTCTGGGTCCGGTTTTATGCCTTCGCTTGTAATAATGTGTCCCATATATTTAACTTCGCGCATTTTAAGTTTGATTTTTTGTTTGTTGAACTTTAAGTTCACTTCTCTTGCCTTAGTTAATAGCTCCTTCAGGGCTTGGTCATGGGTTGCTGAAGCTTCATCCTCCGTGTTTCCGACACCAAGCACCAAGATATCGTCTTGTACGATGACTATGTTTTTGATTCCTCCAAAAATTTCATGAAGCCGGCGTTGGTATTCATCTCCGCTAACCTTTAAGCCAAAGGGTAGACGTAACCACCGGAAACGACCAAATGGTGTCCAGAATGTAGTGAGTTTAGAGCTCTCGCGGTCAAGCTGTAAATTCCAATACCCATCTTTTGTGTCCATCACGCTAAACAGGCGGGCCTTGGTTAGCTCAGGAGTGATGTTTTCGAATGTTGGAGTTTCGAATTCGCTTCTCTTTAAGGCCTGATTCAGATGATGTGGATCAATGCATAATCTCAGTTTTGTGGGTGTCTTGACAATAACAAGATTACTGATCCACTCAGTTGGTCCTGTCTCCTTTACAATGATTCCTTTATTCTCCAATTCGGTTAGTTTCTTTTTTAGTTCGTCCCTTAACGGAACTGCTACACGACGGGGTGTTTGCTTTACAGGTCTGAATGCAGGATCAACGTGTAGCTTACAAGTGTCACTGAGACATCCTACGCCTGTGAAAACATCGCGGAAGCTATCTATAATACTTTGTGACGACTCTGAACTTACCCTGATTGGCTGAACACAGTTGACGGAGTTTAATGTGACTAGGCCCATCTTTTCACATGTTCTTGCGGATAAGATAGGGAGTCGTTCCAATCCAGGTGAACCTTTGATCACTTGGAACATCAAGGGATATACTGTATCCTTGTGACGAGCAGCCAATTTTATTTGCCCAAGGGGTTTTATTTGACCACCCCCGAATACGCGAAGAGAAGTGCTGGTCTCTTCTAATGACGGGAACTTCCCTAAAAGCTTTGTCAGGACCGCTTTTTCTAGGACATCTACTGTGGCCCCTGTGTCCAATTGACACTCCAGTATCTTGATGCGCTTGGTCTTGCCGACCAGGAAGGGTATTTTTGCCGACCATACTCTCCCGCTTCTGGCTGAGGCGACTGCTCCGACTTGTTCGATGACAAAAGCCTCCTCATCATAGCTTGATTCACTGACACTGTTGCCCGAGCCAGATGTGTGGCAATCCACAGTGCGTACATGTTGGCGATTCGAATTTCGTGGCCATTTTTTGTTCTTCTGAGCCGAATTGCATACTGATGAAAAGTGATGACGCTTGTCACAAAGAGAGCATGTTTTCCCATAAGCTGGGCATAGTTTCTTGTCACGACGATGGTGACTTCCACAGTATTTACAGGGGATTTTATTGTTCTTCTTTCGGTCGTGAGTGCGATTTTGCTGGTCATATACTTTGTGTACAGCTGACTCGATCTTGCCTTTCATTGCGCTCACGTGAGAGTCAGCGAGCTCATTAGCCCGACATTTATCAATCGCGGAAGCTAGATCGAGCTTTGGGTCGCTAAGGAGTATTTTTTTGGTTTGTTCGCTGTGAATACCGATGACGAGTCTGTCTCTGACCATTTCGCTCTCAAGATTTCCGTAGCCACAGGATGAGACAAGTTTGCGCAATCGGCTTATGTATGCATCAACGGATTCAGTTTCCTCCTGAACAGCGGACCCAAACACGAATCTCTCAAAAATGACGTTCACCTTTGCCTCAAAACAGCTGTCTAGTTCCTTGACTATACTGTCGACAGAAGCCATTTTCTCGACAGAGAGCTTAAGGTTTGTGAGGACTTGCCTAGCCTCGCGACCTAGACATACCTTGAGCGTTGCCACCTGTTTCTCAGTCGACTGTTTTTTCAAGTCCGACGCTATGAGGTAGTCATCCCATTCTGCTTTGAAAAATTGCCAATTCGCCGCTTGATCACCACTTAGATCCATTTTTGCCGGCAAAGGGATCATACTTTGCGCCATTGTCGGCGTGTGATCGGGATTAGGTTCGATCTTGATTGCACCGGTACGCACTCAACTCGCGAGAACGCCGTAGGTGTCACTTTCACTGAACTTCAATGAAACGCGAATAACCGGCACTCACAAGAAACCTGACACCATGTTTCGTTCAAACAAATTGATAAATTTTAAATGGGAAAAATCTAGGAAGGCTGTGATAAAATAAGATGCGAGCTACGAGACGATAGGTAAACTGTTTTATTCGGGGAAGGTTACATCGAAGTAAAGTCGATATGTATGTATCGATAACTAAGGTGATCGATAATTAGCGATATACATGTATCGATATTAAGTGCGCCATAAATTCAAATACGTAACACAATTAATTAATGATTTTACTGTATTCGCAATTTTTACTTATTCGTTTTCTTTTTCCAGGTCTCAGTTGTCTCACTTTCATTCATCTGTGCCGTCATTCCATTTGTGCTATCTCTCGCCATGTTTTTCATGCCCGAATCACCGACTTACTTCCTGAAAAATGGGGACACCAGCGCCGCCAAGAGTTCCTTACAAAAACTGAGAGGCAGCTTTTATAACGTAGACGATGAGATCGTCGTTACTCAGAAAATCCTTGATGAGGTTTGTTAAATTTGTTTATATTATAGCTAGTGGGCTATAGGTCTACCAGAGAAACTTTGCATCCCTTTGGCGCATTCTGCTGGAGAACAGAACTACTTATCTCTTATCATCAAGCAAATTCCCGTGCTTACGATAATTTTTCGAGAATTTCACCCCTCAAAAGTGACATGATTTCCCTTCTGCTGCGTTTTGAAATTCGTGCATTTCGGAGTCCGTTTTGAAGCCTAATTCCAGTGTAATTTATTAATAGTACCTGAACGAATAATTCGCATGGAAATTGTCTATAATAAAATTAGTAATTACTCAAGGACCCATAAAAATACTGTGGGCACTCTCATTCCATTCGGAAAATGGAAAACTGTTAAAAATTGGAAAATAATAATAATGGAAGTAACTCCACTCTCGTATTATCCCAGTGCGTGTATGAAGATTTCTGCACGATTTTCTTGATGCATAATTAGATAAAATTCAAATTTTGTTTAAAACTGATTCTACATATTTATTTTTTGATTGCCAAATACTACCCATCACAAAGCAAAAATATCTGAGAACGAAAGAAGGTAGGTACCTTTAATTTATTACGTATTACATAAAATTCAAATTTTTACTTACAAAAAGTAAATTTACTTACCTGCTACTAAAATCATGAATGACCAATTAGGTACTAGGAAAGAATAAGAAATAAAAACAGGTATAAACAATAACGGAGACAAGGAGATGCCCTTTCGTTCACAGTGCAGCCACTACACGAACTTCAAATTTCTCACCACGCCAATTTCCCTGTCAAGTTTTAACCATTGAAGGTTGATTCGATCGTTAGTTCGCGGATCCGCCACCTAGGGGGCGCCACACGGATGCAAAGTTTCTCTGGTAGACCTATAGTGTTCAGCCATGGATCCTGAACACAGTTGTGATAAATATAATGCTGAATTGAACAATTCTTGATGGATCTTCGTTGAATGTACAGTACCTTTATAAGATACATTTTCATACTGAGATGTTCTGCATGTCCTCCTCGTTCATCTTTTGGGTTTTGATTTGCAGTCTCTCAGGACCTGCGGGTGTTACTGGTAGGATTCCAGTTGGCCGAATTCATACTGCTCTTCTCCTTGGCCTCAATAGGCCAAAATAATAGGGCCCTAGAATAACATTTAACACCAGGAATACCCGAGGGAAAAAATTACCGTAGGAGAAAATGCCTAAACTAGTGAAGCCTCTGTCAAAAAACACCGTGAAAATCCTTTGGAGACTGAGGTTTGGCAGCTTGCTACAGCTCGCACAAAACGACGCGAAAACTGACCAACTTCTCCTCTTTCCTCTTTGCTCAAAAACGTGTCAACTGAACGTCTTGGCTGATTCATATCTAAGTCCAAGAATGTTAGCAATAAGAAATAAAACAGTATCTACGTCAAAAACTTACATTGAAATGTTCTTCACAACAATAAAACTGGGTTGTTAAAGGTGGAAGTCCTTCAACCATTTCTACCTTCTCTCTCGCTGGTATGGGTTCGGCACACTAACTAATACTTTCTCTTCATAAAACACTGTTTTTCCTTTCTCCCCATAATGAGTTTTCAATTGAGCTTTACTTGGGTGAACACTGTTCCACGTTTATTCTTTGTTTACGTATCCTTCTCGTGGATAGCCCCAGAGAGAAGTGGTCTCACAGAGCAATGGAATCAGTTTGGTAGGCGGATACGTCACAACATGGCTGCCTCCATAGAGATTGCCGCTACATTTCAAATTTCTATCTTGCTTAAATTCTTCTAAAACACTATGGTTTTCTTCCATATTAATGATCCCTCTTTCGAAAAAAAATTTCAAAATGTGAGGCAAATTCCCCATACTTTTGGTTCTTTGAGAGGGATAGAGAGAGAGTTTTTTTATTTCAAACATAATCGATGTACAATGAAATCACTCACTACAATTCATGAATTTCTTATTCATGCAGGACCAGACATTAATATTAATGTTATTTTTTTTTACTGTCTAGATAATTTCAATTTAAACTTGTCATAGATTGTGAATCTGTCGCCAGATGCGCCATATGTGGTGACACGCAGTCACCACAATCAGTCAATAAATACATTCATTCAAGACAAAAAATCTATATTACTGAAACATACGTAGGTAAGTCTTTTTTGCAAGTGGGGATACCCAAGTCAACATTAATATAAAAAAACAACAATAAATAAAGAACACTTACAGAAAAGGCAAACAAATAGAGAACTTTTTAATAAATATTCATCTGCTATTTCTCACATATTAAAAGACATTTGACAAACATGTAATAAAATATAGGACCTGGAATTTATGTTTCACTTTTATCAGCAGTAATAAAGTCTTCAAAAGAATAAAACCATTTTTAAGCAAAAAAGCTCTTAACTCTTAATCGAAATTTCCTACAGTCTAAGGCGCGGAAGTTTACAGGCAAAGTGTACACACAAAAAAAACACATGGAAAATATTACTGCCCAATATAAAATTCGAAGCATTCTGACAACATTTCAGTCTTGAACTATTCGTATGCAATAACTCAGCTCCTCTCGTATCATAATCATGGATTTGGCTTTTAGTTATGTATAAGCGCAAATTTTGCCTAATGTAGCCACAAGGGAACGTAAGAATACTCAAGTCTTTAAAGCTCCCATGACACTCATCTCAATACTTCAAGCCAGCGAGCACTCTTACAGCTCTTCCCTGCGTGGTAAAAATTCTTTTGGCCGACGGGACTAAATCCCGTAAGACTGCTGTGGAAGCAACTATAGTAAGCATTTATAAGGCCAGATTTGCTTAATTTTTGCTGGTCAAAGAAGAGCAATGCTCGATCCAATTTGATTTGGGGTCCACCAATGCCCCCAAAAATTTTACACATGACGGGTTTGCAAATCCCAAGTTTGACAATTTCCTGGTAGTAGAACAATGTTTTTCAGTTTCATCTTCATTTAAGGACAGTTTATTTGTGGAGAACCAGGACTATATTTTTTCAGAGGACCATTCATGGTCAAACTGAGCTCAACGAAGTGTCATCAGCAAACAATATAATCTTATCTGAAGTCGCATACGGTGAATCATTTATGAAAATTAAAAAACACAATGGACCAAAAATTGACCCTTAAGGAAGCCCTATATTATTAATAAGAAATTTCGACGTGGTCTGTTGATGAACAACAGACTGAAGACGATTTTCCAAAAACGTGGCAAGCATGGAAATAGCTTCATCACTGAAACCGTATTTACACAGTTTACCAATCATCATTTCTTGTGAATTATGGTTGGGTCTGTTCGGAGAGGCAGTCCGGAACCAAACCAGAACTGAAAAGGGGAGGGGATAGAGGCGAATGGACTCCTCCAGGCTCCTCCAAACCCCTCCAAACCGTTCAGGACTGCCTCTCCGAACAGACCAACAGTCAAAAGCTCTCCGGACACCGTAAAAAGAAGTCATTGAATAGAGTTTGTTCTCAAAACCATGCTCTATCCAATCAATGTTTTATTTCTTATTGCTTACATTACTGAACTTGGGGACAACTGCGCATCATGTTGTTAAATCATCTTTTCTCTTCCTTCAAGCATACCTTATTAATAAATGTACCAAATATGGTGAATGATTTGGTGATTATCAACATTTTATTTTGTAAAAATTGAGATTTAAATTGATTTAAACATATTCGAACTCAGCAGCAGACTTTTGATTCTTTTGTTATTCACAGGTCGAAGCTCAGAAATTGTCGTTCGCCCAAGCTTTTTCCACAACAGCAGCCAAAAAAGGTCTCACTATTGGTCTCGCTGTCATGTTCCTCCAACAGTTCTCAGGAATCAACGGCGTCATCTTCTATGCTTCTGACATCTTTAATGTGAGTTATCAACCTTGTGACTTCATTTTTTTTACTAATTACAAACTAAGTTTTCCACAAGAAATATTCCTCGCCCTCAAACCCAAACAATAGTGATCAACCATCGCCACAAAACCATATTGATTTAAGAAAGTAGACACAAACTTGGGAGAAAGGCCAGGTTGAGCCCTGCAGGACTGTAGGTGACTTCATTATTGGGAAAGCGCTTCTGTTGACCTGCTCTAGAAATCTGGCCAATCATGGTTGGACAAGGAGATAAAAATTTGAAAACGGGTTCTGACACTGTTCAGTAAGCTAATGCGATGCAAAGAGCTCCACGCTGCCCAGCTGTTAATATCTGTCTGAGGTATGCCACTGTCGACGCATCTGCCCACCTCTCTTCTTCATACCAGAGTTTTGACTGCACTCATTAGGTGACAAAGAGCAGGGTTTTTTTGTAACTACAGTGGCATTGGAGAGAAATTTTGAATGATCGCTGGTGATGTCCAAGTTCAAAGCCTCTTACATCAGGTTTGTTCCTACAGCGATAGCAGTTGGAAGGAAAGCGACTGGCGCATGCACAGTAGTCTGCTGTTCTGCTGCTGTTCCTACAGGATGAACATTCCAACGGATCAAACCAACCGTTGTTCCAACAGGATAATTCGTTCAACTGCAGTTGGTATGAAGTTGACGGCTTCAAGGGGCCCCACCGAAAAGGAAACCTTTCCCATTTGAAACCTCTTTCATAACCTGCTCATTCTAAAATTGAATTCGTAGGTTCACTTTGCATCTCCTCCTAACCAATCGGGTTTAGTTTTTCGTATCTTTCGTTTCTTAGTTCGTTCTTCGATCTTCTTCTCCTCTTAAGTAGTTTCATTTTTTGGATATCGGTCCAAGTGGTTATGCCCTTGATGTATCACGTTACTTGTAAGCTATAGAAGAAGAAGAAGAAGAAGACGACGACTTTATTGTGGTAAACATCCGTTTTTCATAAGAGTTCGCATTCAGAAATACAAGCATATGAAATGACAGTAAAAATGGCTTGGGTCGAATAATAATGAAATTTAATATGGTTTGAAAAAATGGCATAAAAATTATAACATATAACTTTAAGTAAAATCAAATGTAAATAGTGCCAATGGAAATTTTGGACTCAAGTACAATAAATGGCACTATAAAACATCGGAAATTTTGTGCGGCTGCAGAATATTCAGGCTATACTGTAATAAAACCTTCATTTATGGTAAATGCTCTTTGTCTGAGCACTGTCTGCAGGAACCCTACGGTCCTAGTGATCACAGATTTTTCTCTGAAATGGAGAAGAGTGTAAAAGAAATTTTCATCAAAATAAGGAAAACCAAAAAATTTGAAACGTTCATAATTGTAAACGGGGCAAGTAGCTAACATATGAAAAAGAGTGTCTGAACTGTGCGTGTTACATATCGTACATGTTTGAGAGCCATCAAAACGGTTAACCACCCGGTGGAGAACTATTCTACAGAAGGCTGGATTAGCGCACCTGATCTGGGCCAGAAGTCTCTTAGAAAACAAAGGGTGGCCGCTGGAAAGGTAAATTTCACGCTGAAGGAGTTGAATATTGGAGCCTCTTGGGCAATAATTAAACGAGGAAACAGCAGCCTTGCTCAGATCAACCTGGTGCAGGCTAGAAAGAAACGATGACAGAAATTTTTCCTTTGCCCCCTTAACCACCGCGACGTCATTCTGAGACCACAAATCTTCCAGACCAGCCTCTTTCAGAACATCCTTAAGCTGTAGCGTCCAGTTAAATTTTGGGTCTGGAAATTTGGCCGAAAGGGCTATGAGTGTCTGAAAACAGATCCTCGGCAGCCTCTCTGGAGTCATGGACAACAGCTTAATCCACCATCCAAACATGGATTTGGCTATCATAAATTTAAGGTGGGCAAGACCAAGCTCCAGCCTTACGATGTAATCGGGAGAATTGAATGAGAGACCCATCAGAGATTTGAATGCTCTAACCTGAAACACGCTCCAGAAATTCAGCATACGGGTATGCCCAGACCTCAGCGCCACACAATGAAGTGCTTGCGACTGCTCCAAAGAACAACCCGTACCAGGTTTCTGGATCAGCAGATTGAGATCTGAATATGACTGGCCAGACATTCTTGTATGCAGCAATCCCCTTATTCAGCGCCTTGCGGGCTTGCTGAAAGAAGACGCCAGATCTGGAGAGCAGAACCCCCAAGTAAGTGTACGAAGACACTTGCTCCAACTCCTCCGATCCACACCAAACTTGGTGCACGCCTGTCTCCCTTTTCTCTGGAAAACCATAACTTTGGATTTAGCCGCATTTACAGAGAGTTTAAAAAATATGAGGTCTAAAGGTATAAATGTCTTTATTTCAAGTCTACATTAAGGTCTTTATTTTTTTTTAAGTCTTTACCCTCATAGGTATTTATACAAACTATCATATAGATAGATTCACAAGCACATAAGCCCCAGCACTTCCAAGGCATATTTTAAAGCTAAAGGACTTGGGATTTCCCCTTCTTTGTTTAAAAACTGGACCATTTTTGGGAAAACAAAAATCAACAGGACAGGATCTGGAAGTCAGAACCTAAATATCATCCCATCAAACTTATAACTAATTATAAGCACGAATGCTACATGGAGAAATGCTATGGGCATATATGCTATTGGGCCAATAGACGTACATATGTAGAAACAGCTGAAATGAAAGTCAACCATACATCTACTTACAAAACTATGGCAAATCATAAAGAAAGTGTCCTGAAGATGCCCCCTGGGGCGAAAGCTAGCTCGACATGAAAAATAAACAACATAAGCACATACTGAGGATCCGCCGCAATTTATCCTCCCCTCACCAATAACCTTGTCAACAAGAAGGCAACAAACTATGAATAGTAATTGAATCGTTTATTTCAGAAACCCCCTATGTCCACTTTTGTGTATTCCGAGATAATCGAGAAAAACTTACCAGTGACGTAATTATTGTTTTTTAAGGCCCCAAAAATTCATAAAAATACTAGTCCACGTACTCTATCAGATCACCTAGTTATTTCAGCGATATGATGTAGGAGGCGGGGAGGGGGGGGCTTTTTGTCACTTGCACATAGGGGGTTTCTACAATAAACGTCCATAGCACACACTGGTTTTCAATTTGTTGACACGTAAAACTCAATAAAATTAATTTTAAGGGGTAAGTAATGAATAGTTAACAGTTAATCGTTGTTTATTAAATTGGAACATGGAAATAAGAATAAATTTATGAAAAATAACTTCGCAAAAATCGAAAATTATGAAATTTGAAACCAAAGCTTTTGATTTAAAATAGTTGAACAAAGTAGGTAGGTGTAGTCTCTTATGAAAGGTTTTTTTGCCATCAAGTGGTATCATTCTTCTTCATAATCCGAGTTGTGATTGTTTTCACGATCCGAAGTAGGCCAGGCCAGAATGATGTCGTAGAATGCGTCATAGCCAGTATAGGGATGGGTATCGATACTCGATATTTTAAAATATCGATACTTTTGCACCGATACTCGATATTTTAGTATCGATACTGCACTAACCGATATTTTTGGATATCGATACTTTGGATCCGATATTTCTAAATATCGAATATCGATACATTTCTTGCGGAAAATTCAACAGAATGGCTAAAAAATGAAGAAGGTAGAGAGGCTTTTGGGTCATTACTCTTTGGTTGCACAAATACCGTTAATATCATGGAGAAAATCACTCTGCTTGGACTCTTGATTGTGAAAAATGAATAAACATTGTTGAAAAAATTATTTTTCTTGGGAATATTGGATAATATTGATAGTTTGTGACACTAAAGTATCGATACTCGATATTGCAAAATATCGATACTTATGCCCAACGATACTTGGGATATCGATACTCGGATACGATACAGTATCGATACAAAATATCGATACTTTTGCAAGGATACCCATCCTTAAGCCAGTGACGTAGTCTCTCAACTTCGCAACGTCCTGGATTTTCTTTTTGTTTATTGGTACTCTACTGGATGTGTAATACCTCTTTTCCTCTTCTGTGAAGGCTCCTGATCCGATTCAGATGAAGACATCTCGAAAATCTGAACTAAACACGACTATGAACAACTACTTACAAAACAAACAACACTTTTCTGAAGTAGAAAAAAACCAGTGTATCACGAATGTAACCTAAAAACTTGTTGAATAAAACCCAAATTTGCACGTTTTCGTTTGCCATGCCCAGAACACAGATGAAAAACGTGGAGAGCGATCTCTATCGGGCAGTTGTGAAAGTGGCTAGTAGGCGCTAGTTCCGCAGGGATAGCCCGAATGTGCTGGCGCTTAGTGGGTTTCTGTAATAAACGAATATTTCAAAGCAACAAAAAACAGGCAAGGAGTGCTGGTTGTTGGTGGGTTTCTATTCTAAACGATGCGCCTACTCCTAAAGAACCCAAAAATGCAAAAAAGTCATTTTCGCATTTTCTGGCGTTTAGGGGGTTTCTGAAATAAACGATTCAATTTCAAAATACATTTTCCAACCCTTAGAAGTGACTGACGTCAACCAAAATCTTCGGGGCACAACTAGACCTCAAATGGAGCCTACATACCAAATTTCATCAAAATCGGTCAATGCTAAGTGGCAAAAGTGCCGCGTACGGCAGACCTTTTCCTTCAATTTAAGATTCTATAGAATTTTTAGAATTTTTTGAGACCACGCGGAGCTCTGTAGGACAAACCGTTCGCTTACTACGAGAATTTAAAGTTTGGACGTACGATAAATCAGAAACACGAGTGTGAATCGCAAAAGAGGCCTAATCTCCGTTCAAATTTTAGCTGACCGAAATGCGATCGATGTTTTTCTTCATGTTGGATGGTTGGTGGCTTTGCAGACGAGTGATCTATATAGAAAAATAATAAACCATTGTGTAATAATTTG
>CM019180.2:34927721-34959586 GCA_009739505.2 Apolygus lucorum
TATCAGAAATAGTAGTTCGTTGAAGTGGCGGTAGATAGCGCTGAAACACGACAATACTTTCTGGGGGCTAGACTCTCCTAATGCTGTAGGTGTGACTTAGACGCTCGTTAAAATATCCATCCACTTCTGGAATTTCTTGGAGTCAGGTTATTAATAATTTAAAGTTTTCTTTTCAAGTTATCAATCTTATAGGAGTGGTATAGGAGAAGTAGACCCCTTAGAAACCTCCTTCAAAGAAAGGTTTTTCTCGGTCAATCATTGAAAAATCAATATTAACCAAATTCAAATTTATTAGTGGAGAGCTCACGAAATGGAGATTTTTTATTTTTGTAATCAACAAAGCACCGAACAAGTAGATTCAATTCTTCCTTCGCTTGTACTGCTTTCACCTGGTTGGATGTGCCCTTCACACACTCGACCAATGGGGTTAATTCCCTTTAACCTTTCTCAATGTAAGCTTTTAGCAGGGTTGTATGGTGAGGGGAGGAAAAATTCGGGTGATCCTCATTTTCATTTATATATTGTTTTGTCGAGCTAGCTTTCGCCATTGGCATCGTCAGGACACTGTTATCGGCAGGTTTAGAAGATAATTATGATATCGACATATTGCACTAGGCCAGCGGTTCCCAAATGGTGGTCCGCGGACCCCCGGGGGTCCGCGAGGTATGGCTGAGGGGTCCTTAGGATATACAAATTAAATATATATTTGCAGCTCCTGAACGTTGACTTCTGCATTTGGCTTCATATGACAACTAACGCTAGCACACTCTAGTTTGGCTTTATGTATTACAGAGATGTATCTCTGAATCTGAAATCTATAGAGTGTGCTAGCGTTAGTTGTCATATATTCACTTAGTTTCGTGGAATGACCCATCGTATACCATGCGTATACATGCGTATTGCGTTAATATATCGTGATATATTAAGGAATTCACATAGTTGTTCCCCAGTACTGCTTGCTAGTGCTCACCGAGTACTGGGGACAAGTTAGTGCTAGTGGAGTTTGCTAGTGCGGTACCTGACCGAGTTGTTTACATGTGTGATTTTGTGCAACATTTTAGTGATTGAAAAGCTTTGTTTTTCACGGAAAGGTAATTACGCGTACGTTATGGTTGGTTAAAATGTGGATCGTTAAAACGGCCTAGGCATACAGATGAAGAACGAGAAAATGCTTTCGATGTTAAAGTTAATAAGTCAGTGACTCTCGAACCGAACTTGCTAGCATCTCTTGAACCCAACTCGTCGGCGTCTCTTGAACCTTGTAAATACTCTGTATTTTCACGAATAAATCCTAAGTTTTATAGCATTAGTTTGATTTATTTTTTCACATAAATCGGTTCTTTTTAGGTAACTTTAGATAGTGGGGGTCCTCGTCATTGATGAAGGGGTCCTTGGAAAAATTTAGTTGGGAACCGCTTCACTAGGCAGTTCAGGCACTGGGTTAGCTAGGTTGGTTATTAGTTTTTCACCTTGCTTAGGGTTTGCATTTACATTGGTCATTGCAGTATTGTAGGTTTTCATTCCTAGAGTACTTCAATGGTCTATGAAGTGGAATTACACTGTTCTAGTCGGTAAGTAAAAAAATTGACACCTGTAATTAATAAATAGCTACTAACTCGGTACCTGAACCGCCTAGTCGTCCAATAAGTCGCTATCATATCTTCTAAACCTGCAATCATTGTTTAACAATGTCCTGACGATGCCAATAGAGCCCTTCACACGTGCACTCTAGAGTCGACGATTGAACGGGACACTCAAGTCTCGAATCAAAAGTGTAAGTGTAAACGGCAATTCTGCGTGGACTTAGGAACGGGGCTAGAGCGCCGAAGCGTTGACGGTTTTGAACGCACTCCTGCTGAAGGTCAAGAGTGTGAGTGTGAATCACAGTTTTGCGTGAGGGTTGGAGTGGAGTTAGGAACGTCGTTCTTCTCGCGGTTTTCTCCCGTTCTCCTGCGTTCTTTCTGTGATAAAACCTGTTTTTTAGTGCTTCCGGTCGCCCAAACATGGCAGATAGCAGCTGCTGGAGTAGGGAAGTTCTCACAAACTTTATAGAACTTTATAGAGATACTGTAATAATTCTAATATAATTCTATACTGTAATAATTCTAATAATTATTAAGAATAATTATCTAATAATTAATAATAATAATACTAATAATAATAATAATAAAAAATAATAAATAATAATAATAATTCTAATAATTATCTAATAATTCTAATAATTCTAATTCTAATTGTAATTCTTCTAATAATTCTATACTGTAATAAGTCTAAGTATTGTAAGTGTATTGTAAATGACTTCTGTAACACCAGTTTGGTTCCCTACTTTTGTCTAGAATAGTTGGTATAATACCAACTGTTACAGAAGTCATTTACAATACCTATAATAGGTACCAAATCTTGTCAAATAAAAAACCAATTACAACATGGTGTGCGCACTTACCTTCAAATATTCTCCTCGTAGAACCTCGTACAATGCCCTGCAGGTTTCTGGAATAACTGCTGACAGCAATGAAACTGAGATGCCAGTCGTGAATTTCAGATCCTCATAGGAGCGCCCAGTTGCCAAATACCTCAAAGTGGCAACAACGCGTTGCTCTGCAGATATGCTTGCTCGCATAACTGTATCCTTTTTAGTGATTTTTTCTTTTACTAGATCGAGAAGTAAGTCGAATGTTGGACCGTCCATTCTCAGGTAATTCCGAAAGTCATCCGGGTAATTTTCCCTTAGTTCTTGAACAAGCGGTGTATGACTGAACTCTTCCCTGTACCTCTTCACCCAAATACGCCGTTTTCTACCAAATTTCTCCCGCCCATAAATCACAAAACAACCGGCAGCAGCTAAGACTGCGGCCTGACTGTTGCTCTCTACGAGAGCCATGATACCTAACCCTATCAGGTAGCAGTTAGCACTGCTGAGAGATGAGGGAGGCTTGGGCGCGCGGTGAAAAATTTCCAATTTTTCCTCATTCCACACGCCACTCAGGAGTGAGGTTAAAACTGAAAGTTCTGCGTTTACACTTACACTTTTGAGTGGACGAACCCAGGTACCGCTTTTGCGTGGGGTTAAGAGTGTGGTGTCCAAAAACAACACACTCTTGCGTGTCCCACTCTTGAATGGCAGACGCCTGAACGACATTTCTGAGCGCACGCAAGAGCGGGAGGACAAAAAATTGGAGCGTGGAGTTTTAACCGCACTCAAACTTCCACTCAAGAGTGTCCCGTTCAGTCGTCGACTCTAGAGTGCACGTGTGAAGGGCCCTAATGGCGAAAGCTAGCTCGACAAAAATATGTAAATGAAAACTGAGGATCAGCTGCATTTTTCCTCCCCTCACCAAACACCTCTCTAACGAAGAAAGGAAACACATTATAAACTGCTTTTAGGTGGTTCAGGTGGTGAGCAAATCGAGCGACAACTTGAACTAGAAAAAAAATTTTTATTGAGGAGATGCCGAACGAACCCACTCGATAAAACAGAGATATCATGGAAGATGGGATAGTTAAAAGTAGTGGTGGGAAGAGATGAGAAGTTCACTGTGATTGGTGCAACCCTATCGACAATATTAGTCACTGTTGTGTTCTGCGTGTTGTCGAGTGAGGGCAATGGTCCTCTCGATGCACTGAATTGTTCCTAGCCTGAATCCTACTCAACGGAGAGATTTATCCCTCCTGCGGCGCCTCGTGGCCGACTGTATTGACGAGTGCGTCAAAATGTATCCGACAACCTCGGCGTCTGATGACAGACTCACCAGCGGGAGGCGGAACATTTACCTAGTCAGGCCTACTGTTCTGAAGAGATCCCTAAGAGGAGCTAGAGGTTTTGGCGCCTTTATGGGGCAAACCATTCCCTCGGAAGAATTGGGGCTGTAGGTAAGACAAGAAATGATCAGTCGGATAGACGAGGTACGAATGCATGTAGGAAGACCCCTCAGTGTGGCTTATATACTCAAGTTAGTATGGTGAGGGGAGAGTGGGAAAAAGGTGACGTCAAGTGACGTGTTTTTTTCCCTTCCTCACTTCACCCATGTTTGTGATGACTCATGCCTCCTTGGGGTTTTCCTACGCATCACTTTATTGGACAACTACTGACTAGAAATGTATGACATTACAGTCACGTAGGATTGCCTCCAGTTTTTAAAACCAATATAAGCTGTGCTTTCTGTTTTGTGCTACTACCTTCAGTTCTTAATGTTGCTGATGGTCGAACTCATTATTTTCATAGAAATAGACAACGACCTTATTAACTCGGCCACGTCCTATACAGTTCTTGAGATCGTCTCTATCTCCACAAGGCTATTTCTCCCTTGCGCACCAAAACATACATCAATTGAAAATTTGCAATTAATTAATGTTTTTACTGTACTCGCAATTTTTACTTATTCATTTTCTTTTTCCAGGTCCCAGTTGTCTCACTTTCATTCATCTGTGCCGTCATTCCATTTGTGCTATCTCTCGCCATGTTTTTCATGCCCGAATCACCGACTTACTTCCTGAAAAATGGGGACACCAGCGCCGCCAAGAGTTCCTTACAAAAACTGAGAGGCAGCTTTTATAACGTAGACGATGAGATCGTCGTTACTCAGAAAATCCTTGATGAGGTTTGTTAAATTTGTTTATATTATAGCTAGTGGGCTATAGGTCTACCAGAGAAACTTTGCATCCCTTTGGCGCATTCTACTGGAGAACAGAACTACTTATCTCTTATCATCAAGCAAATTCCCGTGCTTACGATAATTTTTCGAGAATTTCATCCCTCAAAAGTGACATGATTTCCCTTCTGCTGCGTTTTGAAATTCGTGCATTTCGGAGTCCGTTTTGAAGCCTAATTCCAGTGTAATTTATTAATAGTACCTGAACGAATAATTCGCATGGAAATTGTCTATAATAAAATTAGTAATTACTCAAGGACCCATAAAAATACTGTGGGCACTCTCATTCCATTCGGAAAATGGAAAACTGTTAAAAATTGGAAAATAATAATAATAGAAGTAACTCCACTCTCGTATTATCCCAGTGCGTGTATGAAGACTTACAGCTCTTCTCTTCTTCGTAAAAATTCTTTTGGCCGACGGGACTAAATCCCGTAAGACATTATGCTGTGGAAGCAACTATAGTAAGCATTTAAAAGGCCAGATTTGCTTAATTTTTGCTGGTCAAAGAAGAGCAATGCTCGATCCAATTTGATTGATGAGGTCCATCAATGCCCCCAACAATTTTACACATGGCAGGTTTGCAAATCCCAAGTTTACAATTTCCTGGTAGTAGAACTATGTTTTTCAGTTATCTTCATTTAATGACAGTTTATTTGTGGAGAACCAGGACTATATTTTTTCGGAATACCTTTCGTGGTCAAACTGACCAGAAGTGTCATCAGCAAACAATATAATCTTATCTGAAGTCGCATACGGTAAATCATTCATGAAAATTAAAAAACACAATGGACCAAAAATTGACCCTTAAGGAAGCCCAAAATTATTAATAAGAAATTTCGACGTGGTCTGTTGATGAACAACAGGCTGAAGACGATTTTCCAAAAACGTGGCAAGCATGGAAATAGCTTCATCACTGAAACCATATTTACACAGCTTACCAACCATAATTTCTTGTGAATCTATGGGTCTGTTCAGAGAGGCAGTCCGGAACCAAACCAGAACTGAAAAGGGGAGGGGATAGAGGCGAATGGACTCCTCCCAACCGTTAAGGACTGCCTCTCTGAACAGACCAACAGTCAAAAGCTCTCCGGACACCGTAAAAAGAAGTCATTGAATAGAGTTTGATCTCAAAACGATGCTCTATCGAATCAATGTTTTATTTCTTATTGCTTACATTACTGAACTTGGCGACAACTACGCACCATGTTTTTAAATAATTTTTTCTCTTCCTTGAAGTATACCATATAAATGTAATGAAATTTGGTGATTATCAACATTTTATTTTGTAAAAATTGAGATTTAAATTGATTTAAACATATTCGAACTCAGCAGCAGACTTTTGATTCTTTTGTTATTCACAGGTCGAAGCTCAGAAATTGTCGTTCGCCCAAGCTTTTTCCACAACAGCAGCCAAAAAAGGTCTCACTATTGGTCTCGCTGTCATGTTCCTCCAACAGTTCTCAGGAATCAACGGCGTCATCTTCTATGCTTCTGACATCTTTAATGTGAGTTATCAACCTTGTGACTTCATTTTTTTTACTAATTACAAACTAAGTTTTCCACAAGAAATATTCCTCACCCTCAAACCCAAACAAAAGTGATCAACCATCGCCACAAAACCACAATGATATAAGAAAGTAGACACAAACTTGGGAGAAAAGCCAGGTCGAGCCCTGCAGGACTGTAAGACTTCATGATTGGGAAAGCGCTTCTGTTCAACTGCTCTAGAAATCTGGCCAATCATGGTTGGACAAGGAGATGAAAATTTGAAAACGGGTTCTGACACTGTTCAGTAAGCTAATCCGATGCAAAGAGCTCCTCGCTGCCCAGCTGATAATGTCTGTCAGAGGTCTGCCACTGTCAACGCATCTGCCCACCTCTCTTCTTCATACCAGAGTTTTAACTGCACTCATTTGGTGACAAAGAGCAGGGGTTTTCTTGCGACTACAGTGCCATTGGAGAAAAATTTTAAATGATCGCTAGTGATGACCAAGTTCAAAGTTCTTACGTCAGGTTTGTTCCTACAGTGACCGCAGTTGGAAGGAAAGCAACTGGCGCATGCACTAGTGGTAGTCTAACTGCTGTCCCTACAGGACGAACATTCCAACGGATCAAACCAACCGTTGTTCCAACAGGATAATTAGTTCAACAACTGATGGAATCAGGTTGGATTTTCGTCCAACTGCCATTCCTGGTGTTGTGGACATCATCAGCTGTCTTCCGAAGGGAAGATCAGAATTTGTTCTGATAACCTCCCTGGGTTAGGACAAGGGGGGCGATGAGAGCCCCGGCCACCAAAAAGCGCACGCTGATAGCGATGAGCCTTGAACCTAAGATCCCCTCAGAGGTCGGTCCAAAGTCCACCGCCAATGGTCGTCCATTTACAGCACCACGCCACTGGTTATTTCAACTCATCCTGGTCTATTCATTTGTTTGTTTATTTTATTTTATTTTATTTGTTTATTTATTTATTTTATTTATTATTTTTTTTTTTTTGAAATCTTGATAGAAAACACATTTTATTGAAAGATACTCAATAGAGACAAGGACTCCAGTAGTTGTTGAAACGTAATGGATTTGCCAAAAGTTTTTATTATTTCCTAAAAACAATGCACTTTATTTTTTCACGTTGTCAGGGCAAGTTGATTAAAAATGGAAAATTGTAGGAGACGTTTTCTTACAAGCTGTATGGCCCAATATAGTTGTATAAATTTGCAGCTTTTTTTTTTTCAAACGCAGGAGAGTTTTTGTCTATAAATTGAAGAGCGTTTGAGTAAACAACTTTAATGGAGACGAAAATAGCATTTTACAACAGAATACGTAGATGTAAATAAATAATAAAACATTGTAAATTTTGAAAGGCATCAACAAACATCACATAGGTACACGAGTGGTAACATTGACTTGAATTTTGGAAAGAAAATTTAAAATTTAAAGAAAATTTAAAGAGTTGTACTAAATGTAAAAACGTTTCACAAATTTACCACATAAGTTCATGTTGGTAAACAAAACATGACTAGTAATTTTTTGTCGGAATGAAGGAGGTTAAATGACACGTGAAACTGGAAGTAACGTGAGCTTCAGTTTGTGTAACGTCAAGTAAGGGGAAGGCAAAAATTGTTTCAACGGCGCAGTTGAACAGTTCGATAGTTTTGGAAGGCGATTTAAAAGGCTGTGAACTGCGGTTCGATTGCCTTCCAACTGCAAACCTCCTGTTGGAACAAACCTATCATTTGGTAGATCATGAAGGCAGATAGAAGTTGCGTAGTTCCCCATTGTAGTAATTATTTGTGAGTTCCTGTTAGGTTTTGTCCGTCTTTTGCCTGTTTGTTTGATTGGCCCTGTCTGTTTCCATAAAAGTGCTTTCTCTTCTCATGACAGACTTTTTTCTGGACCTTGTGAATATTTCTTGAAGGAATACTTCCTATAATTGTTACCTTAATCATCTCAATTTCAAATGCTCCACGAGTCATGTATTATTCTAATAATATGGTTGTTTTTGCAGGCCGCTGGTTCTTCCATGAGTCCTAACACAGCCACAATCATCACCGGTGTTGTCAGCGTCATTGGAACCTTCATTTCAACTCAGATCATCGACCGTCTGGGCAGAAAACCTCTTCTGTTCACATCCGACACATTCATGGCAGTTTCCGCTGCTGTCCTGGGAATCTTCTTCTACCTCAAAACCGGCAAATACGAACTTGCTGAGAATTCAATCGTCAAAACAGTGCCTCTTATTGCTGTGTGTGTCTTCATCTTCATGTTCGCCATCGGCTTCGGACCTATCCCCTGGATGTTCATCGCTGAAATATTCCCTCCAGCCATCAAAGGGCCCGCATCCTCCATCGCCTGCCTCTTCAATTGGGTTTGCGCCTTCGCTGTCTCTTTTGGATTCCCACTCATGAATGATTCTCTCGGAGGAGACTACACTTTCTGGATATTCGCCGCTATTTCAGCATTTGGAGCCGCATTCGTCATGATGTTCGTCGTTGAGACAAAAGGCAAATCTATCGAAGAAGTTCAGAAAATATTGAGCGGAAACTCAGATGGTTCTGAAACAACAATCGAAGCAGGTTACAAACGATAATCCTGTTTCAAAAGATCTTCTTGAGAAAATATCCTGGGTGGGTTCCCAATATTACTCGTGCATTATGGTTGGCAACACCAAACTCCATACTTCTTGACGTGAGGATTATGAAGTAGACCATAATGTTTATGCACCTACCTGTAGGTATTGTTAAATATTTTACCTTACCGATGAAAGAAACATCAAGCAAAAATCATACTCGCCCTTTGAGAGATTGTTTGTGTTGTGAATTATTTTTACGATATTTTCATACTCAACTATATAATGAGGAATTTGTAGGTAGGTATTGTATGTTTTACCTGCAATCCATTCACAATCAGGAACGCACCTGATGCCAGCTTCTACCGATGAAGATTGAAATAGTCCAAACACATCTCTGTCTCCTACGATGAAAAAGTATCTATGTATTTGCAGGTCTGGTAGGTACATATTTCTTTTGATGTCTATATGAGAACTTTTTTCAAAATTTCTCCGACATTGTCAAAATATCATGAGCATTCCATTATTAATTATTGTATACTGACTTCGAGATTAACGTATATAATTATGAATTTCCTAGGTACATTCGAGCTGTTATTCTGTAAGCTTCATATTGCTTCTGTTGTTGTTGTTAGTTATGTTCATAATTTGGAGTTGCAAATTAGGAATTAGGTTAGGTACTACCCAAATCATTTTGTATTTAAATCATCCTGTTGATCTTTCATCATCCATTTTTAAAGTTTTTGATTGTTTATGGTTTTTCTTTCAAATACTATGAAAAGTCAACTTCATAAAAGATGAGAGTCAATTTTTTTTTCGAAAATGAGATGAGGTTGGCTTACTTTCTCCTGACGAAGTTTTTTCTGTAGGTAACCTCAAATTGATAGAAAAGACATGAGTTTTGGCAGAAGTCGGGCGTGGGAGCACAAATGGTTAACACAAGATCCAAATCTGAGGGGCATCCGTGTTGAAGAATAGGGAAAGAGCTGGATGTTGACTCAAATTGCACTGTGCGACATCCACCTGCCTGTAGATGCGTGCGTGGTTACTTTTCAGTGCAGAAACTGCTTCGTTGGACATCCTGTGTAAAAACCAACTACCATCTGCCTCTAGCGTTTGTACCCTCCACAGCTCCCTCCAATACCGTTCCTAGAATCCCCCCGTGCCTCATCAAGTGTCCAATCCAGATGTTCCTCCTTCTGCGCACCATGTCCATGAGACACAGCTTCTCTTCTTCCGCTCTCCTGAGAACTTCCTCGTTCGTGACCTTTTCCGTCCATGGAATCTTGAGCATCCGTCGGTGGCACCACATTTCAAACGCGTCGATCCTCTTTTGCCCTCTTTCTCCTATGGTCCAAGTCTCACGTCCATAAAGAAGCACACTCCACACAAAGGTCTTAATCAGTCTTTTTCGAAGTTGAATGGTCGTACTATTGGAGGTGAGAAGGGCATGTTTTTTGTTGAAAGCCGTCTTCGCTTGGTTTATATGGCTTTATTGGCTCTTGTTTCCAAGGTACGTGAAGGCATCCACATTCTCAATTTTCTCCCAGCATCCATCTGCTTGGGTGCCCTTCCTGCTGGCGACGAGGATTTTGGTCTTTCTTTTATTGATTTTCATATTGAACTTCTCGAATGTGTTCTCTCTTCTCAACAGTAGTGGAAGCATGGAATCAGGAGAGAAAGGATAAAAAGTGTTTTGGAAAACTACTAGGTACTTGTATCAGAGGAGGCCATCAGATGGAGTTATTGGTGTAACTCAATTTTTTAAATTATTGTGGGAACCACCTTGACCTTTAAAACATTTGGAGATGTTTAGCTAGATTTGAACCCTGGCAGGATTTGCGCCATTCAAATTCGAGTTTCTGTGCCTTAGCTCCTTATTCCAAGGTGGAAGGTTGGGGCTGCAGAGCAAGAGTCAGTGGATGACTGTTTCCTTGACGGAAGTTTGTTTTCCTGACAGAAGAGTCAGTTTATGACACCTTGAGAAAGATGATTGTCGATTTTGTTACGTTGGCACACTTGTTTCGAGCCACATCTAGTGACCTTCCACCATGCTGATTGCCAATGTTGTTCGTGTTTCTCGCGTTTGTTCCTGCAAATCACTAGAATGAAGTATTTATTAGATTGGTTGGTAGATTTAAATTGGAGATCTGATTGAAGAATGAATAATCCAACAGTTTATGCTGGGCATTCACTAGCACTTCGGCACATGTGGTGGTGTAAATGGAGAAACCACCGGAATTTTGATAGAGCAGTCACCATATCTGAACAGTTTAAAAGTTTAGTGGGCCTGAAAAACTTGTGTGAAAGGCAAATCCTAGACTTTGCTCCTAATGTCGTTGTGGGATTCATCATCACTTCTGCGCTAACCTTCACGTTTCTGGAATAATGACGCCCAATTGTTGCTTTGATTTAGCAGTAACGAACTTCAGTTCTTCATAGTGCAAGTACATCTCAGTTGCTAAGAATTGAAGGGTGTGGGCTGTTGCATCTCCTCATCCTTGTGTCCATCTTCTGTATCAGAGGAGAAATGGGAGTTGGTACACCTTCTCGTCCTTCCAAAAATAATTCCTCCAATCTGCTGGCTCTGAAACCAGGTCACTCTTTAGAAACTATTGCTTCGCCCGTTTATTTTTTGGTTCGCACGTCTTGAAGTAGAAGCAAATAACCGTATAAAACAGAGGGGCACCTAAAAAAGGTCCACAATCTGAATACTTTGGGGATCAGAACAGCACTGGAGTCCATAGGGCGTGGAGACATGGCGTAACTAGCGAATCGGCGTTGTTTTCTCCTCCAGCCGTTTGTCCGATGAAAGACTGCGCCACGTGAAGTGCTAGTGATTTATTTCTTCTTCAAGTGCTGTCTCCTGACAGGATCATCTTCACTACAATAACGAAACAGTGGTTGCTCCAAACCACTGGCGCAGGAACAGCCTCCCTCACATCGTCAATCTACCACTTGCAGAAAGTTTTGAAGTTGGAAACACTTCTTATCAAGTAACCAAAGTACTCAAACTTTCTTCTCTTTCCCTTGGTCAGACGTTCTGGCTCTTTCCCCACTATGGCCCAGACTTCAACATTAGTGAAGACCCACGGAACCTTCAGAATTATTAGTCAGTGCTCACGTCTCTACTCCGTGGAGAACAGAATACACGTACCGTTTAAAAAGACGCAATCTCAAATCCAGAAGGATCTCTCTGCTTGTGTGGCTACTCATTCTTGAGAACACAGATCGGGCCTGCTCAACACGAGAGCGAATCTCACCCTAATTAATTTCAGTTTCAGTAACCATCGTACCAAAGTACCTACACAAAGGTACCCTCTGGCTTGCTAGTGGATGGCCAACTTTAGTAAACTACTTATATACTTGAGACACTCAAATATTCATCATTTTTTCGTATTTCAGAGAAGGCTTTTTTTCATTTGCGGGAGAAATTGCCCGAAATTTTGATTTTGACCAAAACATCAAAGTAAGGAATTTTGAGAGCGAGGAAAAATTGAGCACCACCCATTTCTTTATTATAATTATTGCAAGTCTTGAAACTTTCAAAATCGATTTTCTCATTTTCACAAAAAGCAGGTTCTCATCTTTCTTGGAGTGAACTCTTCTTGTTTATGTTTCTCGCCGTTTACATTGTTCCTTTGTTGAAATAAACGATTTTCTATAGATAGTAGATGCTGCTGACCAAAGTCAACAAAAATTGCGACTAGTGATAGATGAGATATGCCAATTATTTATTTCCAAATTTAGGGTACTCGCCTACTTAGGTATCCTTTGTATTTCGTTCTGTGAAGTTCGTCCATTCGAATCGTGGTGAAACTTCGAATTGTCCTCGTGCTGAGTTCTAGTCGTTTTAGCTCTAAATAATTCTTAAATATTGGCTTTCATTGTAACAACGATTCGGTGGTTTTTACGGTTCTCTCGGGTATTTTCATTCACCTTGTTCCAAACGTCAAACCAAAGGGACCACAGAAATTTTACTCTATTCACCATCCTCGTTGACAAAGCGAAGTTATGCACTATTGAATGCCTTTTATAAGGCATACGGATGTTATAAATTTCTATATTTAGCTGTGAGCTAAAATTATGTGAAGCTAACTACCATCACTATTTTACTATGTCATAATATCATTCGGATATTGCTCTCTGGACTGATTCCATCTCTACAGCTAATTTGACTACCTCAAAATTGGTCAAGGAAATTGAATCGAATGTTTCAGGAGGTCTTATTATTTTTAAATTAAAGACGACTGGTGCTGTAATTATTATAAACTGTAAATATTTTGTTAATATGTTGTATTTTTATGTTTATATTTGTGTATCATCTTTATAATATATTTTTTGTTTGTGTACCTACATAAATAGTGTGTATAAACCTTTGGGAAAATGAGAAAGCTGTTATTATTTTTTTTTAAATATACAAAACTATATTTTATCAGTTGTTCTGAGTGACCTACAGTAGGTACCTGTTTTGAAATTTCTGCCAAGTGTGGCACACTCTTGGTGTCACTTTAAGCTCTTATTAGCCCACGGTATCTTTTTGGAAGACCAACTGTAAAACGTTTTCTTGAAGTGAAATAACTCGAATTTTTTTTATCGAAAAGATAGGCAATTTCACGTTTTTTTCAAGGTTTTTCCAACGTTTTTTTCACCACGTAGGGGTAAAAACCACTTTGTACCGTCAAGAAAACGTTCTAAATTTGGTCTTCCAAAAAGATACCGTGGGCTAATAAGGGACCAAAGATCCAATAAAGATTGGATTTCATGGTGAGTCAGCTTCGTGAAGTGAACAATAGGAGATACAGTAAATGAGAAGTGCTCTTATGTTAATTGTTAACAAAATTGGTAAACAATGAATTTTAAAATTGACAAATTTGATTCTAAATTGAACTTGGATTTTGGAATTTCCTGGCATGAAGAGAAGATGTAGGATAATTATATGGAATTCGTTGACTGACCCAAAACCGGTAAACAACAGGAGAAAGGGTATTTCTATCTGGCACAGAAGTAGATGTGGGGAGGATAGATCACCCAGCCCAGAACCTTTCAATGACCGTTCAGAAAGTTTTTAATAAACAATGAATGAAATGAAGAATGAATGAATGAAGTTTGAATGAACGAGTCGAGATTTTGAGCTAGAGTGGGTAGGTAGTTCTTTGAGCAGCTTATTTATAATGCCTAAAACCAGGTGACAGTATGGTGCCTAAAGTCTTTGATCGCTTCAGGTGATATATTATTATTTTTGTAAATTTGTGTCCTTTTAGACAACGATTAAAGATCTACCTATCTAACATCATTCTGGGTAATTGTTTACTATCACTTTGTCACCTCTAACTTTTTCAGTATGAAGACATGTGTAATATTTATGCTTGTAAATAAAGGATTTATATTTATTGAGGCCCGGAAAAGTAAAAAAGTAAGATACTTACTTTAGAAGTCGTCTTCAGATGAACTACTGGCGTTGGAGTCCGGAGGTGGTTCAGAAGGTGCCGATTGGTCTTCGCCGTTGTGAGCCCTGGCTCACGGAAGTTGACCCAGCAACGAGAGGAGGCCGGTGGGGCGGCGGGGCAAGCATCACCGCCATCGCGGGCGCCCACCACTAGAGGCGCGCGCATCGCCTTGACGTCACCGTCCGCCAATCACGGGCCGCCGCGGAGCCCTGCGCAGTACTCGCCGTTGGAGGTTGGGGACCTTCCAAAAGAAATCAACTGGTGACCGCGTGGAGCGGCGATAACCTCCCCAGTCCTTGATGCGAACATCCACACTCTCTTGCCCCGCTAGATACACGTTTATCGAACCCCCTGTGCAAGTCAGTCACTGGATCCCCTCAGTAATATTCCGGTGAGAGCCCTGTCGCCCGCGAGTTTATTATTTGAGCCAACCCCCTGTTCAACCTGGTAAGACTTCGTGACATCCAGTTTGAACACCCATCCCCCAAGAACATTTCTACGCACTACCGACGGATTTCCTACGGGCCCCGACGCTGTGAGTGTAACAAACAAAAATATCTATACATTGGCCAATGATAGTTGTGTTCGAATTGTGTAGATATAAAGTCAGTCATAGTAAAGTAAAGAACATTTTAGTAGTAAATTCAGTTAGTCAAGAAAAGAGTCAGAAGTTGTTGAAATTGAGTCGAGTCAGTATTAAAGTCGTAATAAGAGAAAGAGAGAAGGAGATAATCAAACGCACATATTTCATGTAAACCATTTATTTGTATAATTTGTACTTGCTTGCAACCGAACTTAACGTAGAGTCAAACTTCCTTTATTTTCATTAAATCGTTCCTATTAGATTGTACAATTTGCATTTCTCATTTCATTCACCTTTTTCCGTAACAGACAGGTTTACGTGTGAACGCACTCTTTTCGTGCGATCACACCTTTTTAGTGCAAATCACATTATTTCCGTGCGACGCATTGTTTTCGTGCGTGCGCCAATTTCGCCGTGCACTCGTATCATTTTTCGTGCACTCTTAGTTCCCTTCAGGAATCGAACTTCCGTCCTTCAGACATAACAATAATATTTCGAAACAATCAGTAATCGACCCTTCAGGTGTTACCTTGATATTGAGAGCCTTCAGCTACCTCCGAGCCGCTACAGCTGTCTACCAGGTAATTATCATTAAAATTCACTAAATTTAGATTACCTTTTATTTATGTCAATATAGCCTCTCAACCTATATTTGGATCGGTTTTAAAACGGGCTTACTCGAGAATCTTAAATTCAACGGTGAAGCCCAAAGCTTACAAATGGTGGCAGCGCGTTAGGATTATCACATTCGAAAATTACCTTCAGTAATTAACGAATGCGATTAGGAGTGCAAGCTTCACTTGCAACGAACTCACAAAATAGGAAAAGTAAGCAAACCAATCCGACATAAATATTTCGAACCAAATCGAAATCGGAAGTCGAACTGTCTGAAAACGGAATAGGTGGAAAATAGGTAGGATGTGCATCCATTTTTGTTATTCTTAGGAAAAGTGACACCAGCACTCCCTATTTGCCTTTCGTTTGCTGAATCGCCTTGTGATTTAGACAGAAACAGACAGACAAGACAGATTTTCTTTCCTTCCAGTGGAAGTATTTTACCCAATTGTGACCACACCAACAAAACCTATCGTACAACATGTCGCTCAACTTTTTGACAAACGGCGATAGGGATGATGACGACACACCTTCAACGGCAAATACCGAAGCCGTTGAGGTGATGACCCAAACCATGAGGGAAATGAACTTACTCCTTCAACGGTTAAACACGAGTTCAACCGACAACAACCGAGACGAGATTCCGCGTTCGGTGTCTTCCGAAATTGAACCATGGGATCCGGATGCAACGGGCGCGATGAGTGTAACCTCGTTTTTCGCTAACTTCGAAATGGTAGCCGCGGATTTAAATTCACGACTCAAATACCGCCTTCTCCGTACAAAAACCCGAGGTACTGCAAAACAATTCTTAATTGACCGGGATGATTCGTTAGATACGGATAACGTGTACGAAGCGGCAAAAGCGGATATGATCACGTGGTTTCAGAAGGAGAACCCCCAGCACGCAGCCGCGCTCTTGTGGACGGTGAAACGAAACTCTAGCGAGACGCTCCGCCAGTTCGCCGACAGAGTGCGTAACCTTGCACGCTGCGCAGTAATGGAAGAGGGGAAGACGCTCCGCCGACCTGAAAAAAATGAATGGGTCGAAACCAAAACGTTGAGTGCATTCATCCGGGGAGTGGAGAAACAAGTGAGCGCATTCCTTGTCGCAAACCGACCACGTTCACTACAGGAAGCGCTGAAAAAAGCGGAACAACTCGAAGAAACCCTCGAGACAACACCCGACCTTGACGAGAAATGGGAATTAGCGGCCGTTAGTGGGGACCGTAGATGCTACAGCTGCGGCAGCCTGGAACGCTTCGCTGCAAAATGTCCCAAGAAGAACGAACCGCTACCCAGATACCAGAGAAGAAATGACGAAGATCGACGACGGGAACGATCGGAGGACCGAAACGTCGAAACAAAACCCCCGCCACGTTTCCCGTGCATGTTCTGCACGGGTCGCACGCACTTTCCGGCGGAATGCCCCGAGGGACTAAATGGGGCAATCGTGCTCGATGTTTGGGGAGTGGGGAAACATCGAGAAGGGAGTTACTATAAGAGGAAAGGGACCCTTCCCGTGTCACAACCCAGAATGAAGCAAGCCCGAGTTGAGGAGCTAGTACGATACCAGGAGCCTTCGGGTAATCGGCACCTTCCCGTGGTGGAGGCCCCAATGTCAAGAACCCTCAAAATTATAGCGAGATTGGGCCCCGAGTCGAGGGAAATGATTATCGATACGGGAGCCTCGTTTTCCGTGTTGTCTTCACCAGTGAAGGGGGTCCCGATGAACCCCACCAGCGTGATGGCGTGGGGGGCGGACGGGATGATGCTGCCGTTTGCGGGAGAGCAGAGACTAATGACGAGAGTTGAGGATTTCTTTTTTGAGCACACCTACTTGGTGTTTGCAAGGAAGAGCGCCACGTTGGACCTGCTTGGACTGGATGTTCTTGGGAGGATCCCGTTTGCCCTGACAACGGGACCTTGCATGAGTTTTCGGGCGCGCACGAATCGGAGCCGGACTCTAACGACCGAAAAGGGAAGGGAGAGTTGGGGTTCTGCGGGGGTGGTGTTGCGGCCGGAGGGGCGGGAATCCTGGGTGTCTATAGTTCGGAGATTCAAATACGAACAGGATACCTCCTTCCCCAGTACCCCTTTGGCGGTAACGATCGCTCCTGAGGCGGATCGACCGACGAACGAAAAAGAGAGCATGCCCACCCAAGGGTGGAGCCCGGACGGGAAGAATAACCCCTACGCCGAACCTCTCGAGAATATGGAACTTAACGAGGCCCAAGATGCATATTCAGAAAGATGCGAACACCCCAACCTCGACCGAGGTGCAGAACTGAGCGGAAATGAAAAGAAATCATATGAACACGTCGAGGTGCACGAGACTGGCGTGGAAGACGACGCACGGATCGACTCCGGGTACGAAAACCATGTCGACACGAACCCGGGTCAGAGCCACGGAGTGGTGGCCGACGGGACACATCCGAACCAATCTCAGACGATCCAGGAGAGCATGAAAGCGGGAAAATCTCGGTACAACGTGCTTAAGCACTGGAGTGTGCAATATGCTGATACCAACAGCCCCATTGAAACCCCAGTTGAAGCAATGGACGATGAAGCTACCGACGGGACCGGAACAATTAATGATCATGAAATCGAGGAGGGTGCAGAGGAACGGATCTGCGTACTCCTAAATACGGAAGGTCCGAAGGAAGAAGCAGATTGGGAAGATGTACCCACAGATCAGTGGGAAGAAACTTCACCAGACCTGGACTCTACCCTGCAGGTCAAATTGAACCACCTGTCCCCAGAAAACTCATTGCTGATTCGAGGGCTATTGGGAAAATTTGAGAAGTTGTTCGAGCCACCCACCGGGGAGGGGTGCAGCCTGGATGTGGCACACGAAATAATAACCACACAACCCATCATCGCCCAGCAAAAACCTTACCCGGTCCCGCATGCATTGCGGGGAGAGGTAGAAACGCAAATTAAGGACATGCTGGCGGCCAAAGTTATAAGTCCGTCAACGAGCCCCTGGTGCGCTCCCGTCTTGCTAGTGAAAAAAAAGACGCCCCCTGGGGAGAAACAAAAGTGGCGTTTCTGTACAGACTTCAGACAGCTGAATAAAATAACCAAGGGCGATGCCTATCCCTTACCGCGACTGCAGGAAACTATTTCAATGCTAGGGAACTGCAAATGGTTCACCACCATAGATCTGATCTCTGGCTACCATCAGATACCAGTCCATGCGGAGGCTAAGGAAAAAAACGGCTTTCTGGGTGTTGGGACGGCACTTTCACTACGAGAAGATGCCGTTTGGCCTGAAAAATGCACCAGCAACCTTTCA
Organism: Apolygus lucorum; assembly: GCA_009739505.2. Taxonomy (NCBI): domain Eukaryota; kingdom Metazoa; phylum Arthropoda; class Insecta; order Hemiptera; family Miridae; genus Apolygus; species Apolygus lucorum. The sequence continues at coordinate 34,946,383 of CM019180.2, forward strand.
GCGGGTTATGAACGATGTACTGGATGGACTGCTGGGACCGGGGTGCCTGGTTTACCTGGACGACGTAATCGTGTTCTCGGCTACGGTGGAGGAACACCTGGAAAAGTTAGCTCAGGTGTTCGAGAGACTGGAAGAGGCACGACTCCAGGTGAACCTCCCGAAGTGTGAGTTTTTGCAGAGTGAGGTTCGCTTCCTGGGGCACCGAATAACCCCCGAAGGTGTGTTCACGGAGCCAGAAAAGACACAAGCTATTCGTGAGTTTCCTGTTCCGACGACCAAGCTGAAGCTGCAGTCGTTTTTGGGACTGGCGGGATTCTACCGTCGGTTCATCCCGGGCTACTCGGAGATTGTGGTACCGCTCACGGACCTCTTGAAAAAGGCCGCGCCCTTCGAGTGGACGGACAGCCAACAAAAGGCATTCGACGAATTGCGAGCCAAACTGATCAGTGAACCTGTGTTGGCATACCCGGATCTAACGAAGCCCTTCATTTTGGCTACAGACGCTTCCGGTTCCGCATTGGGAGCCGTTCTCTCTCAAAATCTAGAAGGGGAGGAGAGACCCATCGCCTATGCTAGTCGGAAACTGAATCCAGCGGAGACCAGATATTCGGTGACGGAGCGGGAACTGCTGGCGGTGGTGTGGGCCGTCCGCCATTTCCAGGAGTATTTACTGGGGCAGCAGTTTGAACTGCAGACGGACCACATGGCGCTGACAGCGGCCATGCGGTTGAAGGACCCTACCTCCCGCATAGGTCGCTGGGTGTTGAGACTGGCGGAATATGACTTTGTACCTCGATATCGTCCGGGCACCAAAATGGGGCACGCAGATGGGCTGAGTCGCATGGATGTGGCGGTGGTGTCGCTGGATTTTCCACGGGAGTTGCTGATAGCAGCCCAGGACCTGGATATGTGGACAAAAACGTTGGCAACAGGGAAACGAAGGGACGATTTGCGGAAGAACAGAGGCGTGTGGGAAATGAATGTCAAAAACGATGGAAAAAACTCGTGGGTGCCACTCATGCCGAGTTCGCTAAGAGAATGGTTGATCAACAGGTGTCACCGCAACGAATGGGCAGGCCACCCTGGGGCCGAGGTTACCGAGAAAATGGTAAGAAAGTTGGGGATCTGGCCGAGCCTGGCAAGGGACGTGCGGGAGCAGGTGAAACGATGCGATACCTGTCTAAGGCGAAACACTCCGTTGGGATTGAAGAACCCCATTCAAAAGCCCGTATTACCCGAGCGACCGGGTCAGATAGTGGGCATAGATTTTGTAGGCCCTATCACCTCGGGATCTACGCATAAGTACCTACTTACTGTGATAGATCACTTCACGAAATACGCGGAGGCTTACTTAACAGCTGATTGTACTGCCGCAACGGTCGCTCGCATACTCGCCAATAAATACATTCCCGTACATGGTGTGCCGGAGCGGCTCGTGTCGGACCGGGGAACGGCATTCACGGCAAGTTCCACACGTGAGTTATGTGCGAAATGGGGTATCCGTCAGATATTTACCACGGCATATCACCCGGAAGGGAACGGGGTGTGTGAGCGGTTCCACCGCACGCTCACTAATATCCTGTCAAAAATCTCTAAAACCACTAGAGATTGGGAAGCGATGCTACCGACTGCACTGGCCGCCTACCGTTCAACACCCCACAAAAGTACAGGGTTCAGCCCAAATTTCCTGACTTTCGGAAGGGAGTTGAGAATGCCAAACGAGACCTTTCAGGGATTGCAAACGCCGGATGACAGGAGCGCGTTCCTAAGGAATCTCAAAGTGGCACGAAATGCGACCGCACACTGTCTGAACGAAGCGTGGAAAAAACGTAGCGAAACGATCAACCGTCGGCGCACTTTACGTACTTTCGAGGAAGGAGACTCCGTTTACCTGAGGGAGATGCAGCCCCCGCCGGGAATCGTGCGAAAATTCTGGTGTCCCTGGACGGGACCTTGGATGATAACTAAGAAACACACGGACGTCACCTACGAGATACGCGACCTGCCGGATATCCGAAGACAGACCGTCCACTTAAATCGCCTAAAACCCGCGTTCGTACTCGGTGTTCCGGACGACGCGTTTGTGGACCCATTCGGACCCGGACCTAGCACGGAAAACGTGCCATTGCCGTCCGGTATAGTGACCGAGGAACCGGATGATAACGAGGACTACTTCGCGGACGACAGAGAACAAACTCGGTGGAACCTTAAGAGGAGAGTACCTCAGTCAACAAGCCAATTCAGTCCGACATCCGGGGAAGCCATGAATGAAACTGGGAACGCGGACACAGCCGACGGCCTGGTAATTCGTGGGGGCACGGAAAACGGAACGTGCACGAGCGCGACCGGGGCTGCTGAGGAATTGGAAAGACCCGTCGATTGGGAGTCGACCTCAAACAAGGGAGACACTGACCGTGAAGATTCCTCTGCCGACGAATTCGAGGACGCTCTGGAAGAAGCACCCATCGATAAAAGTCAGGGTGAACGCGATAACGACGAACCCCGCTACAAGCTGCGCAGGCGTACACACCCGATCAACTACCGGCAGATGCACACTGGAAAGAGATAGGACGGACAAACAAACTAATAGGACGTAACACAGACCAACTATGACTAATGTAGAGCTATACCTGTAGATCCTTCAGATCGGAAAATTTATTGGATCCTTCAGATCAAACTACTTACATGCAAATTATTACAACAAAATTTAACGGATTCCATTGCACATTGGAACACAACGCTCATCAATCAAAACAAGGCCGTAACTTTCCCCTAATTAAATTTGATCACTTTTCCTAAGCAGGATGACACATTAGGGGTATTTCCTATGTTCTAGATGGATAATAAGCAGATACCGAAACAACCAAAGGCTGAAATCTCGAACGACGAACCACCGCCACCCGACCCCATGATCCAACTAATTCGACGAATAGTGCAGGAAGAAAAAGACCGTTTTCGCAACCAACCTCCGGGATTTGTAACCACAGCTGCGCCAACGTCCACACCTATGAAACAATTGGAGTCCTTAGTTGGCCGTCTGCGCCTTTTGGGGTCCACCCGGTCGTCGGTGTTAAGGAAGAAGTGCGTCCAGGCTGCTTTGGACAAGGTATTTGATGTCGCTCGTTGGATCCCTACCTATCAACGAATCCTGGAGGAACGAGACACGCTGATTGAACACCAGAGCAAACTAATAATAGACAAGTTGGTTTTGACCCGGGAACGGGACATGGCGAGGGAAAAGGCGGGAACGAACGCTGGAGAGATCCCAGAGACGAGGCCGGATGATCAGACTAGGAAAGAGCACAGAGAGGACATGCCGACTGGAGTCCGAGCTGGCGTGCCACAGGGAACGGGCGTCCATGCCCCAAAGGACTGCCATCTGTGCAGAAACTTCGGATACGATCTGGCCAGAAGGACGTCACGGGCCGTCGTCCCCGAGACGGAGTCCAGTGTCGCATTGACGACCCTGGCTCATAAAAGGGCGGGGGATGTGAGCCCTGGCTCACGGAAGTTGACCCAGCAACGAGAGGAGGCCGGTGGGGCGGCGGGGCAAGCATCACCGCCATCGCGGGCGCCCACCACTAGAGGCGCGCGCATCGCCTTGACGTCACCGTCCGCCAATCACGGGCCGCCGCGGAGCCCTGCGCAGTACTCGCCGTTGGAGGTTGGGGACCTTCCAAAAGAAATCAACTGGTGACCGCGTGGAGCGGCGATAACCTCCCCAGTCCTTGATGCGAACATCCACACTCTCTTGCCCCGCTAGATACACGTTTATCGAACCCCCTGTGCAAGTCAGTCACTGGATCCCCTCAGTAATATTCTGGTGAGAGCCCTGTCGCCCGCGAGTTTATTATTTGAGCCAACCCCCTGTTCAACCTGGTAAGACTTCGTGACATCCAGTTTGAACACCCATCCCCCAAGAACATTTCTACGCACTACCGACGGATTTCCTACGGGCCCCGACGCTGTGAGTGTAACAAACAAAAATATCTATACATTGGCCAATGATAGTTGTGTTCGAATTGTGTAGATATAAAGTCAGTCATAGTAAAGTAAAGAACATTTTAGTAGTAAATTCAGTTAGTCAAGAAAAGAGTCAGAAGTTGTTGAAATTGAGTCGAGTCAGTATTAAAGTCGTAATAAGAGAAAGAGAGAAGGAGATAATCAAACGCACATATTTCATGTAAACCATTTATTTGTATAATTTGTACTTGCTTGCAACCGAACTTAACGTAGAGTCAAACTTCCTTTATTTTCATTAAATCGTTCCTATTAGATTGTACAATTTGCATTTCTCATTTCATTCACCTTTTTCCGTAACAGACAGGTTTACGTGTGAACGCACTAGTAGTATATAAATACCAATCCTGGGCCACCGACTTAGGCTTCTGATAAAAAGTTTTAACACAAAACATCACAACACATATTTCCACTTGAAACTCTGATGTTTTTTATTCTGACTTGATTTACTGATGTTTTTTATTTTCTGTTAAATCCTGTTAAAAATGCTTTTGTGCTAAATCCCTGATGTTTTTTATTTTCTGTTAAATCCTGTTAAAAATACTTTTCTGTTAAATCCTGTTAAAAATACTTTTCTGTTAAATCCTGTTAAAAATACTTTTCTGTTAAATCCTGTTAAAAATACTTTTCTGTTAAATCCTGTTAAAAATACTTTTCTGTTAAATCCTGTTAAAAATACTTTTCTGTTAAATCCTGATACAAATTTTTAACACAAAACATCAGAACACATTTTTTAACACAAAACATCAGAACCAGTGACTTTTTCGATCTAGCGACTTGAATCCCTGTTAAAACTTTTTTCAACACAAAACATCAGAACCAGTGACTTTATTTTAAAACTTTTTTTCCCATCAGAAACTTTAGTGAAACTCTAAAAATTTTTCCAATCGTAAATAAAAAATGCAAATTCAGGGGTCTACTTTTTTGAAAATTTAGCTCCCTCTGATGTTTTCACTAGAAAAAAATAAAAAAATTAAAATGACGTCACGCCACAAAAAATACATTTCTGATAATCAGTAGCATAAGAACTTTTAATGAACTGTGTTCATTAAAAATAAAATCTCCTTCCCCAAGCATTCTAGCAAGCTCGAAAATAATCCTCAAAGTCCTTTTTCAGTTTGGCTTTATCCTCATTATAAGCCAATTTTCTAAGCTGATGTTCAGTGGCATTTTTAGGAACCTTAATCTTTTTTTCATTAAGGTATGCCTTTAATTGTTCCTTTGTATAGTCTAATAAACGTTCTCTTAACAACCTTTTACTAAGTCTATACTCCTCCAATTCATGTAAAATCTCATCTAGTTCGTTATGGTTTTTTTCAAAAAATTTAAATTTTGATGTCTTTACATACACCCAGAAACCTCCATGTTCTTCACATAAATCTAATGCTTCGTCGCTTAAACCCATATCTCTTTATTATAGAAAATATTTTTTTTTTTCCGGACCCCTCCACTTTAAGAATACATTGACAATGAGGGGTAGTTAAAAGAATCTCTTCAATAATATAAAATGGAACACTTTAAATCGTTAAGAGAACTGGAAGATGGAAATTGTCTTTCCAAGAGTGAGTGGTGGGAAGTATCTGAATCTGGAGAACTGACTGATTATTTCGTGAGGAAGTATCATAAGTTTTTAGATTTACCAACTGTGAAACGTAACTTTCTCAATGGAAAAAATAAACTAACTGAAAACATTCTATATTTTACTCCTTTCAAAAACTCTAGGGTTAGAGTATGGTAATATTTGTTTTGAACGCATCGAAGAGTTTAATCAAATTATGCTAAACTTTGTGCACAGAATATTTGTGGAATTCCATATTAGATTTTTTTTTATAAGGATCCCTTATAAAAATTATAATTTAGTCCTACTTATTTTAATCCTACCTATAATTCCATTTCCATTTTCCTGTGTATTTATATTTCATTTTCCATTTTCTTTCTCGTTTTGCGTTTTCGTAAGTTCCTTCAGATGATCTACGAAATTTTCTTTTTCTATTCCAATCGTATGATGTCCCCAAGCAAGAGTATCCAAACCATTGTCTAGAATGTGTCTTTTATCATCATAGGCACTGAGAGCTTTTTTGTTCTGTTCAATGGTGTAGATATCGTGCTTTTCTGTTCTGAACATCATTTGTTTCCTGTAAATCGGTTTCTTGTTCAACAGACAATCCTTGAAGTCCTCGAACCTAATGTTCTTTTCAATAACGTTTTTCTTGATTCCTTTCGCTTTCTTTGTTTCTTTTTGATTCTCGAACGTTTTATGTGCGTAAAGTTTCGATCTTAGTCCAATAAATTCCTCCATTACTTTTCCGTTCAATTCATCTTTGAATTTTCCAAGTACTTTCTTGTTTACCTGTGGAATTTCATACACATTTTCTTTCGGATAATCGGATGTATCAAACTGATCAATCATGTTGTTTTTAATATCCGAGTAAAAGTCTTCAGTCTTTATGTCCATGATCAGACTGTCCGTGTCACAGTACATCAATTTAACATTTTCTCCGTATTGTTTTTTAACTGTGTTATAATAAAAGTCGTACATTAGAGTTTTAGAAATTTCCAGAATGCTCATGCCAATGTAAATGGGTTTATTGAAAACAATTTTGGTCTTTTTCATGTGAACTGCTGCTAAGTTTTCCGTGAATATCGTTCTACGATCAAAAGTAGGTTTTGCTATCAACGATTCCAGTTTCTTTCCATTTGAACATAATTTGATATCAACTCTTTTCCTGATATTTTCCATCGTTTTTCCGAATGGACTGTTGTTCATCAATTTGAAAAAATCCTTTTCAAAATCATTTTTCGCTTTCTTTCTTAGGTTCGTGTTGAAGTCAATGTACACTTTCATCCAATCCGATTGATCAAACTCTAGTGCTCTGTGTACTTTCTTTAGCTTCAATCCCATGCTCAGACATTGTTTCAAATCCCTGTAGTGCAAAACGTATTTATCTTTGTCGTACAAAGTTGTCATCAGTTTAGGTAATTTTGTATTTCCGATTCTGTTTTCCGATGCAAGTGGTAGATCCGAATGTAAATCGTGCAGTTCTTTAGGATATTCCAAGTCAACTTCTAAAATATAGCCTTTAGGAGATTCATCATCAATCTTTTCAACATTTAAATTTTCCAAGTTCTCAACCCATTTAAAACCACCATATGGTAAGTATTTTGACATTGCCCATCCATAAAGGTTGTTTGCATCTAAGTATGCTATGTAACTCGAAGGTTTAGCCGGGTCATATTTATCAATCATATACTTGTTGTTTGCTTTCGCGTACCTGTTACTACATTGTGATATACCACCGCGAATTCCTTTTTCAATCATTAAAATTTTATCGTAATCGGTCAACAGTTCCAATTTAACTTTTGTCATTTTCAACATACAATCCCATGCCAATCCAGGAGTTGTGTAATACCAAGCTGGATCTAGTTTGTAATACTCTAGGGTAATATCTCTGAAATTTTCCATTACATCTGCCAGGAGTAAGACATCACATTTGTTGTAAATTTTCGTGAATTCCCACATGTTTTTTACTCCGAATTTTTCCCAAACTTCTTGCGCATTTTGATACTCGGATACTTCTACGTTTTGTTTATTTAGATTGCTGTAAAATGCTTCAATAGGTGGTAGAGATGTTTCATCGTACTTTTCCAAACAATCCATGTACTCATAGGGATAAGCTAATTTTCTTTTCAAAAGTTCCGATTGTTCCGGGCTGAAATGTTTTTCTAATTCTTTAAATTGATCTTTCGTTAAATTTCCTGATAGTTTTTCCAAAGAGCTCGCCAGAAATTTGTACGAATCTACGAATCTTATTTCAATTTTATTCATTACTGGGTTTCCTTTCGTATCCAATTTTCCAGAGTCGTACCTGAGAATCTTTGAAAATGAAATGTACTTTTCCTCGGTATTTGGAATCAATCGTATTTCCCCTTCATCTTCTCCGAGTTGTTTCACGAACAGGTGAGCATCGTACCCAGCCAGGTTGTGGAAAAATACAGGCACGAATCGCGGACATTGGTACTCCAAATTACACAGAGAATGGGCGGCACCCCTAAATTCTCCTGACAAATGATCATGATCAGCCACTCGCCTTTTATTGATATTTTGTTTCAGATCCTTCAATTCCGTTTGTATTTCTTTTGCATTACTTTCATCTCCTTGCATGTGAAAGTAGATCAAAGCTTTTTCCTTCACCTCTAGTTCCTTTTCTAACATTGGAGGCAATTCGTTGAAACCTCTCTCGCAAATGTGACAAGTTTTTGCATTTTTGAATTCCTGTTTCTGTTGGTTAGTCAATGGTTTCATGGGTATAATTTTATCGTAATATTCTTTAGCAATGTGTAAAACTTCCTCTTTCAGTTTCTGATAAATACTTTTGGAGAATCTGGTCCGGAATATTCGACTGGAGGTTTATAATATCCGTTGGAATACTTTATGTAATATGAAAAACTGCTAGCTTCGTGTTTTTGAATTTTATTAGTGAATGCCTCAGTTTCATCAGGTTGACAAGTATTGAGTTTCCCAAGCATGCTTTCAAAGTCCGAGGAAATAACGAATGGAACTTTCATGGAGCGTTTATAATTTTCAAATTGTAAGATGTTATCGTAAGGTTCTGGTAGTTCTACTTTAACAGCTTTATGATCTCCACAATATTCTTTATGGTCGTTTAGTTTATCCTGAGTTCCAAAGCTATTCAAGCACATTTTACATAAAAATCTTTTGTGACCATCCTTTGTTAGTTGACTATGACCAACCAGTTTCCATAGATCCTTGATCCAACAATAATGTTCAGTTTTCTCGTTTTTCAAGTACAACAAGTCAATGTGTCTTTCCTTTTCCTCTTTCGTTATTTCCAAGGGTACTATAATATTTTTTTCATCCAGACAGTAAACATTTATGGAAATCCCAGTTCTTTTCTCAAACAATTTTATACTCGTAAGTTTCATAGGAAACTGATATCTTTCAACGCTTCGTCAAACTCATGTTCCCAACTGATGTACTTTCCTATTCTATACGAATGTTGGTTAGCTGGATGTAATGCTGAAAGAACAGACCAAAGGAAACATTTATTATCGTCATTTTTCACATTTATAATTGCTTTCCTATTTTGCAGAAAATCAGGGAGTGGGGTGTAAGATGATCCTTTCAAAGGCTTGTACTTGTTAACGTTCAGTTCCAAATGTTTGATCTTATGAAGTTGCCATTGAGATCCTTTAATTTCGAACGTTTCCATTTCATTTAGAATTTTCTGTTTCATTTCCTCGTAACAATTTGATACTTCTGCCGACTGCAATATTATTACGTTTTTAGTTTTGAAATTGAGTTCCTGATATTCCATGTTATTTTCGTTAGTTCCTTTTTAAATTCTGCGATTAAAACTACATTAACTTTTAGTTTCATTGTTCTAAGTACCATGTTGATTAAACCTGTTACGATTTTTTGAATACTGTTAAGAAATTTGGAAGCGTCTTTAAATCCCTTCGTATTTTTAATATCGTAAGTCACTAATCTACATTGAAATGCAGGTTTCCTTTTTCCAACTTCAGTTCTCGGTTCTATGTTTTTATCAAATACTTTTTCACTAAAATTAAATACTTTGTGTAATTTCCTCGGATTTACAAATACAGGTTTAGCTTTTCTAGGTTTTCTAATTCTGACAGTCATTGTCCGGTCCGGGTCGTTTTTCTCATGGCGCTTAGACTTTAGGTGTCTAGCCCAATTTTTATAGGTGATGTTAACATCACACTTTTCACATTTTTTCATATCGTACATTTTATTATAGGATATATAATTTTTTTTCGTATCGTTCATTTTTATTAGAAAAGAGATTCTTTTAACTAACCCCTCATTTTTTTATTATCCACCCACTTTTTCTATTCTTGTATGGATACTATATATTGTATGCGTTCTATTAGATGAGGAGTTTCTTTTAACTAACAGTCAATTCAAGGTCATTCTCACTATCTTATCCGCTCGTATCCGTCTGGCAGACGGGTACGATGAAAGGTAAATACAAGTCAATTTAATTTTTAAAACCCAATTACTAAAGGTGGAGGCGATTCGCCCCCACCTTTAACGTTAAGCCGAATACAAGTCAATTTGATTTTTGAAAACTCTTAAAGGTGGGGGACGAATCGGCCCCACCTTTAACGTTAAACAAGAATACAAGTCGAGAACATTTAAACAAGAGCTTTCAAAACTCTTAAAGAGGGTGCGCGATTCGCGCACCCTCTTTAACGTTAAACAAGAATACAAGTCGAGAACATTTAAACAAGAGCTTTCAAAACTCTTAAAGTGGGGAGGCGAATCGCCTCCCCTCTTTAACTTATGATCGATTCAAAGAATTATGCTATTCTTGTTGGGATGAGGACTTTGGTTTTCTAACGATTGACATAACAAAGAAACACAGTAACGGACGTTACCTAAAGAAATTTGATGAAACGCTACATGGATAACTTCAAAAAATCGCATTGGGAAACGCTTCAAAAAACGCATTGGAAAACGCTTAAAAACGCAAAAATAACGTTCCTAGAGCGTTTAAGCGATTGAGCGTTTAAGCGATTGAGCGTTTAAGCGATTTAATAGAACGAAGGGACTTATATAGTAAGATAGATCGAGTATCCGTTCTTTACAGAAACTTGTTTAGGATATATTTTTTGTAGTTTCGTTATTGTTGTTTCCTTTGATCTCATAAGAAAAAGCCGCCATTCAGATCTGAATGGCGGCTTTTAAGTTCTCAGAAACTTGTTTAACGTTAATCGACACTTTTAACCCTGTTTTTAAAGTTTACAAGCCAATAAGGAATATTTTTAAAAGACTTTAGTCTTTTAAAAATTACAAATTTTTCACACGAAAAAATTTTTCCTATAATAAAAACATGACAACAAAAATTACTTTAGAACAAGCGCTTAGAAAGAAATTCAAAGAAGCGCAACATGAAATTATGAAGGAAAAAGAAGCCAAACTTAGAGAAATCAAAAAGATTAATCAACCTCCTGAAAAAGATGAACAAATATTTTTCACAAAACCAAAACGTAAACCCATGAGCGTAGCTGAAGCTGATGAATCGATCAAACTTACAAAACATTTACAAAAATTAGCAAAACAAGAAAGGATTAACCAAGCATCTGATAAGGAAACAAAAGAAAAAGCTTATGAACCTATAACTTCACGATTAGATAATGTAGAAAAAGCAGTGAAAAAAACTGATGAAGATCTTGGTAGAAAATTAGATCTCATTCCTACAATAAAAACATTTAATCTCTGGCTATCAGCTCACCTAAAAAAGTTTCTTTTCATGAAGATGTTGATGGCGAGGTTCAAGGTATTGATACTGAAGATACATTAAATCAAAGCTTTTCAGGTGATGATGAAATGGAATTAATATTACAAAAAAGTGTTGAATTACCAAGCTCTTCTGTAGGCCCTTTAGGTATTGGATCAATTGCAGAATTATATATTCTTCATCCTGATAGGCAATTTGGAATATACCCTTTAAAAAATCATATCTTTATTGGAAATAAGCAGATACGGGTAAATGGAAATGATATTGAAATAGAAAAAATAAAATATTCCGGTACTGAAGGCTTATGGAAGCTCTTAACAAAACCCATAGCTTCTGATATTCCATCCAAAGATGAATACACTAATGAAGACTTTTAAAGCTTATGCAAAAATCCTCATTCAAACAAATAGCATGTTTCAAAATAATAATCCCGAATCTAAACAGCCAAAATCAAGTGTTAGTAAAAATGGAAAGAAATCATAAAGCCTATCTGGGAGTATAGTAAAAAGAAAAAGACTGGTACTGGGTTGATTAAATATACTGAAAATCCTGTAGAATTTAAATATATAGATAATTTGAATCAACTTCAACAAAGACTGTACTATTTGTATGCGCAAGAGCAGGCAGGAAATAATAATTTTCACAATGAAAAATTGGGAATTATAAATTTCATTAAAGATCAACTGGAGAAAGATATTGATAATCCCAAGGGAACTGAATACTTGATTAAAATTATTAATAATTTACCCAAAAATATGATAAAAAACGGTTCTGGTATTTTCAATACTATTCTTAATAAACTAGATGGTTTCGTACCTGAAATGCATCTCCCAGGTGGTTATCAATATTGTGGACCATTACTAAATTGGATAAGAGATTAATAGAGGTGATGAAGGTATAAATAGCCTTGATAAAGCTTGTAAACAACACGACATTTTTTATAGGGATCATGAAAATACAAGTGATAGGCATCTTGCTGATAAACAACTAGAAATAGAAGCTGATAAAATTATGAAAAGTTCAACAAATATCGGTGAAAATTGGGAGCTTTTGCTGTAAAAACTGGTATGAAAACAAACGGTCTTTGGGATGGGTGTATACTAAATTAAGGTATTATGATTGTTTTTTTTATAGAATTTCGATTCTATAAAAAAAACTTTTTTCCCGAGGAATTACAACTCACGAAATTTTAAATTTTTTATAATAAATATGTTCTGTTTGAAACTTTTCATCGTGTATCGATAAGATATTCGTAATTATAATATTTTTAATAGCTCTAGTTTTCATCTACATTATAATGAAACTGAAATCAATCACAGAATTATTCAACAGGGAAATTGGATTCTGTTAGTTAAAAGAATAACTTTTATAATAAAGAATGATTAAAAGAATGATTAAAGGAATAATTTTAATTGTACTATTGGGGGTTTGCTCAGCCAAACGAACGTTTTGAGGAATTGGCTAACAAAACAAATAACGCTAGTCCAGTTGCTTAGCATCTTGGATATGTTTACGAAAAGTTACAACGAAATTTTGAGCAACAAACTATTATCTCTGAATAAAAAGATTGGGTTGCTATCAGCGAATCACCAATGTCTGAAAACTTCATTAGAACGTTTAGAGCTCAGGTGAATGAAAATTCTATTTACATCTATCAGCACTGAGTGAAATTTCTTGAAAGAATTCAGAATCGAGTTGTCTGGGATAAGGCTTCCCTTTACCAAACATTGTCTGAGAATTTCATCAGAGAAATGCAAGATAAGGTAAATTGGAAATGGATTTTCAATCGGACAAAAACCTATCTGAAAAATTCATTCTAGAGTTCAAAGACAAGGTTGACTGAAATGGATTTCAACTATTCAAGATCTTTCTGAAAAATTCATCGAGAAAATAAAAATTTA
>CM019180.2:34959686-35052200 GCA_009739505.2 Apolygus lucorum
TTGAAGGGGATGTGTTCGGAAGTAAATTAGTAATCTCACGACTGAATATTCTCATATTCTCAATAGGTAGGTAGTTCACTTGCAGCTAAACTCCAGATTCCTATTTAATTTATTTTCTAATCTGCATTCTGTGAACTTTTTTCGACAATTTCAAATTTCTGCTTTTTGCAAAAAAACTTTAATTTTCTTGTAGAAATGTGTAAGGCAATGACGCACTATTTTACAACAGACCGGTTAAGAGTTTATAACACATCTTTTCATTATGTCGTTCTTCATTGTCTCAGGACTCTTCTGTTCTGTACTGTTTCGAACAGTTTTGCCAATCCAATAAAATATTCGCTTTTCTACTCCAGACATCACCTTAATGGGGTATTTCAGTCAATTTTTAAAATTTTTTTTTTCAAAAGAGTAAGGCTCAGGAACAACGGTAATCGGGTCTGTTCGTCGAGAAAATGTTTTTGAAAATTAGAGAAGCTAAGGAAAGTTGAAGATTTGAATGGTGTGACGTAGCTAGCCAACCGTGACGTAGCTGGCCAACTGTCTTTGAAAAAAGTATCCATGCTCAGAGAAGAGGTGAAACCCTTGGAGGACCTCTTGGATACTACAAAATACTACTCACACACGCGCGCGGCGAAAGTGTGTGCGTTAAGGGAGGCCCGCCTGGTTTCAAAGTGTGATCTCTTTAATTAATTTTTCTACCACATGTTATAGTATCATTGGGCTTAAGTTGGAGTATAGAGGTTTTCAAGGGTGCTGAATCCAAATTTGTGGTCAAAAACCCTGAATTTCCGACCCACCAAAATACCCCATTCTTTGATACGTATCTGAAACATTTGATGATCAACCTCCAAATGGTGGGAAGGGGAGCAAACTTGAATCTATTCTTCTACTACCCTGAAAAAAGAACTTGTTCGATGATGTAGCTAGATGAACTCATTTTAGCTGTTGAGTCAATGGAAACAATGACGAAATTGAAAGAAAAACTCAAACAAAATTTTGAAATGAAAGATTTGGGAGATTATTCATTATTACTTAGGAATTGAAATTGATTATAACCAGCAAGTGGGAGAGATGAAAATTTCACAAAAGAAATACACCAGACAAGTTATCGACAGATTTCGCTTGAAAGATTCAAATCCAGTAAAGCACCTGTCGACATCATTATGAAACTTGATAAACCTAAGCTCAGTAACCCAGAAGAGATGAACATGTACCTTATCAAAATCTAATCGGGCGTTTAATGTACATATCAATCTGTACTAGACCAGACGTCACACACGCCGTAAACACGCTTAGCCAATTCAACTCAAATTATTCAAAAGAACACTGGCAAGCAGCGAAAGAGTACTGGCGATATTTACTTGGTACACAGGACTTTGGCTTACAGTACACCCGAACAGGGGGGGGAATTCCTCATTCCCCGAAATGAGGAATTTCACCGAATTCTGTTTGCATTTTTTCCTGAATAATTAATGGCGTGGGATAGATGAAAATCGGGTTGATTTCGGAAAATAAGTCTCCTGTTATTTTTGGGAGACAATCAAAATTTATGATTTCAGAAAATAACCGGGAAAACGGACCTCTTCAACGTGAAGCAGGAACGCTCGCTGATTGGCTGTTTGGATCGTTGTCTCCTCCCAGTATTGCCCGATGGAACAACGAAATTGTGTTATCTAAGAGGAAAGTTATCAAAGAAAAACAGGGGAAACATAATTTTCCCCATCTTGCTTTTTCAATTTTTTCTTCAGTTTTTTGATCTCGATCTTTACTGGTTTTGTGAAATGTTGCATCTGAGGACTATAAATATCACGATCTCAGCGCTTCAAGCGGCCATAAATGAACTATTCCAGGTTGACGTCATCCTCCCAGATTTTTTAAACGTTCATATTTTCTGCACTGTTTTGCTTATTCGTAAATTAGGAAGTACAGTCGTAAAGTTTGCCATTGGAGGTTTTTCGAGGTGATGAATCCGATTTTGGGGTCAACAATAGGAAATTCCGACATGGTGAAATTCCTCATTGTAGGTTATGTGGACGCTGATTGGGGTTCGAGTGTAGACGACAGAAAGTCTTACACTGGATATGTTTTGGATATGTATTCAAACTAGCCGGGGCAGCTATAAGCTGGAGTCTCGGAAACAGAGAACTGTGGCTCTATCCAGCACTGAGGCTGAATACATGGCCATGACAGAATCAACGAAAGAAGCGATTTGCCTGAACAGACTACTGAAAAGCCTAAGACACTAAACAAGTCCAACAGTAACGTTGTTCGGTGATAATAGAGGAGCTCAAGAGTTGGCCAGAAATCCAGTTCACCACTCACGAACCAAACATATGGATATCCGGCACCATTTCCTCCGCGAAGCAATAAAAGAGAAGAAAGTGGCACTGAAATGCATACCAACGCAGGATATACCTGCTGAGATCCTCACGAAAGGGTTATCTGGACCAAGACAAATAAAGATAAGGGCTTTTCCACAACCAAGCTTGAGGGGGAGTATTGTTGGTCCACTCTACAATAATAGGTATGTATGTTTGTTCATCACATATCCGAATGATCAACAGGTGGAGTTGAAGACGAGAAATTTCCCTCATTCCGTTGAAAACTATGAATAGTTTATACTTTATTAAAAATACAATTTAATTTTTCCACTGAGGGACTTATAATTTCAAGAGTTTCTACTGTTGAGCTGTTTTTTGTTTCGAAGTTGCGAATAAAAACTAAAGTAGTTTCATCTTTTATTCATAATTTTGGAACTAATTGAGTTTTAGTTTCTAGTTTCAGAACTAATTTTTGCCCAACTCTGATTCAAAGCATACTAGTACTAGTACCTATATTAGGGATTCCCGAATGAACCAACTTTCTCCATTACAATGGAATAGTTTAAAGAATCCTCGCCTGCTTTCAGAACGTCAAATTAATGAGGGGAAACAAGACAAACAACCCTTCAGCTCATAAACATCCTCCGCTAATGAGTTGTGGATTATCAGTTACTTATCGCCGACACGACCCGAATGTTTGGAAATGTTTTTATTAGAATGGAAGGATTCGTGAGTTACGAGCGGTAAACAGAAAGCATAATCAGGGCAACTACGATTACCGCTTCATAGTCTCAAACATATTGTTAGTAATGCATGCATGCCAGGGGACGTCCCATTGGATCCCAAGATTTGTCTCACACACACCACACACACACACACACACACCACACCACACACACAGACATACACCTATGGTTTTTTTTTTTCGCGGATTTGGATTCAGAATGGTCTAAAACGGATTACTGTGAGGTTTTTTTTTTCCGTTGAGTGTTGTCCTCCTTCACCCCCAGATCGATCGCATAAGGACGCCCAAGTCTTACTGTGAGACGTCCTAAAAACAGGTCTTTTGCGACCGAAGGTTATTAAATCGTGATTGCGGGTGACAGCAAAAACTCCTTCAAGAACTCAACTTTTCAATGATGGTTCGCGTTTTAAATTGTAGTGTACAAATTAAGAGAGAAATTTGAGTTTGAACAGAAAACCTTTGGTTTCTTGACGCCGTCCGACAAGGAAAGTTGAAATCAAACCCCATCATGTAATTATTCACGCTGAATCAAATGGTAAATTCTTCCTGTTGACCAATGAAATTAATCTTTGATCTTCAGACCTTCCATGCCACTTGATTATGCACAGTCACGTGAATAATTGAGGTAAATTTGTGCAACAACTCTCGGAAAAATGAGGAGACATGAGTCAGCAAAGAGTGGAACATGTTGGCGGGTCTGAAAACATTCTTAAAAACGCTGCAAATTATTACAAAATGGTTTATTATTTTTCTATATGGATCACTCGTCTGCAAAGCCACCAACCATCCAACATGAAGAAAAACATCGATCGCATTTCGATCAGCTATAATTTGAACGGAAA
Source organism: Apolygus lucorum (assembly GCA_009739505.2). Lineage (NCBI taxonomy): Eukaryota > Metazoa > Arthropoda > Insecta > Hemiptera > Miridae > Apolygus > Apolygus lucorum. The sequence goes on from CM019180.2 coordinate 34,963,595, forward strand.
TTAGGCCTCTTTTGCGATTCACACTCGTGTTTCTGATTTATCGTACGTCCAACCCTTAAATTCTCGTAGGGAGCGAACGGTTTGTCCTACAGGGCTCCGCGTGGTCTCAAAAAATTCTAAAAATTCTGTAGAATCTTAAATTGAAGGAAAAACGTATATCAAAATAAAGGAACCTTTATATAAAGGAAAGGAAAGGTACCTTTATATCAAAATTTTTTTGAGTTAGGGCGTTTTCAAAATTCATTTTGGAACCCTTAGAAGTGACCTACACCAACTAGACCCCAAATGGAGCCTACATACCACATTTCATCAAAATCGGTCAATGCTTATTCGCCGGCCAAATTTTATTCGATTTTTGGATTCTACGTACCTTGAAACGTAAACTAACTAATTTTGAGAGGATGTTAAAAATGTTTTCTTCTTGGTCGATTCCAAAGGTTCATTATTGAAATAATAAACCAAAACGCTGCAACTTGTTACACAAAGGTCTATTATTTTTCAGTATAGATCACTCTCCTGTAAAGAATACAGATTTGCCATTGCCACTACCAACCAACCATAAGTACTACCAATCTACTTCACAATCAAGTTTATTTTGAAGAAATAAACTCTTCACACTCACTTCGAAAAAACAGAGTTGTGGGGGCATTCATTAGGAAATTATTTGATTACTGGTTGCTAAGGACGCAAAACTGAGTACTACTCAGAAGAAACGAACATCGATCGAACTTTCGTCAGCTAAAATTTGAACGGTTGGTCCTACAGAGCTCTGGGTGGTCACATTCGATTCTAAAAATTCAATACTATTTTAAATTGATGAAAAAAACAATACCTTTATATCAAGGCGTTTGAATATTTCAGCCCTTACTTTTCAACCCTATGACTGACATCAACCAAAAGCTTCGGGGCACAACTTGACCCCCAAATGGAGCCCATATACCAAATTTCATCAAAATCGGTCCATGGGAACTAAGAAAAGTGCCGCGTACGGCGGACGACGCAATTTTATTCGATTTTTGGATTCTTCGTACCTTGAAACGTAAACTAACAATTTGAAGAGGGGGTGGGGTGAGGGGGTGTTGAACAAATTTTCTCTTGGTCGATTCCGAAGATCCATTATTGAAAATAATATGCCAAAATCCATTCTTCCACCTACAAAACAAACAAGGCTGGATGCTCATGGAGTAGAAACATTCAATTGGTACATAGTATGTAAACACATCCCATGTAACAAAGAATCAATCCTACATGATGATCTGGGAAAGCGGAAAATTTGAGACATTTTTGGTTTTCGTCGAGACTTAATAATCGATTATTACACATTTCGAACCGCCTACTTCTGCACCCTAGACACTCATTCAGGTTCCTAGGTACCTACCATGAAAATGAACTAATCAACCAGTTATTGATCTTGAAATGATCTTGGAGAACTTTCTGGATCATTCAAGGCTTATTCTATGTTTTGAGCACCCTAATTGACTGATCAGTAGATCTTCTAAGTTTGAGAATGCACAGTGGAAGTAAGAAGGTTTTCCTCTAAATCTAATGACGGGTTTTTAGCTTCTTTGAAAATGCATCTAACAACATGACATTAGTATTGAAGTTTACAAGAACAATTTCCAATCCATATGATATCAACCTTGAATTTCTAGCTCCTGAATTGACCAATCAGTAGGTAAAAACTTCGGAGTAACTAGGGGTCGTCTGCAGTTGGCAAGAGTGATAATGGAGAATTTTAGAAAATGATATGGGTCATTTTCCCAGAAAGGGCGAATCGTTGTCCAGAGAAGATTCCGAATGCACATTTATGATTTGGGTGTCAAAAAAAAAAAATTCTCCATAAACCATCAACTTTGATCTACTTCGGGCAATCAATAAAATATGCACTTATTCACGCTAAAATATAGAAATTAAAGTTTAAACTGCTAAATGTCCAGTAATCTGCCATGTTCGGACCCCTAGGTAGTCAACTTTGCTTGAACACTGTGAGTCACCTATGAAAGCAGCGGCCTGAATTTGTAGAGATTCTTTATTGCATATACCTGGACATGAAAAAAATGGATTTGCAGATTTTTTCAGAAGCAAATAAAGCGAGCAGGAAGATAAAATGTGCTTGTCCGGAGGTTTTGTCTTTAATCAGCCTTTTTTGTGTTTTCGTATTTTGGCAGCTTTTTATCGTTTCCCGCGGTTTTACTACCACTGTAAGAGGTGAGGTTAGTCGTTAGGTAATCAAAGAAAGCGGCGGGGATCGTATTCCTTCTGTGTGGAAGCGTGCGCAAGTGGAGTCAGTTGCAAAATTGTGGTGTCACAGTCACCGTCAGTCTTTCATCTGCCCTCTGTAAGAACGGCAAGAAATGGAAATTATTTTTTCTTTTTGGTCTCTAGTTCTTGTTTTTACCGAGCTGGTTCCAGCGATATGGTTACACTTCAGCAGAACAGCACCAGAACGCGGGAAAAGCTGAAAAACCTAAGTGCCACCCAGGAATTTTGTGTCTTTTTTTGTGTCTTTCATCTGCTGGTGATGGTGGCTTTTGGAGAGATGAAAGACTTTTTTCAAGTTGTTAACAACTTAATATGAATTTTCCGTTGCAATTTAAAAACTTTACATTTTTCGACCTCAAAACTGTATTCAACTGTATTCAGAACTGTATTCAACAACCCCTGGTACCAAGTTTTGGCTCGAAAAACCGATAAATTGAGATTACTTGGTTACTTTCGGACGTTTCTAGGTTGCTATCAGAAAAACCGTGTTCCACGTTGGTTTAACCCTTTTCTACACCTGCGTCCCGCCCTGGTTCAATTTTTGGAATAACTCCCAGTTCTCGCTACTCATGGAGATGGTGTTCCTTTACGCGGAAACCACGCCAATAGGTTTCTTTCGATAGGTTTTCTTCTTTAATTTTTGATTAATTAATTAAGCGTCCCACTGTGTGTTCTTTCGTCGAAGTTCAATCAGTATGGTGTGAGGTTAATCCCTGATTTTTGGCAGAACTTGAGTCAAACTTTAAGGTTTCTGGAATCTTGGGATACCGATTGTACCTTTCCAGGAAAATGACCCATATATTGATGGTAATATGAATTCGGATGTCAAGTTATGCTCGCCAGATGATACATTACTCATTCTTTAAAACAAGGGATCAGGTAGGTATCTCCAAATCTATTGCTGTCTCAATGTCCATCACCTGATGAACGGCAAGGAAGTGCAAGTTGATTTCATTATAATGTCTAAGAAAACACCGAAGTAAGGCTAACTAGGCATACCTAGAACCCCTTTGGCAACTCAATTTGAACTTTTGGCAACTCAATTTGAACTTTCGGCAAATCCATTACGTTTCGAAAATTACTGGAGTCCTTGTCCACCTTCATTCCTTTTACAATGTTCAATAAAGTGATTTTTCTCTCTCTAGGCATACAACTGTTGAGAAAAGTGGTCAAGACTGGTGGATTAGATTATTCGGAGCATATCGACAGTCTATGATATTACACGAAAACAAGGGTTTCCTTCATAATAATAGATAAAGTCCTGTGCTGCCCAACAACCTGGCATATTTTTCTTGCCGATACTTTGCTTTTTGCTACAGTCTTCAGCGAAATTCCCTGACATGTGACTGATAAAAGGACGAAAAGTGGCTGATTTAGGCCACGTTATGAGATCCCAAGTATAATCTATTGCAGATTATTATGGCAGGAAAGATCAGTGGACGTAGAGGCAGCAGATCTTTTTCATTAAGTGCAGGATAGCGAAGGACCAACAGAGAAGGCACTAGAAGAAGAAGAGGGTAAGCAAGTAAACTTGGGTAAGCACGTACTTCACCTACATCCAAGTAGTACCTAATTAAGGAAGCCAGAATGTCTAATAAAGACTTGCGACTTTGTCGAAGAAGTTGGAAACCACCCATTATTATGAAATGCGTGCATCCGTTCCTCAGCGCTCCGGAAATTGTATAAATACATAGTAGTAGCACACATTGCGGTCAAAGGGAGAACAGAGTGGAACTCAACTTGAACCACAGAAAAAAAAACGTACACTTTACAATGGTGAACTACGGGCTTCCACCTTTCGGATGGCGTTGAAGAAAATTGAAAAGTAGGAGCAATACTTCAACAATCGATTCTACAACTAATTAGCAACAACTTTTCCCTCCTGGCACTTTTTTTTACTCCACTTAAAATGCCACGCCCCTGAGATCATAAGAATTGTAATAAGTAGAAAAGGAATTTTACATAATATTTTGAATAGATACCTGGGTCATTTCAAAATTTGGGGTTATTTCTTGTCACGCAGCTTTTGTGAACACTCACAAAAGTATCTATTTTTTCTATTTGTCTTGGAAATTCAGAATTTTTTCAGGGAGATACAGCAGGTTGGTGTCTAAAAAGATCACATAGAATGAATTTCACTAATCAATTAAGTCAGATAATTAAAAATCATTAATGATCCCAATTCTCTCTCCCTACACCTGTCACAAAGGGTAGGTTGGGAACTTCGAAAATTTTTGGAGAACTCTATATTCATGTTTTAATTTAAATAAAAAATGTTAGGTATTGGTCCAGGTTACTCTCCTCTTCAGTAATAAATTAGAAACGAACTAAAATTCCTTGAATTAGAAGCGTTTTTGCTATGTTTTGATGCTGTCACAAGGTTTTATTCTCTCTCCCTACAATTTTTTTGAAATGCTCGCCCACTCCTGGAAAACGATTATTTTGTGTCATGAAAAACAAAAGTGAACACTGCTGCAAGATGGCTTCCGAAGCTACTGAAGTTTGTTGAATTTCCAAGCTCCCAGTTGTGTGGGTTATGTTGTGAAGTGTTGAAGCTTTGAGAGTAGGTTAATACTTTCTCCATCCCTACAACCACCTCACTCATCAGTGTAAGTGTTCAACTAAGTTTAATTAAACTTAAATTACAATTATGAATGCCATAGTGTTATGTATTTTTTATAACGTTCAGAATCAATAATGGTGAGGCCAGTAGAGAGTGATAACCTCACAAATCTCTCTCCCTACAACTTCTGGGAAGAGGCTGGTTTGTAGGAAGAGAGATGGAATTGCAGGGAGAGAAGTTTTGCTCATGGTTCACCAAGATGATGGTTTAAATTTGAGCTCTTGGTGAATATTCTTGGTATTAGTAGTTATCCATAGGTTACATCAGTAATTACAACAACATTTTTTGTGCAGAAGTTCTAGTCAACCTTGGATGAACCGTCTACGTGTGCTGTTCCTTCTACCTCTACTGGACTTCCAGCTTCAGCTAAACCGCCTATGCCCGAAACACTCACTCCGGGAATGTTCATTTTGGCCAGCTTAAAGTTCGAGTCCAAAAAAAATCTATTAATAACTATTAATCAATCCGGGGGTGATGATTTTCATAGGGGACCATCTACAAGGCAACCCGTACAATTCCTGAAAATTTCATCAAAATCGGATGAGAAATGTAGAAGTTATGGCTGTGGCAAAGATTTCATGACAGACAGACACGGAACCAAAATTGTTCAGGAAGGTCTGAAACGCAAAAAGCGAGTAGAAATTTTGATTTTGGAGAACATTTTTTTTCTACCTAGAAAAGTGAAAACAAAGCTTCCGCTACCTTGGTAGACTTGGAAGGAAAACATTACGCCTTATCACTATGTTTACAGCAACGATACTATTGATGACGATGGTACTTTTGTAGTAAAAAATGGATTACGGCATTTCCGGGGATCAATGCACAGTTTGAGGTTAATGACAATGATATTCGAGTCATAAATAAAATTTTGTTCAGGTTTCCAGTTCCCATTAGTTTGACATTTTTGGATTTTTGATCCTCACCTCATTTTATTTTAGTTAGGCTCTGATTTCCAAATGTTGGACACTATTGGTTTATTATTTTCAATAATGAACCTTAGGAATCGAGCGTTTTTGTAAGAATTTTATTATTAAGAAACTGAGTTTCCGTATTATCAAGAAACCGAGTTACCTATGTATTACTTAGAAACCGAGTTACCTATGTATTACGTAGAAACTGAGTTACCTATGTATTATTAAGAAAATGAGTTACCTATATACTATTAAGAAACTGAATAAACTATGGGTTCTCAAAAGTTTTTTCAAATCCGTTCACATTTTTAAGAGTTACCTGAACTATTTACACCGCTGGGTCATTTAATTCTGACTTTTCCTTAACCCACATTTTACGAAAGATTAGACTGATTGAAAGACTTGAAGAATCTGATAATTCTGATGTACCTAGATTATAGCTTCGGACTGTGATTGCGATAAATAAAAGAGACTCTCCTAAACTAAGATTCTCGTATTTTGAAGGAATAAAAAGGTTTCATGAGTTCAACTCACACTTGGTTTTCTCTCTCCCTACAATGTTTTATCTCTCCCTACAAAAATTCAAAATACTATAAATTTGAAACTACTTGCTAAAGTGTGCGCCCACATCAGGATCTGCCTCAGTGGTCAAAACAAAGGACGTTTACGGGAGAAAAAACATAAAAACTTCAACAAAAATTTATGGAAAGGTTAAAGGACAAAATAACCCCAAATTTTGAAATGACCCACCTACAACTTCTCAAACTCAAATACGAAATGAAACAATGACTTATTTGTTTTGCCTCGACTTATTGGTTTATTATTTTCAATAATGAACCTTTGGAATCGACCAAGAAAAAAAAATTTTAACACCCCCTCAAAATTTGATGGTTTACGTTTCAAGGCACGTAGAATCCAAAAATCGAATAAAAATTTGGCCGTCCGTCCGCCGTACGCCGTACGCGGCACTTTTGCCACTTAGCATTGACCGATTTTGATGAAATTTGGTATGTAGGCTCCATTTGGGGTCTAGTTGTGCCCCGAAGCTTTTGGTTGATGTAGGTCACTCCTAAGGGTTCCAAAATCAATTTTGAAATTTTGAAAACGCTCTAACTCAAAAAATTTCGATATAAAGGTATTGTTTTTCCTTCAATTTAAGATTCTATAGAATTTTTAGAATTTTTTGAGACCACGCGGAGCTCTGTAGGACAAACCGTTCGCTCCCTACGAAAATTTAAGGGTTTATATTGAAATATATATATATAAATCAAAACACGAGTGTGAATCGCAAAAGAGGCCTAATCTCCGTTCAAATTAGAGCTGACCGAAATGCAATCAATAGTTGGTGATTTTGATTTTTTTTTTTTTGATTTTTTTTTCTTCTCTTTATATTGGATGGTTGGTGGCTTTGCAGACGTGTGATCTATATAAAAATAATAAACCATTGTGTAATAATTTGCAGCGTTTTTTCATCACGAAACACTATAAAAACACGTTTTCCGGACCCTGTGGTCCTGAAGAGACAACAATACAATTATCATTATTGGTAAAAACGTAAACGTTTATTTTTATTATGATAAAAAAGATATTTTCACCCTCGAAAAGATTAGTTAAATTTGCATAGAAAGAATAAATTAAAGAATATCTTAAGAAAAGATATATTAGTAAGAGAAGATATATTTATTAAGAGAAGAATATATCAAGATGCATCATGGCACATCTAACTTTTGCCTACTTTTCAGGAGAGCAAAAAACCCGATTTGGTCGATAAATTTTAGTTTTTAAAATTTGTATTCATCGGTCTACCTTTATTTACAGTCTGCTTCTGCTTCCTTGGTAGACCCGGAAGCAAAATGTAATAGGTATAATATTATGGAGAAGTCACACTTTTAATGCAACTTTATCTTCAGAAGAGAGTTAAGAAGTTTCAAGGTTTCATTTGTGAGATCGTAAACCACCAATAAAATCACGTTTTTAGTTTCCCCAAGGCACAATCTCAAGTCAAGAACCAAGATTCCCTCATATCACATCAGTAGTACTAAGACGGGTATTGAAATATTTCTAATTTTAGAATTGTTTTCTATCATTAGGTACAAAGCACAGCAAGCACTTGAATTTTCGACCTATGACAGGTAGTTTAGTTTTAGCTAATTTCCAATTTGTAAATAGAGATATTTGTAAAGTGATGGAGAGACTTTCTGGCTCACAACTTGGGACTATAAGAATTTACATTTTAGCTGTATGGTCCCAAAAACTTTAAGAGAGAAGTTTAGAGAACTCAGTTTTGTGATTTAGAGAATACAGCCATAGAGTAAGACCAATTGGAGAGAGTCTCTTTTTGGTCGGTAAACTAGAATGCCAGAATGGGGTATTTCGGTGGGTCAGAAATTCAGGTTTTTGACCTCAAATTTGGATTCAGCACCCTTGAAAACCTCTATACTCCAACTTTTAGCCCAATGATACTATAACATGTGGTAGAAAATTAATTAAAGAGATAAATAAATGCACACACACTATCCAAGAGATTCTCATTTCGGACAGCGTTACTTTATGGTTCAATCGATAGCGTTACCATCAGCCGTCTGTAATCGATTGTTTTCTGTTCGCTTCGTTGTGGTTTCGACTTATCAAATTTTCAGCCTGTGTATCGCCCATGATTTTTTTCCTTTCTTTCGTTTTAAATATGACGGAAAAGAAGAGGAAGATCAATGTTCTGGAGAATGTTATATTTTAACCTGCTACCAGTGAGAACATTCCAATCTCTTCTCTGTGCATGGATACTTTTTTCAAAGACAGTTTTGGCTAGCTACGTCACTCCATTCAAATCTTCAACTTTCCTTAGCTTCTCTGATTTTTTAAAAACATTTTCTTGACGAACAGACCCGATTACCGTTATTCCTGAACCATACTCTTTTGAAAAAAAAAATTTTTTTAATTGACTGAAATACCCCATTGGGCCTGTTTTGGCCTTTTGTAAGGAAGGTCATGAGTGAAAGGCGTGTCCGCACTGTGGTTAGGGCCTTCCTCCTAACAATTTGTCATACATCGTGAACAAAAATCAGTTTTTTTGTTGGAATTTTCAATCATTTTCATGCATGCGATCGTGCAGCAACGGAAGACTTAAGGCGTTTCTCCCCTTGAAATTGGCAATGACTTTTCTATAGGAAAGCAGCTAGAAATACATGACACATCATGGCACACCAAACTTTCTCAGAACAAGTAAATCTGCAACTTTCAACGAAGAATTAGTGGTCATTCCAGATAGGGACATGGTATTTTGTTTTTATTGAAGTTTATTTAGTGGAGAATAGATTACAAAATCATTTTTCAGGAAACACTCCCCAATCATGGTCAAACAAAACCCAGCTCACCATCTGAGCTGTAGCCCTCCACCATGTTGAAGATTGTAGATGTGTCAAGATGACAGATGATTTTAGTTGTGCTATGATAACTAAATCAGAAATTACAGCGTTTCAAGTGGAGCAATAAAAAAAACTAAGTCCACCAATCACTCAGGCGCGAAAATTCAAATAAGAAATCGTTCTAACCTCATTTTCGACAAATGATAGATGTGCCATGATGCATCTTAAGCGACCAATATATTATATTGGGTGGGCGTCGGTGGTCTAGTGGACAGTGTACCCGACTGCGGTGATAAGATGAGGACCGTCTAGCGGGGACGCGCGTTCGAGTCTGGTCGCCGCAGAAAGTTTTCTGTCTACTAGACGATCGGCAATCTCTCGTTCCAACCCAGGGCGGTGATGTTTGGGAAGCCATGAGCGAAATCATCAGAACAAATTCTGATCTCCCCTTAGGGAGACAGCTGATGACGTCCGCGACGCCAAGAATGGCAGTCGGACGAAAATTCAACCTGAAATGGTTGCTTACTTTACTTTACTTTACTTTATATTATATTGGTCTCATGCTTATAGGCAAGTAGATAGAACCCAAGAAGATAGGTCACTCTTTAGCATTCACTGCTACAACCATGAATGCCTCATCTGGAATTCTAATAGGCTCGTTGAATGCTTCTGCATCGACACTTACGAGAGTTGTGTGTCATTGGTTGAACAATACTGCTTAGGTGAGACTGGTCAAGTTTAAATTAAATTTGTAAATTTTGATGTCAGTATTGCCATGGAAGAAGATCTAAATGTCAGGATGAACGTCTTCCATGAGTCAATTGGATCAAAGTTGAATCGAGGCAGAAATATCAATCAAAACAACGTTATCGTTATCACTAGAACGGTTCCCCACTGGAGACAGCAGCGTACGATTTCCAGTATTATGTTAAATGAAAAACCTAATTAACCCCTGGTGTGTATAAACCCTTTGAAGAACACCCACTGATTAAAGGGTCTGACAGACACGCAGCAACTTTTAAGTTGTTTTTGAGACACATGATTGGTTAATTAATATATTTTTCGGCAAACCAACATTTTATTAGTTAAAATAAGTAATTAGACTTACTCTCAAGTAGTCTAATTTGAACAGAATTTCAAAAACTATGATCTACGATACCCAACATGCGAATCCCAGTTAACCCCCCCCCCCCCCAACGTTCCTGCAACGGTGCCAGCCTAGGTAGGTAATCTGCAGAAGTTCACATCCATGTTCAAGGTGAAACACAAAAATCCACGAAATTTGCAGTTTCTGGTGCCCTGGCACCACTAATCTGTTCATGGTGGCACAAAGAATACTTAATTCATGAACATAGAGAGCTATAATGATAATGTCCCCTCAATTTTATACTTTGGGTACAATGGGTATTTCGGTGGGTCGGAAATTTAGGTTTTTTGACCTCAAATTTGGATTCAGCACCATTGAAAACCTCCAAACTCCAACTTTTTGCCCATTGATACTATAACAAGTGGTAGAAAAATTAAATAAAGAGATCACACGTTTGAAAAAAGGCGGGCCTCCATGAACACACAGAGACTACGCCGCGGGCGTGTGTGCGTAGTATTTTGTAGTATCCAAGGCCACAAGGCGTTCGAGACCACACGGGATTAGTGGAATGTCTCGATCCAAGGTCAGCAAGTTAATACGTCACAACAACTTACTACGTCACATCATTCAACTTCTTCAAGTTCTCAACAAACAGACCTGATTACCGTTATTCCTGACCCATGCTCTTTTGAAAATTTTTTTTTAAAAATTGACTGAAATACCCCATTATTAAATTATAAAGGAATCGAAATATTGAAAAATCGGATATTTTTAAAAATATTATCCCCCGACTCACCCCCTCTCGTCTTCTTCTATAATAACTTCTATAATACTAATAACTAACTAAAATAATACTAATATAATACTAAATAATAACTTCTATAATATAGAATATTATTCTGGTCATTCGAAGTCATCTGAACAAAAAAGAATTTCGCAAATCGGTTGGAAATTGAAGCAAAATTATGCCCAGAAACGTACGTATAAAGTCTTGCCTGCGGATAAAGTGTCTGAGGGACATCGTGGTTCGCTCAACTGACAGTGTATAAAGTGCCTGAGGGACATGGTGGTTTCAGAAACTAGGAAACAAAATTCGCGGCGGTTTGATCGCAGCTGAAGGTTTGAAATGGAACCTTCTATAAAGGGGGGACAGGTACTGAGAGCCTGTGATATTCTAGATGCTCACTGCTGTCAACATACGTTATGGAAATTTTCCTCGTGTATGACACACTTATACACGCCAGAGCTTAAATAATTATTATTAAAAAGAAAAAAAGCTTGCATAGAGTGTGCAACACATTGGAACATTTTGTCTTTACTTTTTCTCGCTACCTACCTATAATAATATGCTTTCTTAATAATTTGTTGACGTGTAACAAACTCTTACTGCTAATGTTGTTTACAGTTTTTTAAACTCAGGGTATATTTCAGATTCTTCCATAATTACAGAGGTTTTTGGCAGTATATAATTTACGCATAACTTTAGGGCTTTTCAACGAGCGTTGAACGATTTTTCTACGAACACGAATGACGAAGTACCATTTCCCTAGCAACGACTCGGTTGTAAGCGGAAATCATCAGAAAACCAAACTTACCGCGTTTTTTGTTCATGTGCCAAAGAAGACATAAAATGTCAAAACAAACAACTGTTTTGGCGTCATAATGGCGTGATGTCACCGGTGCATACATAAACAAAGTTTACGTGTAAATGAAGGTTATTGCAACCGAATAACTCGATACTTTCAATCAGATATCAACACAAAGAATGATTAATTTTCTTGGTTGTTGTGGAGAGGAAGCAGAGGACGTCAATATACTCATTTCAACATTTATTTGGCTAGCGCTTTCGGGGCAAACTATGGCCCCTTTCTCAAGCCTACAAGAAAAAACAAATAATTGAAAAAAGTTCTTTTAAAAAAAGTTCTCCTGTCTGTGATCCCCCTCTAGTCAATGTTTTATTGTTAATTAGTTTTAAATAATTTTTAGATCCTGCCAGTTTTTAGTTTTGTAGTGACTTGAAGAGAATAATTTGTATGGAAATGGACGAAGGTAGGTTTTGAGATTTTCTATTTTTGTATGTTTTTTAGTTGGTATAAAGTTTTTCAAAATTATGTTGAAACGTGTTACTGGTTTTCCAGTGAGAACAGTTTTCATGATTGGCGGAGATCAGATTTTGGTGATTGAGGAGGGATGGAAGATGTAGGAAGTAGCAGAGTGAATATAGGTAGGTTGTTTTGGTTTCTTTCTATTTTTTAATGTTTGTCTGTGTGTTAGTGTGAGTATTGTTCGGTTCTTGGGTGCTTATACTCTTATTAGTTTTTTAGATGATGAAGAATAGGTTTAATCTTGGTGGCTCATATATTTTTTTTATGGTTTTTAATGAAAATTAATTATTAAACAATAATGTTTTTTGACATAAATTTTTTTTTGACTGGTTGGTTATACTAACTGTGATTTCATGTTAGAGGTTAATTTTGTAGTCTTCAATTATTTGTTTTTTCTTGTAGGCTTGAAAAGGGGCCATAGTTTGCCCCGAAAGCGCTAGCCAAATAAATGTTGAAATGAGTATATTGACGTCCTCTGCTTCCTCTCCACAACAACCAAGAAAATGACTACAGCAGGAGTACAGAACAACAAGAAAGATAAAACACGAGAGAGGAAAACACGAAACTCTAGACCCGAGGGTCTCATTCAGCTACGTACAAGGTAGGTGCGTACCAGCACCTCTTTCATAACAAAAAAGGTCATCTTTGCGATCGACATGTGACTATCATTCTGTGATTTACCAGTACGAGAGTGAATAGTACCTACCCACAGAATAATTGTGTCATCATGGTAGGTAGGCCTACTTATGCTAATCGAGAACCTACTTGGAATAACAACGAAGATCAACGACACTTGGCAGTACCTAAGAGTTCATTGCGAGTAGGTAAAACTTCCAAGTTGATTGTTTACCAACTAATCAAGAACTCGGGAGAAATTCGAGTGATTCAGCAACAAATTCTGCGCTCTCATGCCAGTGTACTACTTTGGGAGGATTCGAGGACCATAACGGTACCTTATCACCAAGCAGGTGTTTACAGGCTCGACTGCTGGTGTTCTTGAGAGTTCAAACGAATGTCTCCGCGATTTGTCGAGAATTTTAGTAAATTTCGTAGTTCTGTTGAGCTTACCCATGCAGGAGAGGACGAATTTGATGAGAACGAAGAAAAACAGCTTGTAGAACTGTGCGTCATACTGAAAGATGTGTTTGGCCGTCTGGGGCTTGTAGGTTGGTTGAAGTTCTTCGGGCGAAGGGGATCCTCCCTGAGGGAGCCCAAGCCCCATCCGGAACAGTTCATCGATGATGAACAGAGGCGGGACACGCAGTAGGACATCGACCAAGCTCAGGAGTCGGGCTGGCAAAGACATTCGGGGTCCACTTTCTGTCGGTGGGGTCGTTCTCTCTACCTCGGGCCCTTCATGCGATATCCGTAGCGGGCGATCCCACTGATCCAGTCGGGAAACGACAGACTGAATCGAGGTAACTGGTCGACGTGGCTGAGGAAATTAGCGGTAGAAAAATTACTTAGCACTCCCCTCGTACCCGCCCGCCGAGCGAATTTCCGACACGTAATTTTAAAACATCGACGAAGCACTAGGGAACGAACCCGTTTACGGAGAAACAAGAAATCACAAAATCATATGGGTTGATCCCAGTGCGGCCAACATGAAAGTACGCCAAGCTGTCCAACGTTGCAAACCGAAATCTCCCTCAACCCAAACGCATGGAAGAACGAGGAATTTCTTCCTCCATGCACGAATACGAGGGAAATTCAAACAAAAAAGGTGTTTAGGTTTGTTCCTGCGCACAACCCGCGCGCACATGGACCTAGTACACCAGGTCCAAGCTACATTAAATGTAGCTATCCACAAATTGTTAGCTGTTCCACAAATTGTTAGCTATCCACAAATTTTGTGGATAATCTCGCCCGAAGCCCTTTCTAGGCCCTTGTATACACTATCTGCTATTCGGTGATACTAAAGCAAGGGCTCATTGATGAAATAAGGGACCAGCTTGAAAAACATTCCCTCGCTTTCTGCGACATTTTACTCCTTCAAAAGCTGCAATAAATTTATATAATGCTAATTAGAAGTTGAAATATTCATTAGAATCGACTAGACTTAAAATCGGCTGGTCCCTCGTTTCCAAAGAGGTCAGAGATGATGTACCTAATAAAAATCCTCCCTTTCAAGATGATGTACCTAATAAAAATCGGCCAGTCCCTAGTTTCCAAGGAGCCCAGGCGCCTTTGTATAAACCATCTGCTATTCGGTGACAATAAACCAACTGCTCACGGGTGAAATAAGGGACCAGCAAAAAAAAACAATATTTCCTCGCTTTCTGCGACATTTAACCATTCGAATTGATGTAATAAAAATTTATAATGCTAACTAGAAGGCGAAATACCTAATATAAACGACTATAGGCTTTAAATCGGCCAGTCCCTAGTTTCCAAGGAGCCCAGGTGCCTTGTATAAACCATCTGCTATTCGGTGAAATAAACCAACTGCTCACGGGTAAAATTTTTCTTGAAAGGGACCAGCAAAAAAAAAACAATATTTCCTCGCTTTCTGCGACATTTTACTCCTTCAAAAGCTGCAATAAATTATAATATAATTATATTATAATGCTAATTAGAAGTTGAAATATTCATTAGAATCGACTGCAGACTTAAAATCAGCTGGTCCCTCGTTTCCAAAGAGGTCAGAGATGAAACAAGGGACCAGCTAGAAAAACAATATTTCCTCGCTTTCTGCGACATTTCACCTTTCAAGATGATGTAATAAAAATGTATAATGCTAACTAGAAGGCGAAATACCTAATATAAACGACTATAGGCCTTAAATCGGCCAGTCCCTAGTTTCCAAGGAGCACAGGTGCCTGAATAAACCATCTGCCATTCGGTGATAATAAAGCAAGGGCTCAAGGGTGAAATAGGGACCAGCTTGTTCTTCTGTCGGAATTTTTCATTTTCAGTGGCGCTTTCTTTCACTTTTCGAAACGTATTTCCAAATATTTCACACTATTAGGTACGTTATTGCTTCCGAGTCTACCAAGGTAGGTAGCGGAAGCTGTTTTCACTTTTCAAGGTTGAAAAAAAAAGTTCTCCAAAATCGAAATTTCCACTCGCGTTTTACGTTTCAGACCTTTCTGAACAATTTTGGTTCCGTGTCTGTCTGTCATGAAATCCTCGCCACAGCCATAACTTCTACAATTCTCATCCGATTTCGATGAAATTTTCAGGAATGTGCGGGTTGGGTTGGCGTGTAGATGGTCCCCTATGAGGGTAGTGGAAGGTACTTCAAGATTGATGTTTCGGGATTAACTACTATGCATCGGAACATCTATCGGGTTATGGATACGAGGAAGTTATGTGCCACACCCACTTGGCACTTTTTTTGCGGAAATCATCTTGAAAGTATTCACGGTCTAGTCCAAAGTTCGGAATTTAGTAGCAATATTGAACGTGTTAACTTTAAATTAAGTAACTAACTAGCAACTTTTACTTGTCTTACTCCGATTAATGCAGAAAAGTTACCTATAAAATGGAACGCGTTCTCTTCAACCCCACTATTAAGCAGATCACACACCTGCTTGCGTGACTCGTATGGTCTTCATGATAGTGCCAACAGGTCGACTCTGATCTTAAATTACCACTTTGAGCAACGCAAACACGTGCATGAGGCACTTTGACAGTGAAGATGCATAACAAAACAATATACTGATACACTGGGTGGTGGATAAATAATACAGAAAGAGCACGCTCTCATTAAAGGTAATTTATTCAATAATAAAAACAATTATTTTATAGCCGTGAGGACAAGCAACATTGTTGTAAAATAAATTTCATGTTTATGAATCAAATGAATAGACAGTTATAGAAGATCGTTTTCATATATCTGGGTCCCTACCGATTGAATAAGGAAGTCGCAAATTAATCTGTCCATCTTTCACCAATGTCAATAACAGGTATTCAGATAAATTGATGAAAGAGGGAAGATTTTTGCTGTGAATCGTTGATATTTCTGTGGATCGCTTTCAAAACACCGAAAAATTAGATACAAATAAGTAAAACCGATTGTAGTTGAATATAGGGGGACAAACAGACATCATTTCAGGGTCAAGTTTGATGAAGCATCTGCTGGTGTACAGGTTTCTTCGTTTTTCAGATAACGAAAATAATAAACCAAAATGCATCTCTTTCACAGTTTGAACACATAATTCCGAGTCCTGCATCATTCAGGACGTATCAGATACAAACAGAATTATATATAATGATACTACATCTCCAACAAGAAATTATGTACAACCGAACTTCTAACATAGATACCTACTAGTTATTTTCAGAGGGTTAATTTTTGGAGAAGCGCCATAATCAATGCCTGGCCCCGCAAATGTACGAATACAGAAAAAACGAGGAAAATTCATACTGAGTGAGGAAAATAGTGTACTTAGTGAGGTTACACCCCCTGAAGAAACCTAACTATTGTATACCTAAATAAAACAAGAATTAAAATACAGAAAACTCAATCATCCCCGTTTTCAGCTTCAGCCTTCTTCTTCTTCTTCTTTTTCTTCTTTTTCGGTTCCCCGTCATCCTCGCCATTTTGCACAGTGGTGTCCAGGCCGTTGCCGTCAGCAACGCTCTCCACAGTTGCATCTCCTGGAAGAAACACAATAATTGAGAAATCACAGTTTTACTAATACTTGACAAACACATCAGTTAGAAATTCAATGTATTGGGAAAGAATCGGAAAGAGATACTGATGCTTCCGAGTTAACGAATTATTTGATAGGAAGTGGAAGGTTTTTGACTCTCATGGTTTTTTGGAACTATATTTTAGCATGGAACATGCTTTAACATTGGACTAACCACCAAAAAACGTTACGCGGGAGGGGTGATGGGCTTGAGTCATGCCAGGACTTATTCTCGACCCATCCACTCCACCACTACTCCGCCGAAAAGCGCGGCCGAAGCATGTTCCATGTTTCTTGAATTTTAGCCAAAGGCTCTAAGCAGCAAGGCGAGGTTCGAAGAGCCGAGTTATAAATCCAAACAGTTACAGCTATTGACGATTCGATAATTTCGATATTTATTGATATCGATGTTTTGTTTCGATATTTCCGACATTTGTATCGATATTTTTCTTGCAGTATTATCGAATATCGAAAGGAAAATATTGATATCGAAAGACAAAAAATTATTGGTTGTGGTGGTTATATTTCTTCCCACTGTAATTAATCAATTTCTCCTAAAATTATAAAAAATCAGAATAAATAGAAACGGAAGATGAACGCAACACATAAACAACAATGTTGAAATAACATGACAACCCACTATGTCCGACATACTTCTTTTTGTTTCAATTTCGCGTTCGACATTTCTGTTTTGTATTAATTTACTATTATTATGTATTAATTCAACTTTTTACGAGTGAAATTTGAACTGGCATTATGTTAGTAGAAATCGATTTTAAAAAACGACGCAAAAACACATTCGATATCAGTGAAATCAATATTTTTCTTTCGATAATTTATCTTGATCACTGATATTGAAGAAAACAGACGCAAAAACATATTCGATATCAGTGAAATCAGTATTTTTCTGTTGATATTCTATCGATATCACTGATATTGATGAATAATATGCAAAAACATATTCGATATTAGTGACATCGATATTTTTCTTCCGATATTTTATCGATATCAATACTGCCTTCCGATATTATTTTGATGTTAAATATCGCATCGAAAGGTACATCGAATCGTCACTAGTTACAGCATAATGCAAATGATACAAAACTTATGGCAAAAATTGTCAGGAGCTTGGATGAGGCCCTTGAGTCCTTTTTTAACTGCAGAGATGGGCCTCCAGATGAGCATGGATAAGAAAAAGACCCGAGGGAGAAGCCTGGCGTGAGACTCGTCGATTCTGTAACTATTGCAGGCTCAGCCAGACTGGTTTCCGCCAATTTATGTTATTTAGGGCTTATTTCTTTCATCGAATCTTGAAATCTATCAAGGGAGTCCGAGCTCATTGTAAAGTAAAAGTAAAGTAAACAACCATTTCAGATTGAATTTTCGTCCGACTGTCAATCCTGGCATTGCAGATGTCATCAGCTGTCTTCCAGATCAGAATTCGTTCTGATGATTTCGATCATGGCTTCCCATTGCCCCACTGCCCTGGGTTGGGACGAGGGGGGCGGCGAGCCGCAAATGGTCGAAAAAGCGCAAGCCACCCGAGATTTGAACTCACAATCTCCCTTCCAAGCTCACTGTGTTCAAGACTCTGGTCTTCTAGTATGGATCGGAGACCTGGGTAATGCGAGAGCATTCCAGAGGAGTTTTCCTTCGTTGAGTACTGGGTCGTACCTGCTATGTAGGATGCTATAGGTCTGCCACAGAAACGTTGCTTCTGTGTGGCGCCCCCTAGGTGGCGGATCTACGAACTAACAATCGAGTCTACCTTCCATGGTGAAACCTTAACACATTCCACGCAGATTGCCTACCGGCAGGCAAAAGTAATTCTCTCGCCAGCGCAGATTGCCTACCTGTAGGCAAACAAAATCCCACCCCTGAGTGGCTGACGTTTCGAGCGCTTTCTATATGTTGTATTAACTACTAATTTCGGGCGAAATTGCAACCCGTTTTGTGCCTGGAACGCAACCTAGTGGAGAACGGGTATTACTAAACAAAATCACATGGGGAAATCCTGTTGAAAAAAATTACCAACTGGTTCGCGCTGTCGGGAAGACCACCCTGTTTGGGATCCACGTTGGTGATGAAATCGCAGTTTTGGGACCCGCGTGGAAAGTGTTAACAGGGAAATTGGAGAGGTGAGAAATTAGATGTTCGTGTAGTGGCTGCGCTGTGAACGAAATGAGGTCTTAAGTGTTGTTTTGAATCAAACGTGTTTGCAGTCCTAGTTATTGTGCTCTCAAGTTTTTCCTCCAGAGTTATTTATCTATCAAATTTATTTCAACTGTTCATGAACAACCATCAACATGCATCATCAAGAAAATCGTGCAGAAGTCAACTTCACACACACATTGCAATAATACGAGAGTAGAGTTACTTCTATTATTATTATTTTCCAATCTTTATCAGTTTCCCAATTTCCGAATCGAATGAGAGTGCCTACAGTATTTTATGGGACAATTACTGTGAGTAATTACTAATTTTATTAAAGACAATCAAAAGGCGAATGGAGCATTTCAGTGGGTCGGAAATTCACGCTTTTGACCTCAAATTTGGATTCAGCACCATTGAAAACCTCTATACTCCAAATTTTGCCCATTGATACTAAAACATAAGGTAGAAACATATTGTTTAGTAATGCATGCATTCCAGGGGACGTCCCATTGGATAAGCATTAGATCAGTTTAACCAGTTGGTAAGCGATAAAACTGTTTCGCTCGATGTAATTTATTTATTACTTTAGGCAAGAAATAGTGACCCCCCCCCCTCACCCTTATCCACCAAAACAATTCTAGCGGCATGGGAGCCTCGAATCTGAAGAGCATTTTAAAATCCATGATCTACGACACCCAACATGCGACTTCGAGTTCAACCCCCCCCCCCCCTCCACCAGTGGTGCCGGTCTGGCACCAAAGCGGAAATACGTCGTAAGATTGAACTTTCATCCATTCGGTTTAGTAGGCGGTCCGTCGAGGTTCACATCCGACGTACTCAAGGTGAAGCGCACAAAAAAACCACGAGATATGCAGTTCATGGTGTCCTGGCACCATGGTGGCACCATTATTAGTTCCATGGTGGCACATAGAATAATTCATGAAAATCCGGAGGTATAATGAGAATTTTCCCTCAATTTCAAAGGTTGGGTACAATTAGTAAGCAGTAAAGGAACCGAAACATTGAAAAATTGGATATTTTGTGAATATTATCCCCCCACTTATCCCCTCCCCTTGCGAATTTTGGTACTCTGGTGAAATCATGTACAACTCGGAAGTCATTTTAGTCAAACAAAAAAAGAAACACACAAATCGGTTGGAAATTGAGGCCTGGGCAGAGTTTATAAAATTATGCCCGCAAACGCACGTTTTTTAATCATTAACCCCCCCTTTCCCCCCCTTAAAAGGAAAATCCAAAATTCCGGCGCCGTAGTGCACAAGTAGATAGTTTTTCGCGTCGAAGGAAAAAAGAACCACGAAAATTGGTTGAGAACTAAGGCCTGGGCAGACGACACAAGATTATGCCCAAAAACACACGTTTTTTGAGTATTAACCCCCCCTTTCCCCCCCCCCCCTTAAAAGGCAAAATTCGAAATTCCGGCGACGTAGTGCACAACTAGATAGTTTTCCGCGTCGAACAAAAAAAGAACCAGGAAAATCGGTTGAGAACTAAGGGCTGGGCAGACGACACAAGATTTTGTCACACACACACACACACACACACACACACATACACACACACACACACACAGACATACACCTATGGTTTTTTTTCGTGGATTTGGATTCAGAATGGTCTAAAACGGATTACTGCGTGGTTATTTTTTTTTTCTGTTGAGTGTTGTCCAACTTCACCCCAGATCGATCGCATAAGGACGCCCAAGTCTTACTGTGGGACGTCCTAAAAATTAGATAATGAGATGTAACATTCGAAAAAAAAAAGACGGGCCACCATGAATGCACACTACAGAGTACTGGAGACAAGTTAACAGAGGCTGAAAAAAAAGCTGGAGAAAAGCTAAAAATGGCGTGCAAGCATTTTTGAGGCTGCCTCAGTTGCGCCATCTACTTTCAGCTAAGGAACTACTACAGAAACTAAAGTGGTGGGGGAAGGCCACACTCTCTTCATGCCGCTTCCTCTCAAATCCTTTCGAATGACCAGAAATTGATAATTCATCATTACATCATCATTTAGATTTGCAAGAACTACTCAGAAAAACCAATCGAGACGAAAGGTAATTTCAAAGTTGCCCATACAACACTGCCATGCTAAGCCAGAAAGTCGTATCTTGACTTCACCCAACTTTCGGGAAAACGACCTACTAGGTTTTGTGGTGAAATAATTCTCTCGCGGGATTATTTTCCCCCCGTTTACCACAAATAAGGGTTTTTCTTAAAGGAAATTAGTAGCCGAATCGATTTCTGGAATCAAAATTAAACATTTTTGAGTGTAAATTGTCAAAAAACGAAGATACGAGATTACACTCTCGTAAACCCGAAGTTACGACTATTCTGTTCATTTTAGTTCTTGAAACATTAATTCATTTGAATTAACATTTTAATTCAAGAAACCATTTCACATCATTTTGTCATCCTACTTGGCTCAAAGTCAATCGTAATTCATATCTCTGTTCAGAGTGTAAGAAAAAACTGCTGATTCAATAAAAATAAACGTTTATTCATTTAGAGTATAAACATAAAGTCACTACTTAATGTTGAGTTTTCAGAGGCAAAAAGTCGTATCATGCCGATTTAATGCAAGATGTCGTATCTTCGAAATAGGCAGATTCCCGTATCAGTGTCAAGATACGAGTTTTCTTCTTCTGAATTGCTCTGATACGACTAGTTTCTTAGTAAAATCAAGTTAACACGCCTTAACGCGAAAGTCGGGAGGCTTGTTTGAGGCATTTCTAATAGAGATACGACTCTAAAACTCCGAAAATCGATAGAAATCGACCCCCAAAACGACTTTCTGGCTTAGCACGGCAGAACAGTTGTTGCCACTACTGCCAGTAGTTCAAATGTTCAATCGACAATTGGCACCCATAGAAACGTTTGAAACCCAGTATATTATTGAAAATCGCTCGAATTTTTCATACATATCAGGAGCATCTAGAACACGGCCCGCAGGGGTTGCGCGCGCTTCCTAGCGACACTGCAACGAATTTTTTTTTCGTATTATCGACTTGACTAAACTAAAATGGCCTTCCTTCAATCACATACCAATTCAAATCTTATTGCACCGTTAAAAAAAGCGTTAAATTTCCAATTTTCATTATTTCATTTTATTATTTGTTTTTTATTATTTCATTTCATTTCATTATTAGTTCGTCTTTGTTTTTCATTATCTTTGCTCCAATGAGGAATTTCACCGAATTCTGTTTGCATTTTTTCTGAATAGTTAATGGTGTGGGATAGATGAAAATCGGGCTGATTTCGGAAAATAAGTCACCTGTTATTTTTGGGAGACAATCAAAATTTTTGATTCCAAAACTAACCGGGAAACCGGACGTGAAGCGGGAACGCTCACTGATTGGGCTGTTCGGATCGCCGTCTCCTCCCAGTGTTGCCCATTGGGATGACAAAATCGTGTTTTCTAAGTGAAAAGTTATCAAACAAAAACAGGGGAAACCTAATTTTCCCCATCTTGCTTTTTTTATTTTTTTCTTCAGTTTTTCGATTTCGAACTTTACTGTTTCGTGAAATTTTGCATCTGGGGACTATAGATTTCTCGATCTCAGCGCTTCAATCAAGCGGCCATAAATGAACTATTCCAGGATGACGTCATTTTCCCGGTTTTTTAAACATTCGTATTTTCTACACTGTTTTGTTTATTCGTAAATTAGGAAGTTCGGGCTGAAAGTTTGCCTTAGGAGGTTTTTCGAGGTGCTGAATCCGATTTTGGGGTCAAAAATAGGAAATTCCGACATGGTGAAATTCCTCATTATCGGTAACATCGGTCATCCCAATTATCCTGCGCTCCTCGTGGGGCCAGGGAGAACTAGCTCCAGTATGACACCTACGTCTAGTCATCAGAGAGCATTAATTAGATAATTGAGAGATTCGCCGTAGTGTCGCTAGGAAGCGCGTGCAGCACCTGTGGGCCGCGTTCTAGATGCTCCTCATATAGAGAATATAACTAAATGTTATCAAATTAATTACCAAGATTACTAATTGGAGGTAGAACTCCAAGTTGTGTTATAATTTCCCAAACCGACTTCCGGGAAGAGCTACCCCAAAAAAAACTTCTATGATGTAGTAAAGTAGTTCTTTGTAAGTAGTAAAAGTTACCATTCTCCAGTTTCCTTTTCTTGTCCTTCTTCTTCTTCTTCTTCTTTTTATTTGCCTCATCTTGAGTTGAAGCAGCTGATAGGGAAGCTCTTTTCATCACGTCGATGTTCTTCTCTGGCTTTTCACCAGTAGCCAAAAACTTTAGTCTGTCTTCGACTTGCGTCTTCAGTTCTTCACCAAACACTGAATTGGGGTTTTCTGGAAATATGAAATTATAAATATAGAGATCGACGAGTGTAATTTGTACTTCATACTCAATGAAAGTAAAAGAATTCTGATGGACAAGGAATTTAAAGGGATAATTACCAGTGAAACAATCTATCCGCGAAGCGATGGAACATTTGTTCGCCAGGAACCGAGATATTCGGCCTTTGTTCTTCGAGTCGGCTCTTCCGATGAAAGTAGAATGGAAAAGGAGACCATACTTGGGCGTCTTTGTGCTGCGTGCTTTCAGAGCTCTAACGTAAATAAACACAGAAATTAATTAAAAGTAAATCAAAAGAGTTGTGTAGTTGTTGCTTTGTTAGTGCATTACAGATGAAAGGTACATTCAGTGATTGGAAGCATTTTTCACGATATCGGGGTGTCCAGCGATTCATCGAAAGAAGATTCCCTGAGTTTTCCAGGTATTCTAAGGTCAATTTTCGACTTTTTTCAGGGTTCATGTCGAGCAGCTCATGATTTTGAGTTCGGAG
This sequence comes from Apolygus lucorum, assembly GCA_009739505.2. NCBI lineage: Eukaryota > Metazoa > Arthropoda > Insecta > Hemiptera > Miridae > Apolygus > Apolygus lucorum. The sequence continues at coordinate 34,987,561 of CM019180.2, forward strand.
TTCGCAGTGACTTTCGAACCCAGAAGTCGTGACTTTCGAACCCTGTCTTCTGTTCGGAATTTTTTCTCGAACTCTTATATTATCTGTCATTATTTATTTATGAAAGACAACGAAGCAATAGACCAGTAAATTTAACGCGGTATTTTTTTTGTAAATAAAACGCGGGGGTATCTACTATTTTTTGTGATGTTAGGTCTCCTGTTTATTCCCAATTTTGCAACCCCGAAAACCTTGTGCTACTGACGAAATGCATTAAAAACCAGTGAAATTTTAGTACTTTTCTAACAATTAGGCAAGTACTTCCAAACTGTGATAATTTCAATAATTCATGTCCGGTAACGTTTTAAATTAGGTTAAATTTGCAACAGTTTGCGACCAACTCGAGCTCTGTAGGTTGAATAGGTACCTAATTACGGAGATACAACAATATCCAAAAATAGATAATTTTTTTCCTCCCAAAAAGTGGAATTTTCGTTGTGCTCGAAATGGTTCAATAGCATAACTACTCATTTTAGAAAAAAAGTAAGAGAGAGGAATTTGATTGAAATGTAGGCAATCAGCATCAATTTGAAACCTTTTGAAACTTTAGTTTTCTCAAAAATTAATAAAAACCAAAAATAAATAACTGATGTTTTGAGAAAAAGTAGGAAAAGTCATTTAACCTATAACATTAACATAAACACATTGATTATATTTTGAGGAAAATATGGAACAATTTCAATTATAGTGAAGAATTTGAAGTTGCCCGCCGCGGACTCTGTAAAAAATTACAACCTGCCCGCGCAGACAGAAGTTGCCCGCCGCGGCAGTCCGCGCTCTGTGTGGCAGGGGCAATGCGAAATGCCTTGTTACAGAGTCCGCGGGAGTTGGGCGAACCTGTCCGCGCGGTCAGCCCGCGTTCTGTGTGGCCGAGCCTTAAATGACTTAAAATGTGAATAAATGGGATCATAATTTCTCAAAACTCAGCTTTTCAAGGATATTTTGAAATGAAATAGCATTAGAAACGAAAACGTCTGCCAAGTGGGTGTAGCACATAGCTTCCTCGTATCCATAACCCGATTATATAGATGATCCGGTGCATAGTAATTAATCTCCAAACACCAATCTCTAAGTACCTACCTTTCACTACCCTCATAGGGGACCACCTAATCTGGACAAGGATGTAAGTGTCATAACTGTTACAAGGATTTTACTTTTGCGCATGCGCAGATACTTCTGTAAATTTTGAGGCCTTGATTTTCATTGGGGACCATCTACAACCTAATCCGCATAATCCCTGAAAATGTCATCGAAGTCCAGTAGAAAATGTAGAAGTTATGGCCGATACAAGGAAATTCACGTTTGCGCATGCGCAGTGGCTACTATCAGTCCAAGGGTGATGATCTTCATTGGAGACCATCTACAAAATAATCCGAATAATCCCTGAAAATTTCATCGAAATAGGGTAGAAAATGTGGAAGTTATGGCTGTTTTTTTTTTTTTTTTTGAAATAATCTCCCCTCAAGACCATAGGTCTCTGTGACGGAGGGGGCACGCCATAAAATTAAATAAATAAATAAATCAAAAATATTGGGGAGAACGCCCAGGACTCACCCGACACCGGCCCTAGGGATGAGGGAAGATGAGGAAGGTGGGGGTGGGAGAGAGGGATGAAGGGAAGTGCCTCTATAAAAAGACCACCAGTTAAGATATGAGCCGAGCAGGACGCGTCTGGTGACACCACGGAGTACGCCCACCGAGATGCCCAACTCGCGCAACTCCGTGGCACTTTTTCCGCACCACACTCCGCGCCACGACAAGGTTGCAGCCATCACCCTGATGTTGTTGGGTTCCACTCCTTTTAGCTCTGACACTGCTTGCCGTAAATCATCTCTATCATACTTTCTTATCTTAGCCCGCCAGGTCTGCTCCATGTCCATGCTGCCATTAACAACCTGGACATCCAGGATAATGCAAGACCTGTCGGGCTTGACGGCAACAATGTCAGGCTTCTTGCCCTGGTCACTTGGCATGTGGTATAATCTCTCCCTTTCAACATCCCAGCCGCTGGATGACAAGGCACCTGCTATCTGCTTGGCGACCGCATCATGACGTAGGATGCGGCCCCCATGAGTTCGTGGTTACTGCTGCACTACATGATACAGGTGTTCATTTCCACTCCGACAGGCACGGCAAAGGGTATCTGTCATCCCACGACTACCCCTAGAACACCGTACCGCTGTTGGCAGTGTTGCCGCGCGGACGGCGTGGAAGTTCCGGTAGTCGCGGGCCCCAATGCCCTCCGAAGCCCAATCCACCCATTGGGATGAGATAAGGCATTCGGAGCACTGTCGGAGTTCTTTACCATCTACTGACTCATGCAGGGCAGCAGCAAACTCAGCAGACGAACTGGGTTTTGGAGCGGATGGTGTTGCTCGGTCGCACCATGCTAACTGCTGCCTGACAAAATCAAGACCAGCAGCAACACGGGCGACCTCCCAGCTCGACCCCTGAAGGGCTAGCAGGCGCTGGCGGCGCAGAGAAGGGATACATGCGGAGAGAGACACAATGCCAAGCCCACCGGATTTGACCGGTGCATGGATATAGGCACTTGGGACACCAGGTGGGAACCTCAGCCAAGAGCGCACAGCAGAGCGGACTTCTCGATCTAATTCCTGCAGCCTCCCCGCCGTAAGCCTACCGAAGACTAACCCGTAAGTTAGCTTCGGCAGTAAGTACGTGCGGAGGAGGCGCAGCCTCTGCTGTGGCTTCAATGGAGCCTTGGTGATGCGGGCTAGCGCCCTACCAAGGTCCACACGGCTGGCGGTAATGGTGGCCACCCCCATGAAGTCGACTCCAAGGTACCGACCAGACCTCCAACACAGATCGAGAAGGAATGGGGGCTTGTCCTATGACAAAACCCCCATCCACAACCTTCACTTTATGTTGGCGACCCGACGGGACCAAGGAGACCGACCCACATTTATCGGGGTTGACCACGAGTCCACACCTGGATAGCTGCTTAGCAAATGCATTGAGGGCAATCTGCAAGCCCTCGCGGGTTTCTGCGAGTAGGATAACATCATCGGCAAAGGCCAATGCTCCTACTCGCACCCCAGGGGCGAGATCGAACCCTACTTCTGTGGGCAGCTTACCCAAGGCCGTATCCACGACCAGGTTAAAGAGGAGTGGTGATAGGGGATCCCCCGGCGTACCCCATGCCCTATCCGTACATCCCCTGACACCTCACCTCCTGCCTCGAGGACCGTCACGCCTTCATGGTACAGACAGGCCACATACTCAATTAATCGAGATGGGGCCCCGACACCACGAAGGCAATCGGTCAGGGCAAGGTGACTGACTGTGTCAAAGGCCTTAGCGACGTCCAGAGCGGCGAGGTGGAGTTGCCGGCGTTTAATACGGGCCAGCGAGATGACAGTTTGGAGAACTGTAAGGTTCTCTGCTGTGCCATCTGCCGGCCGAAACGCTCTCTGGACGTCACCAATGACACCAGCCACCTGGAGGCGAGATGCCAGTACTTTTTGGAAGTGGCGGAAGACTACCGAGGACACTGAAATCGGTCGATAGCCTCCAGGCCCACTTCCCCCTTTCTTGGGAATAAATACGGTACGGGTACGGCTTAACGCTTTCGGGGGTCTTCCCGCAAGGATGAGCAGGTTGAGGATGAGCAGCTTAATCGTATTGGGTGCTTTATTCCAGCGACGGGCGGAAACACCATCCGGTCCAGCGGATGTGGAGTTCTTGACACGGCACTTGTGTGCCTCGTCAAGTAGCACCGGCGAACACAAGATGCTGCGTAAGGAATCCCTGGTGGAGACTGGGGGAACCACTCGCTCCCCAGGGTTGTGGCTGGGAGCACTCAAAAGTGGCTCCCAGAAATCCACAAACTCCTGAAGATTGGGCTGAACTTGATCTTCCCCAGGCTCCTCCAGTACCTCCGCAGCTACACGCGCCGGATGCTTCCTCCACAAACTCTGAACCCGGTGGTACTCCCGCCGTCTTGCTTGCTTAGCTGCTCTGCGACCTCCACGCAACACCACTCTGGGAGGAGGTCCCCCCTGGTGCTGCGTCACGGTCGCATCCTCAACCCGCGGGAAGATTCTCCCTAGATATGCTGCAACCTCGTCCTCCAGGTTGTCCAGCCCTTCAGCAGCCCGCCTCGCCAGATCCTGCAGGTAGGTGCTTTCATAGCCTTCAATACGACCTACCTGCCCCCCGAGCCTCAAGACTTCGGTCTTCAAGTCGGCGAGAAGACCGGAGGTCCCGGGGGAGGGATACTGAATGGCAGACTGCTGGTCCACGCCAGCAACAGAAGATGCGGGAGAAGCCCCACCGCTATTTGCCAGGATAGCTTCCTGGACAAGCTGCTTATAGTGGGGCTTCAGGCGGAGGTTCTTGATGGCAATGACTGTGCGCGTGGGAAAACGTTCGCTTAAATAAACATTTATATTACGTACCCCATTGCGCACAGCCACCACCTCATCTGCCGCCATCCTGCGCAAATCCTCGGAAGCATACCTAGGCTGCACTCGTTCAACATCAATCGCTTCATTTGCAGCAACAGGATGCTTCCGTCTGACGTGGACTCCAAGGCCAGACCTGGAGGTGAATGCCCGCTCACAATGGGCACACTGGTGGTCTAAAGAGGCAGTTGAAGAGGAAGAGGGTAAGGATGATGAGGAAGAGGAGGAGGGAGAGGATGGCCGACGCCCCTGCCTGGGGCGCCTCTGAGCGCCTCCCCTAGAACCCCGCGTGCCAATGGGCAGGCGGGGGTTATGAGGCGTATCATTGGTCTGTTCCATAACGGGGGGCGCTAATTGAGAAGGGTCAGGGAACCCGTTGACAGGGGTCCCCTCCCTAGTCGCCAGAGGGTCATTCAGCCACCCCTGAAACTTCAAGAGGGGTCCACCAGGAAAACCTAATGAGGCCACCTCTGTTCATCCCAGGGGGCCCGGGTTGCGCGACGGGGACGCATGACCATGACTTGGGTAGGGATAAGAAGGGCTCCGAGGAGATAAAAACACCCTCTATTACCCTACCCCAGCAACCCAAACGTCACGTTTGCGTCACGTTTGCGCATGCGCAGTGGCTACTATCAGTCCGCAGGTGGTGATTTTCATAGGGGACCGTCTACACACCAACCCGCACAATCCCTGAAAATTTCATAGAAATCGGATAATATCTTCGTATAGTTATGCGTTACAAGGATTTCATGACAGACAGACAGACAGACACGGAACCAAAATTGTTCAGAAAGGTCTAAAACGCAAAACGCGACTGAAAATTTTGATTTTGGAGAACTTTTTTTTTTCCTTGGTAGACTCGGAAGCAAAAAAAGAGGCATATGCTACCAGTTTTTAGTTTCCACGACCCCATTGAATAGATGATTCGATGCTTAGCAGCTGATATTCATCTACATTCCAATCCGCATAATCCCTAAATATGTCATAGAAATTGGATGGAAACTGTAGGAGAGGCAATCAGTCAGAGGGTGATTATTATCATAGGCGACCCAATTCGGACAATACCTGACTATTCAACCGAAATCGAAAATTAACTTTGAATGATTTTGCCCGTCGAAAAATGAGCGCTCAAATCATCGGAATTGGTTGGTTTACTCGAGAGGCTTGTTTTCACCTCCGATTGTTCGAAAAGTCGAAAATGAACGTTCAAATCATCGGAATTGGTTGGTTTACTCGACAAGAACAAGCACTTCGAAGGCTTGTTTTCACCTTCGATTGTTCGAAAAGTCAAAAATGAGCGTTCAAATAATCGGAATTCGAAGGTTTACTCCAGAAGGACAAGCACTTCAAAGGCTAGTTTTCACCTTAGATTGTTCGAAAAAGAGCGTTCAAATAATCGGAATTCGAAGGTTTACTCCAGAAGGACAACCACTTCAAAGGCTAGTTTTCACCTTCGATTGTTCGAAAAAGTCGAAAATGAGCGTTCAAATAATCGGAATTCGAAGGTTTAGGTTTACTCGAGAGCAAAGAGCACTTCAAAGGCTTGTTTTCACCTTCGATTGTTCGAAAAAGTCGAAAATGGGCGTTCAAATCATCAGAATTCGTTGGTTTACTCGAGAAGAACAACCACTTCAAAGGCTAGTTTTCACCTTCGATTGTTCGAAAAGTCAAAAATGAGCGTTCAAATAATCGGAATTCGAAGGTTTACTCCAGAAGGACAACCACTTCAAAGGCTAGTTTTCACCTTCGATTGTTCGAAAAAGTCGAAAATGAGCGTTCAAATAATCGGAATTCGAAGGTTTAGGTTTACTCGAGAGCAAAGAGCACTTCAAAGGCTTGTTTTCACCTTCGATTGTTCGAAAAAGTCGAAAATGGGCGTTCAAATCATCAGAATTCGTTGGTTTACTCGAGAAGAACAACCACTTCAAAGGCTAGTTTTCACCTTCGATTGTTCGAAAAGTCAAAAATGAGCGTTCAAATAATCGGAATTCGAAGGTTTACTCCAGAAGAACAAGCACTTCAAAAGCTAGTTTTCACCTCCGATTGTTCGAAAAGTCGAAAATGAGCGTTCAAATCATGGGAATTAGTTGGATTACTCAAGAAGTAATTCTTTATTATCATAGAAATAGTCCACAATTATTGAGGTCTTAAAACGTACCTGAAAAGAGCCTTTTCGGCACCAAGAATTTGAACGGTGCTGGCGGGGAATTTCGCCAGATTGGTGAGAGAACCAGCGTGGGATATAAGTCTGGCACCAACTTGGTCGCCGATGAGAGTAGAGAGATTAGGAGCGATGCCTTCCATCTTCTCATGCAGATAGGAAGCCAACTTTGCTCGGTAATCAACCAGGTCAATAACACGCTTCGCAAACAACTCAATGTTCATCAGATCAATGATTGCGATGTCCATACCTGCAAAACGATGAAGTTATAAAAACGTTCAAAAACAAACAAATTTAGTGGAAAACTTGGTTTGTTTCAGGTATTGATGAGTACGGATCTTGATTTTGCTATCAAGTTTCGAGGCTCCAGATGCAGAAACGTCTGCCAGGGGTGTGTGGCACATAGCTTCCTTGTATCCGTAAACTGATTGTATAGATGATCCGATGCAGTGTAGTTAATCTGTAAGTACCTTGCACTACCCTCATAGGAAACCATCTACACGTCAACCCGCACAATTCAAAGGGGACCATCTACATCCCAATTCGCATAATCTCCAAAATTTGGATCTAAATCAGATGGGAAATGTAGAAGTTATGACTGTTAGAAGGAATTAATGTTTGCGCATGCGCACTATCATTAGTTCTGGGCGATGATTTTCATAGGATATCATCTACACGCCAACCTGAACAATCTCGAAAATCGCGATTCGGAAGAAAAATGTAGGTTTTATGGCTGTTAAAAAGATTTTACTTTTGTGCACGCGCAGCAGGGGCGTCAGGTGAGAATATTCGTGAGGCAAACAGCTTGGCCAGTCACAGAGGAATAACAATAATGAAAAACGCTGCAAATTATTACACAAAGGTTTATTATTTTTCTGAAGATCAAGCGTCAGCTTTACCCTCGTCACTACCTACCAATCATGTTTTGGCTTCATAATGTTGTTTATTTAGATAAATAAACCCTTCACACTCCATTTGAAGAAATAAAGAATTCCTTGGTTTAGAAACTTGATTACAGGTTGATTACGGAAGCAAAACATGTACAACCCAAAGAAACGAACAGTGATTGCATTTTGGTCAGCTAAAATTTGTAAGGTGATAAGGCCTCTTTTGCGATTCACACTCGTGTTTCTCATTTATCGTAAGTTCAACCTTCAAGTTCTCATAGAGAGCTAACAGTTTATCCTATAAAGCTCTGGGTGGGTTCATTCGATTCTAAAAATTCAATGGTACCTATCTCAAATTGGTGAAAAAACAATACCTTCATAACGAGAGTTTTCGTTAGTTACAGCCCTAATGTTCCACCGCTCAGAAGTGACTGACAAAACCTTCGGGGCACAAGTAGACCCCAAGTGGAGCCTTATACCTAATTTCATCAAAATCTGATAATTAAGGAAAGTTCCGCGGACGGACGGATTTTTTTATATTCGATTTTCAAAATATACGTAGTAGCTACCTACCTCAAACGTAAACCATCGAATTTTGAGGGGGTTCAACATTTTTTTCTTGAAATAATAAACCAAAAAAGGGAGACTCTGAATTTAAACCTCATATGATGTTAAACCTCCTTTCTACAATATGCAATTATTTCCAAGTAGGTACCTATCAACAAGAAAAACGATTAGGTACAGTGAAATGTACAGTAAAATCGGGAATGGGACACTAGGCAGCCGCTATTTGCGGTGGCGAAAAAACCAAGTTTTCCTTCCTTGAGATAATGTGGGTGGATGGATATGTTATGTCTTGCCATGCATGGGTTAATTAGTATCCATGGCTCATCTTCCAAGTTTCTCTGCTTTCAAGGTCATGAAACAGTTCCTTACTGTTTGCCATGGCTGATGGTGTGGTAGTGGGGGTATGGTATACTTGACACCGCGATGACCCCCCGCCACTCGCCGATCGTCGCTTCTCACTCTAAACAGTCCCGAAAAATTCATTTTTTTGAACTGCTTGCCTTGCATCGCCAAGCCCCGCGCAAGTTTGCGTATCATCCGCAATCCGTCGTAGTTACCGACCTTTTCAACTCTCTGGTGTGTTGCGGGCTAGTATCCAAGGGCAAAATACGTACTTTCTTATTCCATACACCTATTTCATCTAATTTACTTGGTAATAATGAAAAAGTCCCTAAATTATATTTAAATTTTCCAACATTGGCTATTATAATTACTTGCAAAAAATGGGAATATAGGAGAATCTCAACAAAAATTAATTTATTCATTTTGCTTATTTTTAGTAAGGCAAACAGTGTTTGCTATGTTTGCCTGGAGGAGGCGCCACTGATGCGCAGAGGATACTTTCAATTTTAATAGGCCATGATTCTCTTGAGAACAACAACTCAATCCGAACAATCCCTGAAAATTTCATCGAAATTGGATGAAAAAGTGGAAGTTATGGATATTGCAAGAAAATACACGTTTGCGCATGTGCAGCAGCTACTATCATTCCGGGAGTGATGATTTTCATGGGGGACCATCTACAAGCCAACCCGCACAATCCCTGAAAATTTTATCGAAATAGGACAAACTTCGTATAGTTTCGCCCGTTACAAGGATTTCATGACAGACAGAACCAAAATTGTTCAGGAAGGCCTGAGAGGTAACGTAAAGTGGAGGTAAAACGCGAGTGGAGATTTTGGTTTTGGATAACATTTTTTTTTTCAATCTTGGTAAGTGAAAATGGCTTCTGGTACATTGGTAGACTAGGAAGCAAAAGGGGATCATCATTGGGTGAAACTATAAGGATAAAATACGAAGATAATCAATATACGACCAAGTTAATACTGACTTACCCATAGAAGACTTTGAGGCTTCTAAAATGGCTTCCGCCTTCGATCGATCCATTAGAACCTCTTCAAGTTTGTCCAATTTTTCATCAGTGAATTCCTTCCTGTTCATAATGATGTTGGCAGCCTTAGCGTAGAGATAATTCTCTGGCACGATTTTGTAAAGCTCTGGGAAGTGGTAGGAGTACCACTCTCTGCAAAACATGGTCAGATTAGTGAAGAAAGTACAACAGTAAGTGGCCAGAGAAGTGAAGACTGATGGGAAATGCGCCATACCTTCAAAACTTATTCTCCCCATTTCACATTGACAGAACCCATCAGGTTGAACTCAGGTCACATCCGAACAAGTAAATCGGTACAGGTGTAGAATTCAATATTAACATGAAACATGCTTTAGCCTTGGATTAATCACCCAAAAACAACAAAATACAAGTAAATCGGTTCAGGTGTAGAATTCAATATTAACATGAAACATGCTTTAGCCTTGGATTAACCACCCAAAAACAACAAAATACAAGTAAATCGGTTCAGGTGTAGAATTAATATTAACATGAAACATGCTTTAGCCTTGGATTAACCACCCAAAAACGTTAACGGGAGGATTTACGGGCGTCTCTCACTCTCATTTTTGTACCTGCCTCGTTTCCCACGTATCTACTCCCACGCGCGAAGCTTCCCCTTGACGGGAGAAGCCAACTTTTGACGTTGGAAAAAATCGTCACTAGAGTATTTTTGTACTTCCCGTGTTGACAAAATGCGAAACGTGAAAAAGAGCAGCTAGCTCGAGCACTCGTAGATGCTAACTTTCCACGTCATTATTTTCAGATCTCCTCCATGAAATCGCGAAAACTGAACTCCCATAGTGACGTTAACGTGAAGCTTATAAGTTGGCAAGGTTACTTTGGCGGATTTTTACTCCTTGCCTATTTCAAATTTGTTTCCCTTTCAGATAGGATATTAATTTTTTCTTTTTCATGGAAGAATGGATGAAGTCCATGAGGTGAGTCCATCTGGCAGAGTTCCTCCACTGAGAAGGAACTTGAACAAGTATTCGATGATTATTTCAGGTTTCTGCTAGTGAAAAAGCACCCCATTTCAGACATTTCCATGGTAGAAGAGGAAGTTCTTGTCAAACCCCAGGATATACCAAATCTGACTTGAGGATTCAACATAAACATTTAAACAATCTAGTACTCCCTTACAGACCAAATTTTCCGAAGGTTTTATTATTCAATAATATTTTTCGATTTCTTATAAATATTATAAGTAATCCCTACAACGTTATAGATGTTATTTATGTTTTTAAATTTATTACCTAATTATTTTTTATTATTATTGATTTTTTATTATAGATATTATTTAATACTCGTAGTTATCAATAATCAACTGCATATATATTGTTGTGGGTTTTGACGGTGATTAACCGATTTTAGGGCATGTTGCAGTCCTGGTTTTGGTAGACCTGAATAAAGACGATTTGATGTTACTGTCCCGGTTCTCAATTTTTGGTTTAAGTGAAATATTATTTTGTGCGGATTTGAGAAGAGTTGTCGTGTTTATTTGTCTTTACCCGGTTGCAACATAATATGTTGCAACCGGGTAAAGACAAAATAACCACGACAACTCTTCTCAAATCCGCACAAAATAATATTTCACTTAATATCTATATATTAATAGATTATATATTATATAGATACCAGTAAAATTTTTCTCCAATTGGTTTTACTACCTAACAAATGATAGTAAAACCAATTGGAGAAAAATTGGAACCCATAGTAAATGAAACAATAATGAGAATTGAATTAAAATAACTTGAATATTAATGACGAAGTGGATAGGTAGTGGTAGGTACAAACAAATAGTCTTTTCTGTTCAACCTTAAACTTGCTGTTTTCTGCCTTGGGAAGTCCATGGAAGAAGAAAAACAACTCCATCTACTCTGAGGTTATCCTCACGTAGCGCACCCTCGCGTAGACAGCGGATTTTTTCAAACGCCAAAAGTTGGTTTTTGGCGTCAAGGAACTTTTTGCGTGTGGGAGTAGATACGTGTGAAACGAAACGGCCAGTACAAAAATACTCTTTTTATACGCAAATAAAACATAACCTTCCTCGGGGATAACCTCAGAGTTGATGTAATTGTTTTTCTTCTTCCATGAACTTGGAGGTTGAAATGAAAAGATTTGTTTGTTCCTATTCGACATTAATTTGTTGCTATTTTAATTCAATTCTCAATATTGTTTAATTTAAAATGTTATCCAATTTTTCTCCAATAGTTTTCACATCAGTTGGTAGGTACTACTATACTTCTACATGTATTTTACTGGGGCGTATTCTGTTTGTTCCCGGGTGGTGGAAGTGCCACTGATAGTTTTAGTTGGTTGACACTTTGCTCCCGGGCAGTTCAGAAGTCGTGGCCTTCACTCAGAGACGTTGACTGTTTGGTCCCAAACATTAACACGAGTGTTTCTTCCCAAATATTAGCACGAAATAAAATGAAATCAGATAACTTCTATTAACCTATTAACGTCAGTTTTGGCATTTATCCTAGTGTTTGAACCGAAGGTTGATAAGAACTTCCTCTTCTACCATGGTCTCCAGTTGAAAACGCCCGAACATAGAATTTCTGAAACGGGTTGCCTTTTTCTCTAGCAGAGACCTTAAATAAACATCGAATACGTACTGAAGTTTCTCCTCAGTAATTCTCCCCCATAAGCTCCATCCATTCATCGAGCGGTTCCTCGTTGCCGCGGCATCACTCATTCCATTTTCAGTGAACTTTCCTCCTGCGACTCTTCAATTACCGAACACTTTGATTTTGAAATATAAAACCTTAAATTTGTTTTGCAAATCCTTTCATTTGTTTAGGGAAATTTTGAATACCTGCACCTAATTACCAGTTCGAATGTGTCTGAACACTTCCACAAAAAGGGTACTTTCTGGGTGCAATTTGAAGAATTCTTTAGGAAGAAATGGCGCATCCCCCATTATTAAGATTAGCGGAGAACACCAAACTTGAGACTCCTCACCTTATCCTCATTGAGAATGTATTGATGTCCTTGTCCAATTGATCGAGAAGGGCTATACTCTGAATGATCATGTTGTCATTTCTGTGGACGTTGAACTTGACTTTCGCTCTGGAGTAGCTGTGACCCAAACCGAGCTGAGCTACGCTTGAGGACTGTTCAGTAAATCCTTTGATCAAGTGATGGAAATGGTATCTGATACCTGGAAATAACAATGTGGTGGATAACGTGAATGGTTAGGGACAACATACAACCTAGTTTATAAAACAGGGAATAAGAGTAGGAAGGGTCTTTTTTAACTCTTCAAAAACAGAGCGCGCAAGCTGTAAGGGAAAAAAGTAATGTAGAATGGGGAAGTCGCCCAGGGCTGCTGCTCGAGGAATTTGGGAAGTTGAACCATCAGATATGAGGCTCAGAGGACGCGGGTTGAGTTACCACGTAGCACTCCGTCTGAGATACCCATCTCGAGTAACTCCATGGCACTTTCTCCATTCTACAGCCTGCGCCATGACACTATGATGGTGTTGGCTACCACTTCTTTTAGCATGGATATTGCTTGCCTTAGATCATATCTGACACAATATTTGCTTATTTTAGCTCGCCAGGTCTGCTCCAAGTTCAGGCTACCTAGGGAAGCATCAGTACACCTTCCCTAGCCGATGCAACCCAACTGCATAATAAACCATAGGTTAGCTTCAGTGGTAAGTCCCTACGAAATAGGTGCACAATGGAGCTTTGGTAATGTGAGCGACCACTCTGCCAAGTTCCATGCAGTATCCAGGCATCAGCAGGTGTGTGCCACCTTCGACTGTGGTGCCATCTCTGGAACTTTAATGGAACCAATGGCCAACAAGATGCATGATGAATTGGATGATAATACACTCCACCCAATCAACAATGGGGTATTTCGGTGGGTCGGAAATTCAGATTTTTGACCTCAAATTTGGATAAAGCACCATTGAAAACCTCTATACTCCAACTTGTTGGCCATTGATACTATAACATGAGGAGGAAAAATTAAATAAAGAGATCACACATTTGCCTCATGGGCCTCCATGAACGCACAGACACTATGCCGCGGGTGTGTGCACGTAGTATCCAAGGCCATGAGGCGTTCGAGACCACACAGGATTAGTGGAATGTCTCGGTCCAAGGTCAGCAAGTTAATACGTCACGACAACTTACTACGTCACATCACTCAAATCTTCAACTTTCATTAGCTTCCCTAATTTCTTCTAAACATTTTCTCGACGAATAGACCCAATGAGGAATTTCACCGAATTCTGTTTGCATTTTTCCTGAATAGTTTATGGTGTGGGATAGATGAAAATTGGGCTGATTTCGGAAAATAAATCTCCTGTTATTTTTGGGAGACAATCATAATTTTTGATTTCAAAACTAACTGGGAAAACAAATGTGAAGCGGGAACGCTCGCTGATTGGACTGTTCGGATCGCCGTCTCCTCCCAGTGTTGCCCATTGGGACGACGAAATAGTGTTTTCTAAGAGAAAAGTCATCAAACAAAAACAGGGGAAACCTAATTTTCCCCATCTTGCTTTTCATTTTTTTTTTCAGTTTTTCGATTTCGAACTTTACTGTTTCTTGAAATTTTGCATCTGGGGACTATAGATTTCTCAATCTCAGCGCTTCAAGCTGCCATAAATGAACTATTCCAGGATGACGTCATTTTCCCGTTTTTTTTAAACATTCGTATTTTCTACACTGTTTTGTTTATTCGTAAATTAGGAAGTTCGGGCTGAAAGTTTGCCTTAGGGGCTTTTTCGAGGTGCTGAATCCGATTTTGGGGTCAAAAATAGGAAATTCCGACATGGTGAAATTCCTCATTACCGTAATTTCTGACCCATGCTCTTAAAAAAAAAAATCAAAAAAATTGACTGAAATAGCTCATTAAGAGACAAACCAATCAACCAGGACCACCCTGAAATCAGGTGATCCCACTTTCGACTTTCAGATTTACATAATTGTGCTTCACAAATTAATAGGGTAAATAAATACACTTGGCTTAATACCAAGAACTTACCTATTCTCCTTAAACCATAATAGAAATAATATCTTTGAGAAAATTCTTCAAGCGTTCAAAGATAATTACAATTGAATATTGACAGTGTGATTCCTGTGAGTTGTAATGTCCTACCTTCCACACAACAACATTGAAGAAATGGTTTCTTTTTCACCAAGATCTGACAATTCGTCTAAGTAATTTTAGTGGACATTTAAATATCAAATATACTTCTTATACAATAATTGAATAATACAAATTGAAACATACCACGGAGGATTTCAGGTACAGCTCCACTAGTGGTGCACGGTATTGAGAGTGCGTCGTTTATGGCAGCTGCCAACTTGACATCTCCAACTCCCAACTGCAGATTCTTCTTCTTCTTTTTCGGAAAATGGTTGTCTAAAAATAACTGCAGATCTTCCGAGAGTAAACCTACAAAAAACATTCAATATTAATATTATAAATTACATTGAAACAATCGGTCGTTTCGGTGTTTTAGTGAACTCCTGTTATTGTGGTGAATAATGCCTTAGAAACGATGACGCATCTTAATCTTTTATACCACAGCCTGGGGAGATTCCTCTCTTCGCTTCTCTATCCTGAACAGATTGAGTAGACGTCAGGCCTCCTTTCAATCCATAAATGTCGGAGGTGCGAGGAAAAGGGGTTTTGGTCCAAAGTCGGCAAAAACTTGCACTGATGAAGTTATACTAGGCATGTATTTTGTAAAAATTCTCCCGAAAAACTTGCCCTTGAAATTTGGCAGTTTTCAGTTCTTCGATCAGAATTGAACTGAAAAACAATATTTTAAGCGATATGTGTGGGGAGTACCCAACATGCATTGAGAAAAGGTTGAATGTGAAATCATATGCAGCTACTTGATTGCATGAACACTTCTGGCAACTGAATCTTGAAACCCTTCAAGAAACAACCTCCTCAATGGACGAGTCAGTAACTCTTACAAGATCACGATGAATATCCGAAAGAATAAAAGTCGAACAGGACTATCTATTTATAGGAGTAAGACAAAATGAACCACTCGCGGTAGTTGTCTTCATCCAGTCTACATCAATCACAAAAAAAATTCATTTTATCTAACAATTCAGATTCAATTTAACAGTGAGTAACTGAACTTCAGAAAGACTTCATATAAATTTCAAGCACTAAAATCTTTTTCTAAAATACAGATAAATTCATAATGGTGGTAATTCCGATGTTACCACAAATTCATAACACCTACATTGTTTTTCCCTGCTTTTGCTCATATTTACAACTTACCTTTACAAATAGGTAGTTAGTAGTAGATTCAATGGGGTGTGCGCCTGATTTTTTCTAATTAAATTTTTAATCGAAAGTAGATCTGGCCCCAGCCCACTGTGACGTCATCATAAACATTCGAAACTTTGAAAAATCATAGAAAAAGGTCTTCTCACGCTAGAAGGTCGCGGTTGGGGTCAAAATTCTTAGAATGAGGTCTACTTTAGATTAAAAATAACAATAAACAGTTTTTCCTCAAGGAAATCACCGACCACTCACTACAACCCTTCAACTTAGACACCCTCCTTGCAACTGGAACTGATCTGATCTATTGTGCTCTCTTTAAATTTCTCTCCGCCATAAACTTCAAAGAGTAATTTTTATATATCTTAACTTCATAGCAGTTATGGCTGTATGTAATTCTTTTGCGAAGCCAATTAAAAAAAAAAGAAAAAGTTTTTTCGACCCATGCGCACACCCCATTCAACTAAAGAACAACGACAAGGCTTAAGGTGGGGGGGAATGTACAGGGCTGTATATTAAGAACGCGAACACAGTTAAGGAATGGACCAAACCTGTTCCACTGGAGTTTTTTCAGTGTCTGGAGTCATCTAAATGTCTGTTCGGAGAGGCAGTCCGGAACCAAACCGGAACTGAAAGGGGAGGGGATAGAGGCGAATGGACCCCTCTGAACTCTTCCAAACCCCTACGAACCGTTCAGGACTGCCTTTCCGAACAAACCTATAAATTCAAGGAGAAAGTGGGGGAGGTCACAGCGATTGCACGGATCTACCCCAGTCATTTCTATCAGATTTACACATATTTATAGGGATCAGATGATGAGATAACAGCAATCGTTTCTAGTTAATAGTTGAACGAAGTTTCAAACAACATTCGAAAGTATCAAAAACTACAGTTTGCTATAGGTCTGCCACAGAAACTTTGCATCCCTTTCGCGGATTCTTCTGGAGAACATGAACTACTTATCTCTTATCATCAAGCAAATTCCCGCGTGTACAATAATTTTTCGCGAATATCTCCCATTAAAAGTGACATGATTCCCCTCCTACTGCAGATTGAAGTTCGAGCATTTCCGAAATTGAAATTCCGTGGCACTACACGAACATCAAATTTCTGATGGCTCCAATTTCCGTGTCAAGGTTTCACCATGGAAGGTTGACTCGATCGATATAGTTCGCGGATCCGCCACCTAGGGGGCGCCACACGGATGCAAAGTTTCTGTGGTACACCTATAGTGCATATACCTAAACTTCGCAAGTTGATTTCTTGAGTTGGTTGCCTAAAGTTTCTAGCTGTGGGATTGATTTATAATCATGCGCTATTTACAATATACCAGGAAGCTTGTCGAGCTTCATGAAGTTGCTAGTCACAATTAAATGGTCTAAAACTACCAACTCACCTTCGGAAACACTATTGATGTTTTCGAGAGCGGCCACGGCCGTTTTGAATGGCACGAAAGAAACCAAAGTCACGATCTGCTGAAATCTCTTCAACTCCGTCACCGACTGTTCGACCTGCGGCAGGAGCATACCCACCTCCTCGAATTCCTTGATGGAAAAGAGCGAGTAGCCAGCGGCATGCTCGTATAAAACGTACAAGTCCTGCAAAATTGAAAAGAAATGATGAAATTCCAAGAAAATAACGAACGAGTATACATAACTGATTACCCAGATATTATATTGAACAGGTAACAAAATCAAATACAAGATAGTTAGAACTAAATAAATTTTCAAATAAATTTTAATTTTATTTTTCAAACTACACTTTTGTCTTCTTTCACTGCTTTACTTGACAATAAAGAGAAATAAACTAAATACAAATCGTCGGTCCCACAGCAACACCACGTATCATAATACATTTTCCAAATTTTACAGAAGAGCAAAAAACGCTGCAAATTATTACACGAAGGTTTTATTTTGGTTTATTATTTTCAATAATGAACCTTTGGAATCGACCAAGAAAAAAAAAATTTCAAACCCCCTCAAAATTTGTTGGTTTACGTTTCAAGATACGTAGAATCCAAAAATCGAATAAAAATTTGGCCGTCCGTCCGCCGTACGCGGCACTTTCCTTAGTTCCCATTGACCGATTTTGATGAAATTTGGTATGTGGGCTCCATTTGGGGTCTAGTTGTGCCCCGAAGCTTTTGGTTGATGTAGGTCACTCCTAAGGGTTCCAAAATCAATTTTGAAATTTTGAAAACGCCCCAACTCAAAAAATTTCGATATAAAGGTATTGTTTTTCCTTCAAATTAAGATTCTATAGAATTTTTAGATTTTTTTGAGACCACGCGGAGCTCTGTAGGACAAACCGTTCGCGCTCCCTACGAAAATTTAAGGGTTTATATTGAAATATACATATATATAAATCAAAACACGAGTGTGAATCGCAAAAGAGGCCTAATCTCCGTTCAAATTAGAGCTGACCGAAATGCAATCAATGGTTGGTGATTTCTTTTTTTTTTTGATTTTTTTTATTTATTTTTTTTATATTTTTTTTTATTTTTTATTATTTTTCTTTTCATATTGGATGGTTGGTGATTTTGTAGACGAGTGATCTAATAAAAATAATAAACCGTTGTGTAATAATTTGCAGCGTTTTTCTACATAGATCTGCGAAGAACTGGGCTTTGACACTGTCACCAACTGCCTGCCACGTACCTACAGCGATCCCATTTTGGTCAGCTAAAATTTGAACGGAGATTAGGCCTCTTTTGCGATTCACACTCGTGTTTCTGATTTATCGTAAGCCCAACCCTCAAGTTTTCGTAGGGAGCGAACGGTTTGTCCTACTGAACTCCTCGTGGTCTGTAAAAATTCAATGCCATCTTAAATTGATGGAAAAACAATACCTTTATACCAAGTTTTAAAAATTCATTTTTCTACCCTTAGAAGTGACCTACATCAACCAAAAGCTTCGGGGCACAACTAGACCCCAAATGGAGCCTACATACCAAATATCATCAAAATCGGTCAATGCTAAGTGGGGAAAGTGCCGCGTACGGTGGGCGGACGGCCAAATTTTGGTTTATTATTTTCAATAATGAACCTTTGGAATCGACCAAGAAAATTTTTTTTTCAACACCCCCTCAAAATTTGATGGTTTACGTTTCATTCAAGGTACGTAGAATCCAAAAATCGAATAAAAATTTGGCCGTCCGCCCACCGTACGCAGCACTTTTGCCACTTAGCATTGACCGATTTTGATGAAATTTGGTATGTAGGCTCCATTCGGGGTCTAGTTGTGCCCCGAAGCTTTTGGTTGATGTAGGTCACTTATAAGGGTAGAAAAATGAATTTTTAAAACGCCCTAACTCAAAAAATGTATTTATGTATGGTATTGTTTTTCCATAAATTTAAGATAGTATAGAATTTTTTGAGACCACGGGAGCCCTGTAGGACAAACCGTTCGCTCCCTACGAGAATTTAAGGGTTTTACGTACGATAAATCAGAAACACGAGTGTGAATCGCAAAATAGGCCTAATCTCCGTTCAAATTAAAGCTGACCGAAATGCGATCGATGTTTTTCTTCATGTTGGATGGTTGGTGGCTTTGTAGACGAGTGATGTATAAAAAATAATAAACCATTGTGTAATAATTTGCAGCGTTTTTATTCGATTTTTGGATTCTACGTACCTTGAAACGTAAACCTACAAATTTTGAGGGAGGGTAAAAAAATAACTTTTGTTCGTCGATTCCAAAGGTGTATTATTGAAAATAACCAAAAACTGATGTTTGTACAAGGGTTCATGCGGGCAACTCCACTTATCATGGAACTCAACATATCAGGCTCATGGAGCTAAACCAATTAATATTAAACTTATTTTGCGATCTGTTCTCCCGATTCTGTCTTTTACAGGTTGACTATTTCATAATGATTATAACATTAAGTTATACTCCGATTATTGAGAATCACCATCAGCGTCAGTAATTCTTCAATGAGAACTGGGGATGATACGTGGTGCTGGTACCGTTGGATTCCTGATGTGTGGTGCACCTTGAACGCCGATTTCGGTACCAAACGACCAAACAACGATACCAAAACCTCATTTTCGACAAAAGTGTATGTGTACGTGGTGTTGCTGTGAGATAGACGAAACATGATACTAAAGAATCACACTGGGTTCACAAGCGTCCGACTCTCCGTTCTGCCCGCTGATTGGCCTCTTTCCGTCTGTTCTTGGCCAATCAGCGGGCAGCACGGAGAGTTGGACGCTTGTGAACCCACCTTCAGTCATATTATGTGTACTACCCTTAGATTTGGTTAATTTTACACCCTCGTTAGTTCATGAAGAATAGTTACTGGTTGCTCCAACAGACATTCATTTATGGAGTTTCATATATACCCAAGTGAATTTATGGCGTTACAGTAGACAAAGTTGTTATATAATATAGGGTCAACATAATTATATTTCTGTGATAGTTAAAGATCGGTAAGTAAAAGAAATTGTGTTTTGGGGGGGCTTTTATTACCTTTTTAAATTGAAAACGATGCTTTCGCTGTACCTTGGTGGAATCGGAAGCGAAAATCATCTTCTATTTGCACTTAATAATGACGTAACAATTCAACAGCAGCGTCACCAATTTCCAAAGTTTTATCCACATAAGTTTTTGGTATTCGAATTTGGGTCGAAAACGATGGTAAATCCACGAAAACTTCTATACATTTCAGCTTTTCAACAAGTGCATCGTAAACATTCGATAAGGGTTGTTTGAACCCCTCTGTTGACAAACCCGTAGTTAGGAGGAAGTTACTTGAGAATAGACTGCCGATGGTAGGTAATCTGAATTATTTAGATGAATTTCTCGACAACCTTAGCTAGGTAGGGTAGAGTCACCAATTATCGTCAGGCGCAAATATGGAACCAGTGTTCGTCACGTCATATTTCATTTCAATATAATAAGAGTTTGGCGCCACCTAGGGATTTGAATCTATCGCCATTTGAAAGAGGAAGTTGTAGGCTTCCGATTTCCTCCAAAATCAAGTCAGTATTGTAACGGTTCTGTTGGTGATGAAAAGAAATCATCACCAGTACCCGAAACCAGCTCTCCATTGTCGGGTGTTACTAAGAGGTGAGTGTAGTTTCTAGCATTTTTTACCTACCCAAGTAGCGATTTTCTCATTTCTTTTTATTTGAATAGTTTTTATATAGTTTAAAGCTTGAATTCGAGCGTTGTTCGAGCTCTATAGAGATTAGTTTAATTGATATCGGATGACGATAACTGGTGTCATGAAATGATGGTTTATCCAGTTATCGTCACATGTGACGATTATTGGGTTTCAGTCAATTTTTCAGTTCTTAGTTCTATCGGAATCTTCTTTTCAAGGGGAACAAGAAGGTGTTCGAATTTTTCGATAATAACAATTGGATTCAGTATTCGTCAGGGGGTGACGATAACAAGATCCAGGGTGCAGATAACTGGGTTATACGTTCACCAGTAACCGTCATCTTGCAGTACCAGTTATCATCACTTCATCCCAACTCTCTTAGAGTGCATGATTTACGAAATGAGCAATGTTTTAATTATCCAATAAGGTATGTTCATTTTCTAATGGATAATTAGGCAGATTAGTGTAATATGCAACTAGAAAAGTGTAGATAGGTAGGAATACTTCTATCTACCAAGGTACCTAGGTAGTTACCTAGGTCCTAAATCCACATCATGTTTCTGATTTATCGTACGTAAAACCCTTAAATTTTCGTAGGGAGCACACCGAATTTCTAGCTGATTGAAGTTTTTGTTGAGGTGAAAGGTGTTACTTTACGCTCACTACCATATCTACGAATAATGCGTATTTTATGTACGAAAAACGAAGGTTTTCTTCGAAAACTCCACTTTCTAGCTGTCGGAATCATTCGGAAGTATCACCATTGGATTCAGCGTAAAAAATTACATAGGAAATGATACCAAACTCGTCAAGCTATTTTGAGATCGAGGGGGACCATAAACCGCTTAAAACACTGGATTTTCCTGTAAAACACACGTTTTTTGACATTCAAACTTAATTTTCTCTTACAATTTGAATGTTAAAATGAAAAATTGATAGACCGTTGGAAAGCTGACAATTTGAGCATGTTTTCCCCGAAGAGTGTCCATCGAAATGAGCAGGGATTTACAGTGAAAACTTTCGTCAAAGAAAGTCAAGTTTCGACAAATTTTTAAAAGTTTGCTTTTTGACTTGATTTTTTAAAACTATTTTATTGCTGAAAGATTTTGATTTTGCACTAGGTAGCTTGGGAATTTAACGTTCTTTTCAACGGTGTAGTCAGATTTGAGTTTTCAGGGGAAATAAGGAAGTTATGACCAAATCAGTGCCGTAAAGTCGAAAACACGAAAAAAAAACTTTAAAGTGAAAAAAAAAAGAAATTTTGAATGGGTTAAAAGAAAATTGCTGGGACATTTTTTTTCGAAATACCTTGTAGAATCGAACCCCGAAGTTATGCCCATCTTAAGTGTAGACACCCTGTATAAGTGAATAGTCATGGATGACGATAACTGGTGCAATTATCTGACGAATACAGGATTCCCCCTGACGATAGCTGGTGCACTGCGGTGACGAACACTGGATTTCTCATGACGATAACTGGTTAAAAAATCACAATGAGTTTTATTGCTCTAAAAGCATAATTAATAGTTTTTTCAGGAAAAATGGTGGTATAATCGAAGCTTGGATTGCTGGCGATTCAAAAATGTCCCGGAGTTAAACGATTAGGGGTAGAATAAGGAAGAAATGAGCGAATTAGTGGTGGAAAAAAATGATAAGGTCTTAAGCATGACGATAATTGGTGACTCTACCCTATGGGAAAAGAGCTCTGAGTCTAAACTTACCTACTAGGTGAAATTGAACTGTCATATCACTGAAATAAAGGAAATAATTGCTCTTCACTTACGTCAGAGTTTAGCACCATTTAGGTCGGAGTTTAGAACCTACTTACGTCATTGATAAATGTTTTCTCTCTTCAATGTGACTATCAAAGGCATTGGCCAAAAAATTGAATCATGAGTTTTATTCGAGGTTTGTAAGTAAGAAACACATTCCTTTACTCCATTCATCACTGGGAGATGTTGATAATTATTTTAGTACAATTTTATCTGCCGCTTCATATGATTTTCTACACTATTTAGAAATTTAGGTTAATACTCATTTCGGGCTTCACCCATTTTCGAGTAGGTAATTGTTGTCATCATTTTGAATTCGCTGAGGATAGATCAACTCGAAATGTTTTGTAACGCGTTCTCTTTTATATTTCTATTCTTGCTATGACCCATGAAAACACAAAACCATCTCACGAATTGCATCAAACAACGCGTTGCCAAACATTATTTTCAACCCGACCCACGTGTAATCCGACATGCACTAAATTCAAACGAAGTCGACTAATATGACTTACCATTACAAAAGCACCAAACTCGATTCAAATTGTGGATCCTTCAACAACGCAGATGTTATCGAACCATGATTATTTTCATAAGCGGTAATCAAAATATTACTGATTGAAAAAGGATCGTAGTAAATAACCTAGAACACGCTTTCACAATCACGTTCACAACCCATTCGACGAACACAAACACAAGACAAGGCCAAATAAATGCGAGATGCACGACTCTCTCCTAGCTTGCTACCAACTGAACAATACGAAATTGCCCCACACGAACAGAATTCCAGGAATTTTACGGATTAGAAAACCGAGATATTATCTAGGACTGACAATTTATAAAAACAACCAGGTTCAATATTATCATCAGTTCCAATAATTGATGCCACTAGATAGTTTCTGGCTGTAGTTTGCAATAATATTTTATTCCTACCATGGATATTTAACAAACCCACATGGATAATTTTGAACCATCCATTGTACATACACTTCTGCTCTCTCGTAGCGATTTCGACAACTTCTACAACTTCAATGGCCTTTAGCACTTTCCTGGAGAGGTAGTTTTTCAGCGCTAAAATCAGTCAATCAAGTAGTTTTCCAATAATTGATAATGTAGTTAAAACAAGTGCAAGAACATTGAAATAATAAACTCTAGAGCCTTTAGTAGGTACTAACCAATCTAGGTACCGTGTAATATAACCATCAGGTTTTCTCTTTAAATATTCAATGTCGATGCAAAACCGACATCGGTCATCAGCATCAGGTCCATTATACCTAGTTCTTTATTACACAAATCTATTTTCAATATGTAGGCAATTAAAAATAGATCAATATTAACAAAAATGTCCATTATAACGATTTTTAGAAAAAAAATGAGAATATTGCTATAACTCAAAATTTTTCTTCGAGGAAATCCAAATTGGAACAGTCTCAATCAATTCCTGAAGTTTAACACTTTGCCAAAACAAAGTAAGAGGATTAATCCTTGAACTAATTGGATTCTTGTGATTTTGACTTTGAAATGACCTCAAATTAGTGAGATCAATTAAAAATAAATAGACCTACCGTAGGAAAGTGATAATTCTCTATAGTTAGGATTCACCAATAATTATTTGGAGCATTAGAGAGCATCATTGGAGCATGATTCCGAGGATGAAAATTGGACCAAACATTAGATTCTGTAAAATTCTAAAATTTACAAGTACCTACCTTCATTAAGCCCCCTGTTTGGCGAGGACGAAGAGAGCCGTAGAACCTAGTAGGTATTTAAGGGAACCACATGAAAAAATCTTTAAATTAAAAAAAGGGGGTTAATAAAGTTGGTGATACTTTTTGTTGTAAATTAGCTGTAGTAATCGATCCTTCAACATTGGTCCATCTCAATGGAAGACTAGAAAATACCTAATCTAGGGGTGGGCTTCACCTCGCAGCCAGCTTACACTAACTAGGTAGGTATATTTCAATTAATTGGCTACAGGCACCTATTTCTTGAACAAAAATACGTAACCGGGGTGAAGTTAGCAATAGATTCTAGCAATAGAAAAAATCGATGGGGAACCTAGCAGCAGATTCTGGCAATAACTTTTTGTTTCATTTCGAATGGACCAGCTGCGAGGAACTGGTGGGTTTCCGCTCGAGAGGAAATGACACCCAAAATTGTATTGTACCCGCATTCTATTATCTCCGATGCCCTCTCGAATCTTCGACTCAGGCTTAAATCTTATTATTAATAACAATGAAAAGTACCGAAGTAAAAAAATCTCGTATTATTAACCCTAATTGGACTAAGGTGTCATAAGTGTCACTGAAAACATCTTAGGAATTCCACAGCTGTCCCAAGATCTAAAATGCAATTTAAAAGATTTAAGATTTAAAATGCAATTTATAAATTAATGGACGGAGCTGAATTTTTCGAATAACTTTTTTAATTATCATAAATCAAATAATAATAATTATGACGAAAATTTTGAAAATTGATTTCTTTGGAAATTTTTGTAATGTAACTCTATTTTGATACTTCCAATAGGCCACAAAAAATTCTGCTGTCAATTAAATTTAAAATTGCAATTTTATTCTGACTACCTACTCCGGTGATATTATGGGGACAGCTGTGGAGTTTCAGAGATGTTTAAGGTGACACTAGTGACACCATGGTCCAATTAGGGTTAATCATATTATAGTAAATAACAAATTAGACGTTTTGTTTGTCCCAATAAAAAACGATGTATTTAATTTTCCTTCCAAAAAATAAATTTTAATTGATTAGGAGTGTCACCGTTTGATTTTTCGTGAAAAAATAAATGGAAAACGATACTTGGCTCCTCCAGTCTTCCTATGGCGGATACACATTTCCGTATTTTACGAATAGTCTTTGTTTCAAATCATAAAAATTTGAAAGAAATTTGAAAAAAATGCAAGAAGAAATTTAAAAGAATAATTTATTTTATCACATTATTACATCACTCTGATTACCAGTACGAATTGCACACTATTTTTGACACTATAAAACGCAGGTAGGTAAACAGTTCATAAACAACGATACAGGCAGCATGAATGACACGGAATGATATTACTGGTAGATGCCCACCTATAAAAAAATGCTTAGGTATAACTTAATTTATCATAATACGTCTTTGAGATTAAGGCTCCGTCTTAAACTATTTAAATAGATAAATCTTCTAGTTACGTTCATTATTTTAAATTATGGATCACGACTATGGTTAAGAAAATGCATAATATAATTACTATTATCAGAAATCTCTAAACATCACCAACTTCCGCAAGGTGACCAAGTTTGACAGGCTCCCCTACAAGCACGCCAAAGATTTCTTGCTAACTCAGGGTTATCAAAAACGAGCGAAAATAGAGTCAAGGCAATATTTTTTACCAACGCTTTTATATCTTACTGGTTAGGATCTTACTAGCGTGGATGAACTTCGGAGTCAGGATTGAAATTATGGAAGTTCACCCATGGATTAACCAGAAGCAAAGAGTTTTCAATATGGCGAAGATTCGCAGATTATCCACGGATCAGAGAGTTAAACCACCTGGAAGGACGGTTTAAATCTTAATAAGGGAACCATGGTAACATCGGTGAATCACAGTTGGAGATCAACTTTAGGGTCTGCGTAGGTGAAACTGGCCCTTGCTAACTACAGGGTGGCGCAGATAATTTAATTTTGCTGTCATAAGCTTAATATTGGAGGTAAAAAAGAAGAGAAGTCACTGTGTGGCTAAGGAAAGGACTTATTTTAAATTCATAATCAAAAATTTAATTGTGGAAGATGACATCCAGCAAATGGCTCTCCCTGAAGCTGAGCATCACGTTTTGCAAAACGTCCTCTGAGTTGAGTCATAAAAAATTAACTTCCCTCGACCGGGGATCGATCTCCTATCATTCCGACTCTGAATCGGAGCTCCTACCACTGAGCTAAGGAAGCGAATGGACAGAAATCGAAGAGGTCGCTGATCACAACATCCCCCCCCCCCCCCACCATTAGGAAATCTTACGTACTCCGTTACCTAGTCAGGGCCTGCGTTTTTACAACCCATTGAGAACGCGTATTTTTGACTGGCTTCGGAGTTTTTTGTTATTGTTCCTTATTGACGGGGCGGGGATCTGCTGACCCCAACGTTTGTCCAAATAGGCGGTGGCTCGACTCGTGTCTTGGGAGGGAGTTGTTTTGATGACCTAATCTTAATGAATTATTGTTTCTCTGAGAAATTCTGAGGAGACTGTTCGGGTCCGATACGACTGCGCCATATTGTTGAGTCATCAAAAATTAACTTCCCTTTACCGGGGATCGATCTCCTATCATTCCAATTCTGAATCGGAGCTCCCACCACTGAGCTAAGGAAGCGAATGGACAGAAATGCGAAGAGGTAGCTGATCACAACATCTGGATTGCGGGCAATTTCACGGCGGATGGCGTCCTCCAATTTGGCAAGCGATCGAGGTTTGTCGACGTAGACTTTTGACTTAAGGCAGCGGTTCCCAACTGGTGGTCCGCGGACCCCCGGGGGTCCGCGAGGTATGGCTGAGGGGTCCTTAGGATAATATCCTAGTGTGTGCTAGCGTTAGTTGTCATATGAAGCCAGACGCAGAAGTCAACTTTCAGAAGCTGCAAATATATATTTAATTTGTATAATATACAAATTAAATTTTTAATTTGTATATTATAACTCAAATGTCAAATTTGTATATTATACAAATTAAATATATATTTGCAGCTTCTGAACGTTGACTTCTGCGTCTGGCTTCATATGACAACTAACGCTAGCACATTGAAGTTTGGCTTTATGTATTTCAGAGATGTCAGTTATTGCTATATTGTTAGTTATTTATTGCTAGTGCTCACAGAGTACTGGAGACAAGTTAGTGCTAGTGCGGTCCCTGACCGAGTTGTTTACATGTGTGATTTTGTGCAACATTTTAGTGATCGAAAATCTTTGTTTTTCACGGAAAGTTAAGTACGCGTACGTTATGGACCGTTGGTTAAAATGTGGATCGTTAAAACGGCCTAGGCATACAGATGAAGAACGAGAAAATGCTTTCGATGTTAAAGTTAATAAGTCAGTGACTCTCGAACCGAACTTGCTAGTATCTCTTGAACCCAACTCGTCGGCGTCTCTTGAACCTTGTAAATACTTTGTATTTTCACGAATAAATCATAAGTTTTATAGCATTAGTTTGATTTATTTTTTCACATAATTCGGTTCTTTTTAGGTAACTTTAGATGGTGGGGGTCCTCGTCATTGTAGTACCTTGATGAAGGGGTCCTTGGAAAAATTTAGTTGGGAACCGCTGACTTAAGGTATCCCCATAAGAAAAAGTCGCATGATGTGAGGTAAGAGGAGCAAAGCGGCCACGGAATGTCACCATTCCAGGAAATCACTCGACCGGGGAAATTTGACGCACTCGAGGCCATGGAAATTCGAAACTAAACTGAACTAAACGGAAACTAAACTTCCAACCTTCTCGAACACGTTGAGTGGTGGGGGACTCTCGTGCCCCCCCCCCCCTCCCCCACCGTCCTTACAAATGTGGTCGTTATCTGCGCCATCCTGTACATAAGAATTACATAATGTTGTACGTAGCGTTAGAACGACTAGATCTTCATAAAAAGAGAAAACCATAAATCGAGAACTTACTTCACCTAAAAGTAATGGAAATATTGTGATTATCACAATCAATGATCGATATACGTGCGTTCGGTAACCCTAAATAGTATCTACTTAGTAAATACAATTATAGGACAACTAGATGATATTCATGGTCACTTCTTGAAGAGACATGAATAGGATGAATCCGTGCAATACGATAATTTGAGCCGATAGGTTGGTGCACTGTATACAACTTACGCAAAATTTGTTGTCCATCCACCACCTTTTTTGCAATAGTAGGATGGAATTTAAGCCACTTATATGGTGGAAGAGGGACTGCATGTACAGTAAAATACGAATTGATAACAGATTATTAGTTCTAATTGTTCAGCAGACTTCCCCCACAGAGCATGAAGGTTTACCTTACGTAACTATCATAGGTCTTCAACAAACTTAATAATCTGAACCAGCTCCGATTTGGGTTTCATAACCATTTGAATTCCTGCTCAATATCCTCTGAACTTCCTCGATTGATTTGCCCTTCGTCTCAACAACAAACATTATGACGAATACAGCTCCGAACGTTGAAATACCACTGAATATGAAGAAAGTCCAGGCCCCTCCAAGGGATGAATTCATTAGAGGGAATCCGAAAGAAACGGAAAAGGCGCAAATCCAGTTGAAAAAACAGGCGATGGAAGATGCTGGTCCTTTGATGGCTGGAGGGAATATTTCAGCGATGAACATCCAGGGGATAGGTCCGTAGCCGATGGCGAACATGAAGATGAAGACACACACAGCGATTAAAGGCACTGTTTTGACGATCGTGTCTTCAGCGAGTTCGTATTTGCCGTCCTTGAGGAAGAAGAAGATGCCCAAAAGTGCCGCGGAAGCAGCCATGAACACGTCGGAGGTGAACAGAAGGGGTTTTCTGCCCAGACGGTCGATGATCTGAGTTGAGATCAAAGTTCCGACAACACTGAAGATACCAGTGACGATTGCGGCTGTGTTACCATCTACGGAAGTACCAGCGTCCTAAAAATACAACATATTGATTGGTTACTGACAGTATAATTACATACAGGCTTAGTTTGTCTGGATTCTGTAAGGAGGCAACTACCAATGGTTGGGAAACTTTCAGGCTCATGTTATTAGCAGTAATTCACTACCCCCAAATAACACATTTTCACAAATTTATGGGTAACGCTCATTGCTCTACAGGTCCAGAACAAGGTGAGTAGAGGAGAGGAGGTGTGCTCACGCCCCATGGCTGGGAAGGGGTGTGACGTCACCAGAGTCCTCCGGCTCGCCAGTCTCCCTTCGCCTTACCACTTTTCCTGCTTTCGAAAATTTGAAGGTGCTTCAACCAGGGCCGTTCTTAGCCCCCCTGGGGCGAGCAATCTTTGGGGGGCCCCCCTCTGGAGGAGTATCCCCCCACCACCTACGTAATCTAATTCATTGATAGGTAAGGTAGGAAATGGTTAGAAAATCACAAGAACACTAGCACAACAAACGTAAAATTATATTTTATAGTTATTTAAGTATGTGCCTTAATACAAAATAGAAAAAATAACAATGAAGAATAATTGAGTAAAATATAGTAAATTTCCATATTTTCCACACGGAATGTTTATGTGTTGAATACTTGAATTTGAAAAATAAATCGGAGGCCTTTGTGAAAGAGGCTACATACTAGGCAAAATAATAAAAACTATTTGAAAGAAGCCTTCCTTGCCTTCGCTTCAGCAAAATCTCGAATCAGGTCATTAAAATCCAACTGATGGGCTACATCATTTTCAATGAACAGTGCAGAGAGTCTGTCCTGAGACATTGAATTTCTCAGGTAAGTCTTGATTAGTTTAAGTTTGGAAAACGACCTCTCTCCACTCGCCACGGTCACAGGAATGGACAAAAGAATTCGGAGTGCTACCCAAGTATTTGGGTAGAGGTTCTCAACTTTATGTGCTATTATGTAGTTAAGCATATTTTTTGGTGTTGGTTTTTGA
This sequence comes from Apolygus lucorum, assembly GCA_009739505.2. Classification (NCBI taxonomy): domain Eukaryota; kingdom Metazoa; phylum Arthropoda; class Insecta; order Hemiptera; family Miridae; genus Apolygus; species Apolygus lucorum. The sequence continues at coordinate 35,017,779 of CM019180.2, forward strand.
TTTTTCTCCTTCCAATTTACGGAGCGATGAAGGGCCTCGATTTCCATGCAGAGATTCATTCCATCGATATCTTGAGTGCTATTGTGAGTCAATCGCTCCTCTAATTTCTTACATTTCTCCAGCAGTAGAGGGTGGTCGGGTATATTCTCAAGATCGAACAAAAATCCCCATGTATCCTTGAACTTATCGAGTTGCTCGAATCTCGACTCAATCTCGGTATTGACGAGATCGACCAGAGGATTGAAAAACTCAAGTTCAAACAGTTTTTTATCATTGATCAAATTATCATAGTTTGTTTTATCATTGATAAAATAAATACAATTTCACTTTCGACGATGTGAAAGTAGGTAAAATCTCTTTTTTTGACCGACTTCAAAATCGCCGAAGGCGGCAAAGAAAAAGGAGGTACTCGGTTCGGTGTGTCATAGGACGATAATTTTTTTTTATTTTAAAGCAGAAAGACCCTTTTTTGAGGAGTACTCCCCCTTCCCATCTTGAAAATCCGGGGCCCCCCCCTAACTCGGGGCCACCGCCCCCCCCCCCCCCTAAAAACGGCCCTGACTTCAACCAGCAAGTTGTGATGGAATTTTATGGAAATTAACGAAAAATTCACTTGAATCGTTATCCCGGGCAATGTTAGTACTACCTACTACCTAATACATGTAGTAGGAAATTTCAACTTTTATGTTTTAGCACTAAATAATTTTCATTCCTTGCCTGTTGGTCTATTTCCTGACACAAACTTTTAGAATTAGAGCCAATGAAAAAGGAGATTTGAAACAATTATCATTTATCAACTTTTTCGTTTTAGAGGATCAGTCCTGGGTAATATTATGCGATTGATTCCTTGTAATGGGATGATAAAGAAATCATGATCTGATTTTGCTGACTTTTCGCCGTGTGAAACATAGTTTTTACTGGAATTTTTGGTTTTAGAGCAGGTGTTTTGAATAATTTTGCTTCCGAATCTACCACGGTAGCGGAAGTTTTTGTATTAACTTTAGAAGGTGAAAAATTAAAATTTCCATTTTAGACCTTCCTGAACAATTTTGGTTTCGTATCTGTTAGTCACACAGGTCCGCAAATCCCAGTATCGAATAAAACTAGGAAATTATGAACCGGTTTTTCAAATTCAAATTTTCCACTCAAATTTGGCGTTTAAGAGCTATTTTATCCATTTTATGGTGAATTTTTTGTCTTCTACGACAGGTACTGCAGACTCATTCAAAGAACTTTTTCTTCAAATTATTCGATTTGAATTTTGAAAGTTTTAAAATTTTTTTATTGAAATTAATCAGATTTTGTAAAATTTTAACTTATTGCAGTTCGAAAAGATGTGAATTCTTCAAATTCAAATTTTCACTCGAATTTAATGTGTCAGTCTTTTCAATAATTATTGCCTGTTTGTGGCCAATTTTTAATAGAAAAAATCCCAAATTATCTCATTTTTACAAATTGTTAGAATTTTAGCCGTTGAGACTTTTGCTCATTTTCACTCAAATTGATCTTTTAGAGCATTTCAAATTATGTGTTGTCCCGGCCAATACTAGGAAATTATGGACTGGTTTTGATAGGATTTCATTATTTCTCTCGGATTTCGCGTTTCAGACGTTTTTAATTCATTTCTTGCCTGTTTTTGGTCAATCTCTCGACCTGTAGAGTAGGTACTTCAAAATCGTCAAACTTTTACAAATTTTTTTGAATTGAAGAAAGTTGCGTTCAACCTCACAAACCGAAATATGAACAGAACAAACGGTACAATTTACCGCGAATTTATTAACGTACGCCTGAGCGAAGTACCAGAGACAGCTGGGGGCGAGGTGGTCGGGACTCTGGTGACGTCACGCTTCTCCCACTCGGCAGCATGAGCACACTTTCTCTCCTCTACTCACCTTGGGTCCAGAACAGAATCCATGCATACTATGAAACTAAGGGACTCGTTTATCAAGTTAACTACTTGAACTGCTATTTTATGCTTGAAAAAGAAAAAATGAATAATGGTACTGAATTCGGTACAAAAGCTAGCAATGTTCAGGAAGTTGGGGGGCTCAATCAGTCGCTGTTCCCTCCTCGTTATGGGTTAGTCTAATCTCTTACAAACCAGCGCTCAAAGTTGCAAAGTTGTACCAAAATTTGAAATTATCAAGAATTTCCTAAATTCATTAGTGCATCCACCTAGGGAAACGATAAAATAAAAGATTGCTGCTAGAATCATCAAAATTGAACAATAATTGCCAGAGAAAAAGGTGAACACGAGTTTATTGATTGATACTCAGTACCTACCTATATATACTTTATACTTTACATAATACTTTACATACATTATACTTTACATAAAGTGGTGGTTCTGCTTGAAAATATAATCTCTGGACTGATGATGGGATTCTGACCCGAAACCAGTCTCCAATAAAGTATATTATACTTTATTGGAGACTGGTTTCGGGTCAGAATCCCATCATCAGTCCAGAGATTATATTTTCAAGCAGAACCGCCACTTTCAAAAGCTGAACTGGTACTTCTGAAAGTGGCGGTTCTGATTGAACTTATAGTCTCTGGACTGATGATGGGAACCAACTCACCTTCGGGAATCAACTCTACTGGCTAAACTATTGGGGGAGGGAACACGAAGAAAATGTCAGTCTCCAAATTTCACCATCAACTGTCTTCCGCCTCGTACACCTCCTATATTCATCAGGTCTGGAATCGTGTTTATAACAACGTTGTGGAGAGCTTAGGTAGGCTATCATCAATAAATATGAAAACAATTGTGAATAAATATGAAAATATGGTTTGTTCGAATTTGTCAAGTCAGTCAAGAATTAGTCATAACGAAACTAACTCTTAGAAAGAAAGCTGATGATGTCCACAAGTGGACCTTCCCATTGGGAGTCCACAAACGTTGAGAGTGGACCAGAAATGGTAGGAGTTAATTGAACTATTTTTGTGGACTCACTTTGAATATGGAAGAAGCATGGAAGATGACACCGTTGATTCCTGAGAACTGTTGGAAGAACATGACGGCGAGACCGATTGTGAGACCATTTTTAGCAGCCGTAGTGGAAAAAGCTTGAGCGAAAGACATTTTCTGTGCTTCGACCTGTGAACGAGAGAACAACAAATGTAGTATAACTAGATAAAATCTTTGTCACCTTTTGGTCTTCAAGTACCACCTTTGGTACTAAAATAAGGTCCGAATAAATTAAAAACGTTTTTATTCGTGGAAAAGGTAAACAAGGTAGGGTCCTCTACCTATCCAGAAAAACGGTAAAAGAAAAAGAACAATGTTTGTCCAAAAGGTGGAAAAAGATAAATTCAAAATAATTAGCGTGATACAGCTCACCCGATGACGTTGAAAAAAGGTAGTAGTTATGGAATTCGTGAAGAAAAGGATCGCGGGGCTAATGTAACGGAACTTCGGCGACTACTGACTAGTACACGTGGATTCCGATGGGAAGATATCAAGAGAGGTGAGAAGGTGTTTAAGAGGGGGCTTATCTGCCTTGGACTTTAGGATCGAAGGGGATTATTTCAATCGTGACATCACCCCTCCCTTAAATCTGATGAAGGGGTTGAAAAGCCTGAAATTTGCTGATTTTTTTGGTACCAAACTCGAGGGGTCGATTTGGAATGGAAATTGTGCCCCACAACGGGTGAGCTGTGTTCCTCTGTGAAGCAATAAGGTTTTTGCGTATTGTGTTAGTTGAAAAAAAATGAGATAAATTAATATCTCTGACTGTGGATAATTATATGGCTGTATGTCACGATTGTATCTACCATAAACTTTACTGCTTCATTTGTTGGTACATTCATGGCCTATATCCTGTAGGATACCATCGATAGATGGAAAGAAGCAAGCAACCTATTGTTAATTTTGAACTAATCGCGTGACATAATTACCTAAGTCGAGTGCTTACAACTGCTATGCAATTCGACTGAAAGTAAATTAAATTGAAAATAAATACATGAAAAGTTTATTATTATTGTCATTCAAACTGTCACTGCACTTTGCCACTTCACGTAGGGTCGCACAATGAACATTTTGCAAATTTGGAAAAGTAAGTAAATAAAATTTTGTCCCCCCTAGTTTTTTTGAATTTGTTGTCATTTAAATTTTAATGTTTTTGTTTGTTTGTTGTTCTGGGTTAAGTTGTTGGGAATCTATTTTGGACATCTTCTGTCCATTTGTTTTGTAATTTGAAATTTCAAATTGTTGTTTCAAATTTCAACATAAATTTGTTTCTTTGTTAATTAATCAAAATAATTTTATTTCCTTATAAATCATGTTGTGATATCATGATTTTTTGTTACTAATCTTACTTTATTGTCTTGATGAGATAAACTTTTTTAACTGTGATACGTGAGAAGTTCTAGTCATATTAGGATTATCACAGTTTTGGATCAGATATGATACATCCGATAAGACTTTAATTACCATGAAAGGACCCCAATACTTTGCTGATAACTTCTGCGTGATTGCCTTCTGTTTATCGCTAATAACATAAGATTTTAGAAGGACTTTGTCGCCTACATGATACCTAAAATCAACGTGTTTCTTGTTGTATGATTTAGCTTGACGTTTGTGAGCCTCTGCGATGTTGTCGATTGCTGTTTTCCACGTAGATGGTAGGTCCAATTGGTGTGGTGGAGGTCCCAAATCATGTTGAGTGGCGTGTTGAGAGTCCTCCCGTAGAATAATTCAACTGGGCTGAACTTAGTGGATTCGTTGATTCCAGAATTTAGCGAAATTTGTGTCAGATGAAGATCCAAAGCCCATTTTGAATGATCCTCGTGACACTTAGCTCGGAGTGCAGATTTTAAGTTCTGAATTTGGCGTTCGGCTAAGTTTGGATTTGGATAGTAAGGTATCAACTGCGTATGCCGTGAACCACATGAGTGCAGAAAATGAGTAAATCTGCTCGATGTGAAGGTCGTTGCATTATCTGTTACGACTCTCTCCCAATAGCCATAGTGTTTGAAAATGTGGTTGTTTAGGGCGTTGATGAGAGTAGTTGAAGTGACTGAAACCAATGGTACAAAAATTGTGTACCGTGAGAATCCATCCACTGCTATCAAAATGTGTTTGTAGCCCAATGATTGGGGCAATGGTCCTGCTGTGTCTAGGTACAGCGTTTGGCCTATTCTAGAGTCAGTGCTTGACGATAGCTTGCCTTTTGGTTTAGTTTTCTCTGTTTTTGTTGTCAGACATACAATGCAGTTTCCAATTTTTTGTTTTATGTGGTTGAACATTTTTTGCCAGAAAAAGTATTTTCGGATCATGTGGAAGGTCCTTTTTGTTCCCCAGTGTGACCCGAAATGTGAGTGATGGTAATACCGAATTATGGTGTCGATTAGAGATGTTGGTACTACTGCCCGGAACTGTCCATTTTTGGTCTCGTAGTACAACCGTTGATTTTTTATTCGGTACTTTGAATTGGTATTGGAGCCGTCGTTAATAGAATCCATGATTTTCATTAAATTTGGATCCTGGCGTTGAGCACTATCAAAATCGACATAAATATCCGGAAAATCATTCAGCATGGTAAATTGACCAGCAGTGTTTCGATTGATGCTAACATCTGGGTGTGATGTGTCGAATGATTGGTCTGGGGGTTGATCTCCGACTGGATTACGACTCAGATAATCCGAAAGTACGTTCTCGGTGCCCTTGATATGGTGCACCTTGTATCGGAAAGGCATGAACTGGACGATCCAGCGTGCCAAGCTCTGTATAGCCGTTAGAGCTTTGTGATCGGTGTGTAAGTCGAACTCACTGTGTTCGAGATAAACTCTAAATTTGTTGAAGGCGAAGGTAATCGCAAGGGCCTCAAGTTCGTAAGCTGAATAATTTTGCTCACTTTTCGACAGCTTGCGACTCCCAAATGCGATGGGTTTTAAAACACCGTCATGGTGTTGGGCAATGATTGCTGATACCCCTTTCTTGGACCCATCGGTGAAAACTTGAAACCGTTCCGAAAAATTGGGGGTTGCCAGGACAGGTGGTGTAGTTACCAATTTTCTCAACTGTTGCCATGCATGTTCGGCTGCTGAGTCCCATACCATCGCGCTGTCCTTCTTTCTTAAGTCGTTCAATGGCTTTGCTATTATATGCACGTTTGGTAAAAATTTTCCAAAAAAATTTATGCTACCAATGAAAGAGGCGACCTCTTTTGGGGTTCTAGGTCTTGGGATTTGAAGTAGGGCGTTTATACGATCGGGATTAATTGAAATTTTATTTTGGGATATTCGGTGTCCCAAAAAATCGATCGTAGTACGTGCAAGTTGAACTTTGGACGGGTTGACTGTCAAGCCTGCCTCTTGTAGACGTCTGAAAATTTCGTGCAAATGTGTAATGTGTTCCTCGTAGGTGTCACTGTACACGAAAACATCATCGAAATAATACAAACAGTACTTGTATCGCAGATCACCAAAAATTCGATCCATCAATTTTGATAGAATTTGACCACCTACGTTCACGCCAAAAGGTAATTTTTTGTACGAAAATGTTCCAAATTCGTTTTGGAATGCAGTTAGCTGTTTGGACTCGTAGGTCAGGCATATTTGATGATAGGCTTGATTTAAGTCAATTAAACTGAAAAATTTTGAATTTTTCAAATTTAAAAATGCGCAATCAATTGATTGAATAGGGTACTGCAAATACTCCAAGGATTGGTTTAAAATTCTGTAGTCGACCACAAGCCTCCAGGAATTTGCTTTCTCTGCATTTTTCTTGGGAACTAAGAAACAAGGGGATGCTGAATGGGTATCTATGCGTTCTATGACGTCATCCTCGATTAATTTTTCCAAAATGTCCTTCATCGCCTGTTGGCGTATTGGTCCTTGGGTATACACAATTTTAGAGTTTTTTAGTATGGCCCCAGGTTTTAGCTTCAGATCGCATTTTAAGACATTAGTGGTACCCAATTTATCAGTGAGCACATTTGGGTATTGGCATTTAAAATATTGAACCAGTGCCTTGTCTTCCAATACTGCCAGCTCACAAAATTTATTCATGATCGTATTCGAGTCATAAAGTTTAAATTTTCGATTTCTTGAAAATTTGAACGAAAATGTATTTGTGGATGGATCGAGGAGCAATGTAGTGGTTTTAATGAAATCCAAACCAAGTACCATCTCTTGAGGGAGCTGTGGTACAATATAAAAGGTATGATTCCAAGAATAGTCCCCAATTTTGATTTGTAGGAGAACTTTCCTGTTTATGTGTATTTGAGACGAATCACCAAGTGTTACATTTAGATTTGCTGAAAGTAAATGCAGTTTATATTTGTTTTCAATTTTATCCAAAATTTGATCACTGATACACGAAAATGTTGCCCCTGTATCGATCATTGATGTTGCTCCGACGCATTTGTTTATAAGTACCCTTGTTAAATTGCTTGTTGTTCCATTATTAATTTTATTCAATGTTCCCGTATTTTTATGTATATCATGTTTGTCTCGAACCCCATTTATCAGTTTTTTGCATTCTTTCTTTGATTTTTTGAAGCACTGCGATTGTTTTTTGATTGTATATTGCCCGTTGGAAAATTTGAGGCATTTTGAATTTGGCCCGATTGTCTTCTTGTGCCCCTTGATGATTGCGTTGAGCTATGGTGAGATTCTGCTGATGAACAGCTTCCTCGTCGTGATTGACGATCCATAATCTGGAGTTTTGGGTTCGGAGACGAGAATTGTGCGTATGGTGGCACAAAGGGATAGTAGTACTGCGGGTACTGCGAGTGTTGGATAAAAGGCTGTAAGGCGTGCTGCTGTTGGAATTTTTTATTAAAATTCGGGTTATTCTGCCGAAATGTGTTTGGGTACCCTTGGGATTTGGAGATTCCGTTTGATCTGTTATTCTGAGGTACATTGGCGCCTTGTCTGTTATTGTTACCCGGTGATGAAAATTTGGGATTTTGGTTGTTATAATACGGTTTTGAGTCATTCCCCTGCGTGGTACTTTCTTTGTTTTTTGGATATGACTGTGACATTTTTTGTCGCTCATCATTAGATTTGTTGTTATCATACGTTTGTTTTCGAGGTACCGACCAAGATTTTTGCATGGTTTCGGTTAATTCAAGTTTCTCGACGTCGGCCACGAGTGTCTGTAGCTCCGCAAATATTTTCGGTTTTGTACTAAAATTGAATTTGGCGCGTGTTGCGTTATTAGCCCCCTGTAGAATACACTTGACAAGTTCTAGCTCGGTGTATTGAGATAGAATTGTGTTGAACTTTATTACTTGTTCAACGTACGTTCTGAAATTTTCAGAATTGTACTGCGGCCTGAGTATTCTCTCTTGTACAAGTTTAAGTTTTGTGTGTGGGGTTGTGAGTTCGTCTAATAACTCGTGTGCAACGTACGCGAATGTGAGATTTTCGTTGGTTGTAGCCAGGCGTAACAAAACCGAATTTTGTTGAGAAGTTGCCAAACGCTGAAAAATTTGCTTGAACATGTGCTCGTTCATTCCGTTAAGGAGGTGGAGCTTGTCTAAAAATTTTATTAGTGTCCATGGATTGTCAGTGCATAATTTGGGCACCTTGACAATTTCATTCTCAATATACTGAGGAATTTTATCGCGGCCCATTGTTGCTGATGGTGCTTGTAAGGCGTCGGGGAAATCTAGTTTTTTCCGCGCGCTAGTTTCGAGAACTATAATACGAGCTTTCAACTCCGAATTTTCTTGTTGAATCGTATTTAAAAGTTCTTTAATGACAGTGATTTCGGCTGATAACTGATCGTAGTCATCGTGGTCGTCCGAAAGAGCACCCAGGATGCATAAATCGCACTTCCAGGTTTGCCGTCGGCTCATGTTTTGCTTGGTCCATTTTTCCATGGTACCTAACCGAGTGCAAATCGCGTGGAAATTCTTTTTGCAAATCGAGCATAATATGGTGTCGGGATTCGCTAGTCCGCATTTACCACAATCCATGGTTGTGTGTGTGACCGCTCAAAATTTTGCAAAGATCGAGAAGAAGGTGTCGGATTCTGCAAAAAAAATTTTGCTCCGAAAGTCTTAATTTGTTTTCGCTCTGCTACCACTTTTGTCACCTTTTGGTCTTTAAGTACCACCTTTGGTACTAAAATAAGGTCCGAATAAATTAAAAACGTTTTTATTCGTGGAAAAGGTAAACAAGGTAGGGTCCTCTACCTATCCAGAAAAACGGTAAAAGAAAAAAGAACAATGTTTGTCCAAAAGGTGGAAAAAGATAAATTCAAAATAATTAGCGTGATACAGCTCACCCGATGACGTTGAAAAAAGGTAGTAGTTATGGAATTCGTGAAGAAAAGGATCGCGGGGCTAATGTAACGGAACTTCGGCGACTACTGACTAGTACACGTGGATTCCGATGGGAAGATATCAAGAGAGGTGAGAAGGTGTTTAAGAGGGGGCTTATCTGCCTTGGACTTTAGGATCGAAGGGGATTATTTCAATCGTGACATCTTGAAAGGGTTTTGGTATGATTCCTGGATTTTCAGATGAGGTGAGTTTTCCAGGATGATTTCCAACAAACAAATATGCAAAATAAATAAATTAATTTTTGTTGAAATTCTATATTTCCATTTTTTGCAAGAAATATTTAGCCGATTTTGGAAAACTTTTATAATATTTAGGGATTATATCTTAATATGATATATAATAATATCATAATATAATAATGATCATAATATAATAATATTATTATTAAGGAAGTTGTATTAAATAGGATAATGGAATAAGAAAGTACGTATTTTGCCTTGGATACTAGCCCACAACACACCAGAGAGTTGAAAAGGTTGGTAACTACGACGGATTGCAGATGATACGCAAACTAGTACGGGGCCTGGCGATGCAAGGCAAGCAGTTGAAAAAAAAATGAATTTTACAGGACTGTTTAGAGTGAGAGGCGATGATCAGCGGGGTGGCGGGGGGTCATTGCGGTGTCAAGTATTGCCATACCCCCACTACCCTCACTATCAGGCATGGCAAACAGTCAAGGAACTGTTTCATGACCTTGGATGCAGAGAAACTTGGAAGATGAGCTATGCTTTCAACAGTCTAGCTTTTCAACAGTATCCTCAATTGGAATTAACCCAGCAAATTGAGAGAGTTACGATAAGACCAATTTATTAATTTAAGGTAAAAATCTTAAAATTAAAAAAAAAAAGACTGCCAAGTGGGTGTGGCACATAGCTTCCTCGTATCAATAACCCGATTACATAGATGATCCGATGCATAGTAGTTAATCTGAAAACACCAATCTCTAAGTACCTTTCACTACCCTCATAGGGGACCATTTACACGCTAATCTGGACAAACCTAGAAAATTTCATCAAATTCGGACGAAAAATGTAAGTGCGTAGTGATTGGATCAGAAAATTTCTAAGCCTGACTGGGAGTCGAACCTGGGACTCCTGGGTGGGAGTCCAGAGCATTGCTCACTGATCTATAAAGGGGTTGTTTGAATGGGATATGAGATTCTCATCTCACACTCGAGAGCGACAAATGTACGGCTGTTACAAGAATTTTACGTTTGCGCATGCGCAGAGGCTACTGTAAATTTTAAGGCCTTGATTTTCATTGGGGACCATCTACAACCTAATCCGCGTAATCCCTGAAAATTTCATCGAAATCGGGTAGAAATTGTGGAAGTTATGGCTGTTACAAGCAATTCACGTTTGCGCATGCGCATCGGCTACTATCAGTCCGGGGGTGATGATTTTCATAGGGGACCATCTAATCACTAATTTGTAACATCCCTGAAAATTTCATTGAAATCGGATGGAAAATGTGGAAGTTATGGCCGTTACAAGGAATTCACGTTTGCGCATGCGCAGTCGCTTCTATAGGTTTTCCAAGTCAGATTGAGAATTTTCCAAATCAAATTTAGAATCTACCAAATCAAAATGAGAACTTTCCAAATCAAATTGAGAATTTTCCAAATCAAATTGAGAATTTTCCATTTCTAACGACGAAACTACGAACAGTGATTATCCTATAGCACAATCCAAAAGTTGCTGAACAATTAAAAACAATTTTTTTAATCTGTCCAGCCGTTTAGGCCTTAATTTGGTACCCACATATAGGTTATCTATCCTATTGCACTTAGCCCGTCTGCAGCCCCTTCCCTCACATTGTCGCTACCTACCTTCGTCCAGACGGCTGGAAACAATAAACAACATGTTCCTTTTTGGAGGGGATTCGCAAACATCTTCGGTCGTTGACCCATTTATTAGTTGCGATCTGTATTTCAACGATGAACGATCCCGGGAGAGAAAGTGACAGTGAGCTTGTTCGAGAAAACCGCCGGCGAGGTATTAATCGTCCTATAGATTCATCTAGTCAGAGCGGTGATACGCAAGAATCACGGAACGATGTTGAATACACTGGAAATGATGCACCGCAGAGACAGAAACGTGGAAGAAGGGGCAAATATGCAAGGTACCTGTGTCAAAAAATTCTGAGTTCTCAATTTGATTTGGAAAGTTCTCAATTTGATTTGGAAAATTCTCAATTTGATTTGGAAAGTTCTCAATTTGATTTGGAAGATTCTAAATTTGGTTTGGAAAATTCTCAATTTGATGTGGAAAATTCTCAATCTGACTTGGAAAACCTATATCTGTCCGGGGATGATGATTTTCATAGGGGACCGTCTACACACCAACCCGCACAATCCCTGAAAATTTCATAGAAATCGGACAATAACTTCGTATAGTTATGCGCGTTACAAGGAATTCATGACAGACGGACAGACACACAGACAGACAGACACACAGACACGAAACCAAAATTGTTCAGAAAGGTCTAAAATGCAAAACGCGAGTGAACATTTTGATTTTGGAGAACTTTTTTTTTCGTCCTTGAAAAGTGAAAACAAAGCTTCCGCTAGCTTGGTAGACTCGGAAGCAAAAACTTGGAAGACAAGGGGTAAAAAAATGCTAGGAAACATTTTTGCAGTGAATTAGTTATATAGAGGCCTCAGAAGTTATGAGGACTTAAGTTGAGCCTCCCATGCCATCTACTACCATCTAATAATAGAGAGTTTCTAAACTGCATCTTGCTTAACGGCGAACGTTATAGGCATTGCCGTTATGAATCTGTCTAGGCCGAGTCAAATCGGATGCTAATCCTAGATGAATGTTAGCGAAAATAACGGCGATGTTGAAAAATTTTACGGCGATGACAAAAGTGACGCGAAAGTTGAAGTGACAAGAATTTCTGGCTTCGCCGTTAGATCCTCAGTTCTCTATTGTTGACTGCCTTCGTTTTTCATCCTGTTTGAAAGTTAAAGTGACAAGAATTTCTGGCTTCACCGTTAGATCCTCAGTTCTCTATTGTTGACTGCCTTCGTTTTTCATCTTGTCAAGGTGTTTGTTCGAGATGGATCATTTTATGAATTTGTACGTTGCGGGTTTACTTTCCGCTGAAGATATGATCACCGTGCTGGAGACGTACGTCGAAAACGTTCCACGAAGATGGCGGCTCTCGGAGTACGGGAGTTTCTCGCTGGACAAATTTCGGACTTCCGTGTGATGGATACGAGGAAGCTATGTACCACACCCACTTGGCCAGCAGTCCAAACACAAATTTTGTAGTTTCCTAAGCTCGCTGCTGCCAAACTAAACCGATTCCGTGGTCAGTTGTTCTTACTGCCTGTGACAAGTGTGATTACAGAGCCTCTCAGTTAGGGCATTCGAAGAGTCACATGACATACACTGGGATGAAACCCCATGGGGTTACCCCATGCCTGTGATAAGTGTGATCACACAGCCTCTCAGCTAGGGCATTTGAAGAAACTTTGTGGGGTCTATTTTCATTCCTTGAGGAACACATCAGTATAAATTTCAAATCGAAAGGCCAATCTGCCGGAAACCTACAGCAGCATTCCGTAGGTCGTGTTTACTTCAAGAACTCACAGGGGTGCACGATGATGATGAAGATTTGAAGACGTCATGGGTCATAGGAGGGGAGGGGGGGGGGGGTGGAAACCGCAGGACGGGTACCACACCACAAATGTGTGCGAAGATGTCATCTTCTTGCAAGCTACCAAGGTACGTTTAATTTCACACCTAACCCCACTGACATGCATCATCAGATTCTGTTAACAGAGTACAAAAAATATCTAAAAAACATCTAAAATTTACTTAAATTTATTTGCTTTGTTTTGAAATTGATGTTGGTGGTTGCAAAACTGTTACCGGCATGTCAGGTTCACCCTGCTCTAACGGCAGCCCATTAGTCACATGGACGTTAGCAAGATGGCCGTAAATTAGTGGCCAGAACATTCGCCGTTATTTGCTCGGACGTTATTTGATCGCCGTAATTTTCTGCGCATGCGCAGAAGGTGATCTACGGTCGCCGTTAGCTTTGCCATTATGCCAACATCATCTTTAGGAACTCTCTAATATAAAACGCCAACCGTACGTACGTACGTATGCATGGAGGGGTTGGGAGACGGGAGGAGTTGGGGATGGGAGGAAACGGGAGGAGCTGGGGGCGGAGGAGTCGGTGGCGGGAGGAGCCGGAGGGAGAGGGTGGAGGAGAGAGTCGGAGGAATCGTTTTTGCCTACTTTTAGTAGGCTTTTCAGCTAGTCTAATACATAGAATCCCAACCGTAGGTAGGTACGTTTACGTCGCCCGATCGTGGGAGACCCGAGTTCGATTCCAGGACGTGACATCAATTTTTATCACACATCCACGATTTGTTTTTGTCTGCTTTTAACAGGATTTTCAACTAGTTTTACATAATGCAGTATCAGGGGCGGCTGCTGATAGGAGCATAGGCGCATGTGCACCCCCAGCCAATTAAAAAATAAAAAAAATCAAAGTTAGTTCCTCTGGGTTTGAAGAGTTGGCTAGTGACAGAAGACTCGATCGTAGGTACTGTGCTAGTTGAATCTACGCGCGAAAACAGTGGCGGGGAGCTCCCTCTTTTTTGACCAATCAGCGGCGGTTCGCGCAAATCCAGTTTTATGCTCCATTTCGAGGAGGGTGACGTCATTCGAGGGAGGCAGGCACGTGAGATTGACCAACCAGAGAGCACGAAATGTGACCTTGAGGAGCAGCACAGAGGCTGTGCACCTGGGGTGTGTGAGTGAGTGAATTTCCAATTTTATTATTTTGTCTTCCTGGCTCACTGGTTTCCCGGTTTCCTTATTGTAAACAAACAGAACTGATAAGGGCATTTCCCGTTTTTCGTTTTCGGTCCACCGTTTTGTTCAAAGTATTGTGATTATTTAGGAGTGTTGTAGGTACTATGAATAATTCGGTGCATTACATTAACGTAAACTATTCGTGTTTGTCGGTCGTGAAAAAGTGCGACATTCCAGAAACTGGCCGCCCCTTGCTGTCTCTCCAGCAGACGTTAAAATTTAAAAGTCGTGCAGATTCGTACCGTAAGTTAAATGTCAAATAATATTCGACTTGTTATAATATTATTACAAGAAGGTAGATTGGCTTTGCAGGTGTGAAGTGACTAACAAATTATTTTGTTTTGCTTGCCTACTTTGTTATACCAACCGATATGAGGCTTGGGTTAAAGACGGCATAAGTGATCTCCCATTTAGCCAAAAAAACGCATTGGCTGTCTCCCATAAAAACGCGCTGGTAGATTTGCGTATATTGGGTCGTCAAAATATACCTAATGCAACAACTCGACAGTGCATATCATCTTAATCTGATGCAAAAAACCAAAATGGTTAACAAAAATAGGTACATTCTGTCTCGAATTATCGTTAATTTTTCTTCCGAGTTGGACGATGTTTTGAATCGTCACGGGCAAATAGGTACACATTTCAGCTTTACAATAAGATGGATGCATTTCTTGGGTTTCGACCTTTGATGATTAAGTATTTCAGAATTTCTATTAACCACTAGAGAACATTATTTTTCGTGTCTATGGCACCTACGTATTTAGTACCGTTTGCAATTTTAAGATGAAAAAGTTACCAAGATTTATCCCATTTACATATCGTTGAAATTTCTATTTGGCAGAGAAAAGCACCTATTCTGTCCCTTCTCCGTAGCTTCTCCTGATCTCCGTGCACCCCCTGAGTTCAGGGCAGGAGCCGCCACTGTGCAGTATGTTATTCGAAATTGTACTAATTTTTACGATGGATATCGGCTTTTCAATTTCGGAAACCCTTTCTACGTAACACAAGCAATTCATTCGATACCTAGAAAGAAGTAATGAGCAGATTGACGAACCTCTTCAAGGATTTTCTGCGTTGTGGCAATCTCATTGTCGACGTTGTAGCGACCGCCTCTCAACCTCTGCAAGGCGTTCTTGGCGGCGATGTTGTTCCCTTTTTTCAAGTAATAAGTTGGAGATTCTGGCATGAAAAACATGATGATTGAGGGGACGAACGGAATGACAACACAAACGATTGAAAACGGAGTCACTTTGATCTAGAAAAAGAATTTAGAAAAAATAGATAAGTCAAATGAAAGCGCAAGATTTGTTTGTATCAAGGAATTCTCGTGAGTTGTTTAAATTCCATTCTATGCAATCACTCGAATCACTTGCAATCATCGAATTTTGATCTAGAACAACAAATGAAACGAGTTGCAGCAATGAAGTACTTGAAATACTATGATTCAATGAGCACATTATTTTTGTTTAAAAAAAATTAAAGTAATCAACCATTCCAGGTTGGATTTTCGTTCGATTGACATTCCTGGGGTTGCGGACGTCATCTGCTGTCTTCCAAAGGTTAGATCAGAATTTGTTCTGGTGATTTCGCTCATGGCTTCCCATTGCCTCACCACCCTGGGTTTGGACGAGGGGGGATTGAGCCCGGGTCGCACGAAAAAACGCACCCGCGGCGAGACTCGAACTCACGACTTCCCTGCAGTAGCTGGTCTGAGACTCATTGCTGAAAGACGCGTGCTGTAACGATCCCTACATTATTTTGGTTTATTATTTTCAATAATGAACCTTTGGAATCGACCAAGAAAAATTTGTTTTAACACCCCCTCAAAATTTGTTGGTTTACGTTTCAAGGTACATAGAATCCAAAAATCGAATAAAAATTTGGCCGTCCATCCGCCGTACGCGGCACTTTCCCCACTTAGCATTGACCGATTTTGATGAAATTTGGTATGTAGGCTCCATTTGGGGTCTAGTTGTGCCCAGAAGATTTTGGTTAATGTAGGTCACCTTTAAGGGTTCAAAAATGAATTTTTAAATGTTGTAAACGCCCTAACTCAAAAAATTCTGATATAATGGTATTGTTGTTCCATCAATTTAAGATAGTATAGGATTATTAGAATTTTTTGAGACCACGCGGAGCCCAGTAGGGCAAACCGTTCGCTCCCTACGAGAATTCAAGGGTTGGACGTACGATAAATCAGAAACACGAGTGTGAATCGCAAAAGAGGCCTAATCTCCGTTGAAATTGTAGCTGACCGAAAGGCGATCGATGTTTTTCTTCATGTTGGATGGTAGGTGGCTTTGCAGACGAGTGATCTATATAGACAAATAATAAACCATTGTGTAATAATTTGCATAGTTTTGTATTGATGGGAATAACTCTCTGATTTCGCTGTCTTATGCAGATGACCAGGTCCCATTACTTGGAGTTAACTCTCGAAATATGAATAGTTCTCTGGAAGCTCTTAACGAATACGATAATGTATAAATATCTCATTTGCTGAATCATACATAATTGACTTGGTCGTTACCTTTTACATAAAATGATGGTAAGAAATGGTTGTAAAACGATTTTAAAAAAAAAATTATCTAAAAGCTCCTAGGGCAGAGCTATGAATTCGAGCTATTGGTCGGACTCTCTGGTTGGCTTTCTTTATTCATACATGATAATAAATACTTAAATTAGATAAAATGATGTGGTACGGCATATGAGTTGTGTGCTAAAACCTTCTAGTAGAGGTGTGTCGGTCAGGAGTGAAGGTATTGAAAATACCTTATCTTCAAAATGACCTTGTCAGAACTGAACGGGTTATCAAAATGAACACGGTCATTCGTTCATCAACCCACCAATCGAGTTTTCCGGTTAAATTACGATAACAACGGCAGAAGGCCAACAAAATAAATTAATTGCCCGCAATATGGATGTATAATGTATATTTATATACATGCATGTTTGTACATGGATCATTAATGTGTGAAAATGACAAGGAAGTATCAACAGAAAGAAGGAGATGGAAGTGGTTTTCTAAGCAAAACCTTCCATCATCGAAGTGAAGAATGGACTGAGGATTAAAAAGACAAAACACACTCAAAGACTGATTCATACGATTCGAATCTATCTTTAATATGTTTTTGTCTTTTAGCTCATTCGACTCATTCAAATCGCCAACTCATTGTAACCTATTCCGACTCTTTCAGTTTACAGACTCGCCCGTTTTTGTGACTTCTGACCGGTTGGTTGTTTGTCATGTGTGTGAACGTAATGAACGGGTGAACGGATTCAAAAGACCTGGTCTCTGTAATGAGTGACCGTTTGGGATTCGAATCCGCCAAATGACCTTGTCTTACACACCTCTACCTTCTAGTGTGGGATGGTTGTCTCCAGTACTCTGTGGGGGTGGGTGAGCTATTCTGTACACAGCTGTTGAGAAAACTTGTGTGGAAGTTGTTTTCAGACCCATAATTATTTTCAGGAACTACCAGATCTGAACATCGACTCACCAATGCTCCAACGATGTAGGAAAATAGAATGCCCAGAGTGACTTGAAGTTGGAAAAACGTCCCGAGAGTTCCTCTGATGGCAGTTTCAGCGATTTCGTTAGTGTAGAGCGGGCAGGCGCAAGACAGCACTCCACTCACAGAACCTAGAACAGCTCGTCCGAGGATCACCATCCACGTCTAAATAGGAACATAAAAATCTCGATTGAAACCTGATCGATCAAACAACGAAAATCACTCATTGTGAATAGAGAGTTTTTGCCACATCGAGCGCGACGACTCGAGAATGATGGGGCCAACAGGTTCGCGAGGAGAAGATTATATTTCCCGGGAAAAAGATAATGATGAAAAAGATAACTGTTATAACAGTCTTCTTTTTCATCATTATCTACAAAAATGAGGAGTTTGATTCCAAAAGGTACTAAAGACCATTTTGATCGAAATTGAGTTAACACTTTCCCAGGGTTTTAGAGGTATAGTTCTTCACAAAAATGCGATCGTTTTGCAGCAAAAGATAATCCATTCCCATTAAAAACGAGGGTGAATATTCCGTTTCATTTCAAAAGGTACTGTATCCAGTACAATGGCGGTTTCTTATCCGTTTTCTTTCAAAAGTACTTTATCCATTTCATTTGATTCCAAAAAGCACTATATCCACTTCGTTTGAATTCAAAAAGTACTAAACGCCACGATTTATTTCAAAAAGTACTATATCCATAAATCTGATAATTCAAATCTCGTTCAAAATTATTTTAAACTTTGAACTATTTTACCTTTTTTCCAAAAATATTTATAATAATTTAGAAATATATACATTTAAAAAAAATAACATCATTGGTTTATAGCGCGTTTTTCAGGTCGCTATGGTTTTTCGCGTGTTTCTCATGTTTGACCAAAATGGATATAGTACCTTTTGGAATCCAGCTCCTCAAATCGAAAACCACAAGACGAGAATTGAACGATGTACACAAGTGGGACTAACAGATGTAATTTGAAGCTGGTTTTCAAAGCCAATACTTCGGGCCTCGCCAGGATGCTTACTGCTTAGAGCCTTTGGCTAAAATTCAAAAAAACACGAAACATGCTTTAGCCGCACACTTTTGCGTCACCCCTCCTACGTGATGTTTTTGGGTAGTTAGTCCAAGGCTAAAGCATGTTCCAAGCTAAAAATACATCAGAGAATCGACTAAACAAAATTAATATTCGGTCCAATAACTATGAGTACAAGCTTACCCCTGGCGCCCATAATATCATTGCCCATCCAACGGTAGAAGGGATGACAGTAACGATGATAGTCATCCGCCGGCCTATCTGGTCACAGATAGAACCTGCTGCTAAAGCTCCCACCATTGCACCCGCCGGCAGAATTCCACTGACCCAGCTCCAATCTAGATCCGACATCGAGTACTTCGCAACCATCTCAGCTTTCGTTGGCGATGTCCATCCGAGTTGAGATCCCATCACAAAGCCACCCAGAGTAGCTGGAACAAAAAACATAATTTATACACCATGCATAAGAGATACTTGAACCAACTTGGAACATTCATTATCATCAAAACAATTATATTTCTACTTGGATTACCAGCAAGGGCTGCTATGAACTGGGGTAATTGTGATGCTTGGCTGCGAGGTGTTGTTATCAATGGCTCTGCTTCTCCATCCTGCATAAAAAAGAGAGAAAATAATCATATTTACTTGATAAATTATTTGATTTATTGAGACGAGTCGATTTTACATTAATAAGTTGAATTTGTGAAATAGGTATAAAGCACCATCTTTCCAAAGTATCCCACAATTTCTGATGAGCTGACACCATAGAAACTTTGCATCTGTGTGGCGCCCCCTAGGTGGCGGATCCGCGAACTATAACAACCGAGTCAATCTTCCAAGGTGAAACCTTGACACGGAAATTTGAGCTGTGAGAAATTTGATGTTCGTGTAGTGCCACGGAATTTCAATTTCGGAAATGCTCGAACTTCAATCTGCAGTATTAAGGGAATCATGTCACTATCAAGGGGAGAAATTCGCGAAAAATTATTGTACGCGCGGAAATTTGCTTGATGATAAGAGATAAGTAGTTCTATGTTCTCCAGAAGAATGCGCCAATGGGATGCAAAGTTTCTGTGGCAGACCTATAGCAATATCTGTACAGTCTATTGGCACAATCCATCTTTTCAACATGTATATGTATACAGGGTGTAACGGTTAAGGTCGTACAACCGGCCAGGGTTCGATTCTACAACTAATTTGTGACTTTTTTGTCTCTTGACTTTTTTTTCTTAACCCCCTTAAAATCGGACTTTTTTCACTTTTAAGAATTTTTTCGTATTTTCGACCTTACGCCATTAAAACAGCCATAACTCCCTTGTTTTTCAGCCAAAATTCAAATGTAATTATACCGTGGGAAAGAGCGTTAAATTCTCTATCTCCCTAGTATTAAATTTTAAAGAAGACTAAGATGTTGAAAAATGTTGAGTATGAAGAAAGACAGGCATTCTGGCAACAGCAAAAATATGAGAAACAACACTCTGGAATATTTGTACCTTGATCCAAAATATCCTCATCAATCAAAATCAATCCAAAAAAATAGAACCCTTCCTTTAACAAATTCCTAAGATCAGTAGCATTTCAATATATCAGTATAAACTTGAAATCCCTTCCCTCCAATCCTGCTCTTGGAGATACTTCGATCCTCTAAATTGTTTCGCACATAAGGCAAAACCAATCACTTGCAACGCCGTTAGTGAGAGTAAAAAATAAAACTACAGTACAGACAAATGTGGTGAGAAAAGGAATAGGATGATATACATAAACATGTAGAAAAATACACAATTAAGTGATGAGATGGACAGAGACAAGGCTCATGAATCAGAGGGTGGGTTGATAAACGACGAAAAGAGATTCACTGGTAAGACAAGTGGCGCTATATGTGCTTAGCCATGTGTATCAGAAGATAGATGAATTTCTTGAAACATCAAGAAACCAAGACAAACTTAGCCAATCAATTACCTATTTACACTTCTGGAGAATTATGCACGAAAGAGTAACTCTTTTCTTGAAATAACTGTTATTTCCGAATTACCTATTAACAGAAAATCCCTAAAGGTGGTGACAACTGTCGCTCTGGGAGCTGATCGAACCCTGGGCATCACTAAGTAATTTATTGTTGTCAAAAAGATGAATTTTGGTGGGCAGCAAGAAATTGAAAGCGATTCACGGTCGTGTTCTTCCCACACGCTCGTGAGTAGTCAGAAACACGACGGTGAACCGCCTCTGCGCTAGCATGTGCGTAACTCAACGATTTTTTTAATCCCTCAAAATTGAAGATAAGAAAACATTGTACCTATTAGTGCTGCAGGTTGAAAAAATTGAGTAAAAAATGGAATTATTGAAGAACATTTGAAGGTGTAGATAGTGGGATTATCCTTGTATTTGTATTTCATTATAATTTTTATAATCTGATCCAAGTCTTGCGAGATAATATAATTCAGAAGTAGATTGTCGTGAGTTCTCATTATTCATTTGTTAAGACATTTAACGCGGGGGAAAAAACACGTTGGTCCACTGTGGCGGGGCCTTTTTTTTCATGAAGCGCGCAATGTTAAGCAATGAAAGCGATTCACGGTCGTGTTCTTACCATGCGATCGTGAGTAGTCAGAAACACGACGGTGAATCGCCTCTGCGCTAGCATGAGCGTAACTCAACGATTTTTTGAATCCCTCCCAATTGAAGATAAGAAAACATTGTACCTATTAGTGCTGCAGGTTAAAAAAATTTGGAATTATTAATGGAATTATTGAAGAACACTTGATGGTGTAGATAGTGGGATTATCCTTGTATTTGTATTTAACTATAATTTTTATAATCTGATCCAAGTCTTGCGAGATAATGTAATTCAGAAGTAGGTTGTCGTGAGTTTTCATTATTCATTTGTTAAAGATTTTCATCCCAGTTCGGCTTTGGTGTAATTTGTTTGGACAACTAAGCTAAGTGTTGAGTCATCAAAAATCAACTTCCCTCGACCGGGCGATCGATCTCCTATCATTCCGATTCTGAATCGGAGCTCCCACCACTGAGCTAAGGAAGCAAATGGACAGAAATGCGAAGAAGTACGTGAAGTACGCTCTGCTGTGCGCTCTTGGCTGAAATTCCCACCTGGTGTCCCAAGTTCCTACATCCATGCACCAGTCAAATCTGGTGGGCTCGGTATTGTGTCCCTCTCGGCAAGCATCCCCTCTCTGCGCCGCCAGCGCCTGCTAGCCCTCCGGGGGTCGAGCTGGGGGGTCGCCCGTGCTGCTGCTGATCTTGATTTTGTCAGGCAGCAGTTAGCATGGTGCGACCGAGCAACACCATCTGCTCCAAAACCCAGTTCGTCTGCTGAGTTCGCTGCTGCGCTGCATGAATCAGTAGATGGTAAAGAACTCCGACAGTGCTCCGAAAGCCTAATCTCTTCCCAGTGGGTAGATTGGGCTTCGGAGGGCATTGGGGCCCGCGACTACCGACACTTCCACGCCGTCCGCGTGGCATCTTTGCCAACTGCGGTGCGGTGCTCGAGAGGTAGTCGTGGGACAACCCTACCCCTTTGCCGTGCCTGTCGGGGTGGAAGTGAACATCTCTATCATGTGGTGCAGCAGTGTCCACGAACTCATGGGGGCCGCATTCTACGTCATGATGCGGTCGCCAAGCAGATAGCAGGTGCTTTGTCATCTAGCGGCTGGGATGTTGAGAGGGAGAGGTTATACCACATGCCGAGTGACCAGGGTAAGAAGCCCGACATCGTTGCCGTCAAGCCCGACCAGTCTTGCATTATCCTGGATGTCCAAGTTGTCAATGGCAGCTTGGACATGGAGCAGACTTGGCGGGCTAAGATAAGGAAATATGATACGAATGATTTACGGCAAGCGGTGTCGGAGCTAAAAGGAGTGGCACCCAACAACATCAGGGTGATGGCTGCAACATTGTCATGGCGCGGAGTGTGGTGCGGGAAAAGCGCCACGGAGTTGCGCGAGTTGGGCATCTCGGTAGGCGTACTCCGTGGTATCACCACCCCGCGTCCTGCTCGGCTCATATTTGAACTGGTGGTCGTTCTATAGAGGTACTTCCCTTCATCCCTCTCTCCCACCCCCACCTTCCTCATCTTCCCTAATCCCAAGGGCCGGCGTCGGGTGAGTCCTGGGCGTCCTCCCCATCATTTTTGATTTATTTATTTATTTTTGTATTAATGGCGTGCCCCCTGCGTCTTTCAGGGGAGTTTTCTTTAAAAAAAAAAAAAAAAAAAAAAAAGGTGATCACAACATCCCCCCCCCCCCCCCCCCCCGTTAGGAAATCTTAGGTACTCTGTTACCTAGCCAGGGAGGCTGCTTTGGCGGAGAAATGCTGAGGAGACCATTCAGGTCCGGTACGACTGCGCCATAATGTTGAATCATCAAAAATTAACTTCCCTCGAACGGGGATTGATCTCCTATCGTTCCGATTCCGAATCGGAACTCCTACCACTGAGCTAAGGAAGTGAAATCGACAGAAATGCGAAGAGCTAGCTGATCACAACATAAGGTTCACCTTGATTGAACATTGATATTACATCAGCAATAATGGGGCAGCTGCATGGTACTTTTTAAATTCATTTCTTTGTAGTTGTAGCTTCCTTGCTATGAAAAGTATAGTTTTGTATAATTAAACCAGGTGGAGTAGAAGTTCCTGGGACAAGGGGGATGCAAAGGGTGAGCTTACCCCTACTTAATTGGCTCCCTGAGTACAAAAATATACCTCTCGAGATTCTGCCTCTTCCCACTCAAGCTTCAACATTCGGCTCAATCATTTCATCGCCACTACCACTTCAAATACTTCGTGAATTCACATTCTTTAATTATCTCCTTACTTTCCTTTCCTAATAGAGCTTTAACATTTTGCTCTCTGGTGCCAGTTATTCTAATCCTATCTTTTCTCAACTACCTTTTATGAAAGCGGTGGCTCATAAAGAGGGCGCCGGTTATAATAAACCTTAGGTTTGTTACAGCAAGGCGACCGTGGTCGACCCCAGTCGACCGGCGCATGCGCATTACGACTAACCACTGTTCCAGCACGACAATCTGCCCAACTTCGCGGTTGAACCACTGTTCCAGCAACTCGACCGCGGTCGACCCAAACCCGACCGCTTTGAGGAGTGCGGTCGCGAGCGGTCAAGATTGGAAACCTTACACTAAAGAAACCTCTACCTTAACCTTCTCATTTCAAAACGAGCTCCGCGGTGGAAGGACCTCCCAAGGTGTTTTGGTTAAGAGTTTATAGTCATCAGATATAGGTACAGTAGACAGTAGATGTGTTAAGTAATGGATTTTTTTCACCCTCCTGTTGGAAGAACTTTTTTCAGAAACGTGTGAAGCTTCAACCCAATGTCCTCAAATTTCTCGCTCTCACAAAGGAAACCTTGAAATCTCTTTACGCCCTCGTGAAGATAAATTTGCATTAAAATTGTGACTCTTCTATAACATCATACCTATAAAGGGTGTCTACCATTTGGATGGACCAAACTTCAAGGATCGATTGTACAAGTAATTTGCTACAAAAAATGTCTCACGGCAATTTTTTCTTAACTCACTCAAAATGCCTTTTTTTCACTTCGAAGTTTTTTTTTCGCGTTTTCGACTTTACGTCATTAAAATTGCCATAATTCCTGTTATTTACCAAATAAATTCAAATTTAAGGATATCGCTGGGAAGAGCGTTTAATTTCCAAGCTGCTTAATGTAAAACCAAAATATTTTGGAATTAAACCATTTCTAAAAAATCAAGCCAAAAAGCAAACTTCAATTTTTTTTCGAAATGATTATTTTTAAATTGAAGTTTTCACTTTGAACGCCTGTCCATTTCGATGGGCGCTCTTCAGAAAAAATATGCTTAAATTGACAGCTTTCCAACAGTAGGTATATAAATTTTTCTTTTTTAAATTCAAATTGGAAGAGTAAATCAAGTTTGAATGCAAGAAAACGTGTTTTACAAAAAATCGCGGTGTAGGTATGGTCACTCTCGATCTCAAGATGACTTGACGAGTTTAGTATCATTTCCTATGTAATTTTTCACGCTGAATCCAATGGTGATACTTCCGAATAATTCTGAGTGCTAGAAAGTAGATTTTTCGAAGAAAACCTTCGTTTTTCGTACATAAAATACCAACGCATTATTCGTAGATATGGTAGTGAGGATGAAGTAAAACCTTTCTATTCAATAAAAACATCAATCAGCTAGAAATTTGATGTTTTTATTGAGTAGAAAGGTGTACCTAACTCTCCGACTTTGCTTGCTTTGGATCTGTACAATATTTTTTCCATCCTCATCAAAGAAACAGTTTTTAGGAATTTTAAATGATTACAGCAATGAGAAAAGGTATTTTATTCATTATGCATCCTATGCGACGATAAGCAGGTATGGAAACCTGAAGTCCCACATACTCAGAAGTAACGCGATTTTCGACCAACTAGCTGTTGAGTGTTCCAGCAGTGGTTGAACCACGGTGATTGTCACACAACCGCGAACTATAAGGCTGTGGTTTTTGGGCTAACCGCGGTCGACCGCGGTTGGCCCTGCTGGAACAAACCTCTTAATTGCAATTAATCAGTAATGGTCTGCTGCTTGAGCGCCGGCCTATTAATGAGGAGTTTCACCATGTCGGAATTTCCTATTTTTGACCCCAAAATCGGATACAGCACCTCGAAAAACCCCCAAAGGCAAACTTTCAGCCCGAACTTCCTAATTTACGAATAAACAAAACAGTGTAGAAAATACGAATGTTTAAAAAAACGGGAAAATGAGTCATCCTGGAATAGTTCATTTATGGCCGCTTGAAGCGCTGGGATCGAGAAATCTATAGTCCCCAGATGCAAAATTTCACGAAACAGTAAAGTTCGAAATCGAAAAACTGAAGAAAAAAATACAAAAAGCAAGATGGGGAAAATTAGGTTTTCCCTGTTTTTGTTTTATAACTTTTCTCTTAGAAAACACGATTTCGTCGTCCCATTGGGCAACACTGGGAGGAGACGGCGATCCGAACAGCCCAATCAGCGAGCGTTCCCGCTTCACGTCCGTTTTCCCGGTTAGTTTTGAAATCAAACATTTTGATTGTCTCCCAAAAATAACAGGAGACTTATTTTCCGAAATCAGCCCGATTTTCATCTATCCCACAACATTAACTATTCAGGAAAAATGCAAACAGAATTCGGTGAAATTCCTCATTGTCTACGTCTCACCTCCTACTGAGTAAATTCCAAAGCCAAAGATAATTCTAGGTAAAAATCAGTATATTAGGCCTGTAACTAGGAACACGGGTGATAGTACAAGTTAGTAGTAAAAGGCACAACAGCAGTGAATCTCTATTGATCTAGGTACATAATATTCTTAAGTAAAGCTCCCAGAAACGCTTCCTAAAAAAATATAGTGCAACAACACTGGGGAAAGTAGGGAAACAACAAAAATGTGCTTCATTAATGTGAAAATAAAAGAGAAATTGAAATATTAAGAGGCTGGAAAATATATTTTATTGTTTCTTTAATCGTCACTAAAATTTAGCATCCTTACTTCAGTGTTTCTACTTGAACCTGTCCTCGATTGCAGAGATCCTAACGCGCTCTTTCGAGAGATTATTTTTGCCAAGTGACGTCAGAGTTGTTTTTATCTCTCTCACCAACAAAAGTGAGGGTGGTATTTCCTTGTGGAAATACGGCAAAACTAAACGGAATTTAGAACTGAAACCTGTTGCTCTGACGTCAAAATTACGAAATTCAGACATGCTATCCCATTATTTGCATTCATTGTACTTTCTATCTCATTTCATTGAAATTTTCAAGGATTGTGCGAGTTTGGATCAATGGCCAAGAGTTTTCAGAGCTCGGATCATTGGTAGCCTCCGCACATGAACAAACTTAAATTCCCTGTCGTACTAGGTACAAAAACGCTGCAAATCATTGCTCAAAGGTTTATTATTTTCTGTATAGATCATCCTTCTGTATAGATCACTGGTTCTCCATCAATAGCACCTACCACCATCTGTATTCTCCCTTGACCTTCCCTCTCAAATTTCAGCTTCTTGCGTTCAATAGGATTGAAAATGGCTTCGGAGCTCACTCAGCTGATCAGTGATCTGAAGAGTGAAGAAGATCTCCTCGAATGCTGGAGACGCCTGGAAGAGCACTTCCATTCAATAGGATTGAAAATGGCTTTCGAGCTCACTCAGCTGATCAGTGATGTGAGGAGTGAAGAAGATCTCCTCGAATGCTGGAGACGCCTGGAAGAGCACCTCCATTCAATAGGATTGAAAATGGCTTTCGAGCTCACTCAGCTGATCAGTGATGTGAGGAGTGAAGAAGATATCCTCGAATGCAGGAGACGCCTGGAAGAGCACTTCCATTCAATAGCATTGAAAATGGCTTTGGAGCTCACTCAGCTGATCAGTGAGCAATGATTTGCAGCGTTTTTTACCTACAAACATTGTTTTACCTACCAATTTTTTTTTTACCTACCAACTATTGGTAGGTACTACCTACCACACTATAATGGCTTCACACCTTCACAATCAAGTTTATTAGAAAGAACTAAACGCTTCACACTCGATTCGAAAAATAGAAAGCTTGATATGGAAATTTGATTACTGGTTACGCAGAAGGCAAAACTGTATACAAATCGAAGAAATGAACAGCGATCGCATTTTAGTCCGATAATATTTGAACGGCGATTAGACCTCTTTTGCGATTCACACTCATGATTCTGTTTTATCGAAGGAAAACCTTCAAATACTCGTAGGGACCGAACGGTTTGTCCTACAGAGCTCCGGGTGGTCTCAAAAATTTTTAAAAATTCTGTACTATTTAAAATTGGTGAAAAAACGATACCTTTATTTCGAGAGTTTTCGAGCTAGGGCACTCTTGAAAATTTCAACCCTTAATTTTCACCCCTTAGAAGTGACCTACATCAACCAAAAGCTTCGCGGCACAACTAGACCCCAAATGGAGCCCATATACCAAATTTGAACCAAATCGGTCCAGTGTTGCTAAGAAAAGTGCCGCGTACGGCGGACGGCGTACGGCGTACGGCGGACGGACGGAAATTTTTTTATTCGATTTTCGGATTCTACGTACCTTGAAACGTAAAACATTAAATTTTGAGGGGGGGTTAAATTTTTTTTTTTCTTGCTCGATTCCAAAGGCTTATTATTGAAAATAATAAACCAAAACAATATTCTCTCTTGAGACAATGTTCTCTCGATCACGATGAAAAGGCTAGTGTGTGCTGGGCGGTTCCCTAAAAATTCCAATGATGTCAGATCAGATCAACAATGTTGCATTCAAAAACTTTAATTTTTAATTGCATTCAAAGACTGAAATATTTTCCATCTAAACATACTTGTCGTGTTACCTACCTATTTGACCTAATTTTAGTTAGACGACACTTAAACAAATTAATTTTTTAAATTACGTAATAGGATTAATTATCCTAGGGTTAGATAACAAGAACGAACTTACGCCAGAACGACGACGAAACAGATTCCTCACGATATTGCAGCATCCTGAACTCATCTCTAGTTCTTCTACCTTCTCAAATAATACTTCGTAATTCTTCAAATACTTCGTACAAAGTAATAAATAACAGGATAATTTTTCTATCGGGTGACTAAAACTACATACATGACTGTACCACCTAGTAGGTACACAAGAAGAGATTACTACAAAACTTCGATAACAATCAAATAAAAACAAAAACAAAATCGGCCCAACTTCTTGTTCTCGCCTCGCTCGTCCTTGACTCAACCTTTCTGATTAATGTCGGGCACAAAGCGTTTTTTACCGTTAAAGTACCTTTTCATTTCGTGGGCTCTTGAAGTGATCGTCGGAATGAATTTTATGTTCGTAGCTCCAAGAAGAAGATGTTCGCATATTTGAATTACAGAAGTAGAAGGTTCGACAGTAGGTACCTCACAAACACAAGGGTCAGGCATTGTTACACGGGCACTTGCTAGCAAGTCTGCTGTTTCATTTCCCTTTAACTTACTGAGTATTCACTCATTTTATTTCATTATCGGCGAAACAAGAGAAGAAAACACGTTGCGAATTATTATACCTACAACGGTTTATTATTATTCATTAAAGATCACCTGCCTGCAAAGAACACGGGTTTCCCATTAATAGTACCTGCGAACCATATTATCAATCGCCCAAGATTGGCTACCAAGTTTATGTTTATGTCAAGGGTTGAAAAATAAGGGCTACAATTTTCAAACACTCTAGCTACAAACGTCCAAAATGTAGTGTTTTTTCATAAATTTAAAATAGTATTGAATTTTTATGCTTGAATGAGACCACCCAAGAACTCTGTAGGACCAACCGTTAGTTCCCCATAAGAACTTGAGGGTTGGACTTACGATAAATCAGAAACACGAGTGTGAATCGCAAAATAGGCCTAATTTTCGTTCAAATTTCAGCTGACTCGTTTCTTCGACTTGTACCTACTCGGTTTTGCGTCCTTAGCAGCCAGTAGGTAATCACATTTCCCAACTCAAGGCACTCACAACTCCTTATTTTTTGATCAGTGTGAGGCTTTTATTTTTTCAAATAAACTTGATTTTGAAGCGAAAATGTTATTGGTAGGTAGGTGTAAGCTATGGCCCCACGCTTTGATGGTAGCGGTAATTAGTGCCACCAAAAGTGTTATGGGGCGTTTGGGGGTCGTGTTTGATGACTGAGCCACCAACCACAAACACCAAACGTCGCACGAGTTCAGAATGGGGGGGGGGGGTTTGGGAACAAACAAATATCGAAAAACTATGACTATGTTAGGGTAGCAAATGGTAATTACCTGTGGCGAATTTGCGTGGTGACTTTGAGAAGCTCGTGGGGATGTCGTGCTGAAATGTTGAAAGCCTGAAGGGCAAAATGACTAAATGGTACACAAGTTTGCCCGTGCCAGATGGGCTGAATTCGTGTCCTGAAGGGCGAATAATTGTATGGTTCAAGTTCTCAAAGAATGTTTCTCACTGCTTACTTCTACACAATGTGTCACGTAATGCTATTGGCCAATGTATTATTTAGTTTGGTTTGTGCACTCACATTTGGGCCTGTAGGAAATCTCCAGTGAGTGTGGCAATGAAAGATGGTCGTGGCGGCACTGATGTCCTTTGGGTCGTACAGTGTGGCAACGTGGTGGTGAGCAGGGGGGAGACAGTTTTAGTTCAATGGGCAAGGCTTGCTGTTGACTATTCTGACTGGCGGTTGGGAGGGGATTGAACTTTCCTGTCTTGCTCTGGGGGCTCTCTCCCCCCTCTGCCCCACTGTATGGTGTTGGTGGGGACAGCTGGTCGAGTGGGGGAGAAGCCATTGGCTCCTCCAGCCGGAGGGATGTGCAGGGTGGCGTTCAGCGGTTGCCCCTGGAGCAGTGACGTCACCTAGGAGGCTGACCAAAGGGGGCTAATGCTTCAGCCCAGCTCCATCACTGGGAAGGGAACCCAGTGAGCAGGAGCTCACATAGGGCAATGGCAAATCTGTGTTCTATGCAGAAAAAAATACACCTTTGTGTAATAATTTGCAGCATGTTGTGAACTCCCTCTACTGCGACCATATTTTGCCAGTAAAAGGGATAGAATGAGGTAATTGTTTACTATTACTTTGTCACCTCTAACTTTATCAGTATTTAGATATACCTATTATCAGCAATGGACTACCAACGACAGATAACATGTTTGAAGGGCCGGAACAACCAGATATTGCTAGTTACATGGGGTCAAAGTACAGGTCTTATCAAAGTTCTGTCGTGAAGCGGTTTCTTGCAGTCAGTTCTGATGGCGTCGTGTTCCGGTTACAATCCATTTCTGTGCAACAATTGTCTAGCAACAAATCTAGCAGAATTCATGTTTAGAAGAATTTATCCAGATTATAGTGGCCGTATTCACGCTCTTTTTAAAGCGATAGGACATTTGTACAACGGCGAAGACCAATCGGCACCTTCTGAACCACCTCCGGACTCCAACGCCAGTAGTTCATCTGAAGACGACTTCTAAAGTAAGTATCTTACTTTTTTACTTTTCCGGGCCTCAATAAATATAAATCCTTTATTTACAAGCATAAATATTACAAATGTCTTCATACTGAAAAAGTTAGAGGTTACAAAGTGATAGTAAACAATTACCCAGAATGATGTTAGATAGGTAGATCTTTAATCGTTGTCTAAAAGGACACAAATTTACAAAAATAATAATATATCACCTGAAGCGATCAAAGACTTTAGGCACCATACTGTCACCTGGTTTAAGGCAGTATAAATAAGGCTGCTCAAAGAACTACCTACCTACCCACTCTAGCTCAAAATCTCGACTTCGTTCATTCAAACTTCATTCATTCATCCATTCATAAAACTTTCTAGAACGGTCATTGAAAGGTTCTGGGCTGGAGTGATCTATCCTCCCCACATCTACTTCTGTGCCAGATAGAAATACCCTTTCTCCTGTTGTTTACCGGTTTTGGGTCAGTCAACGAATTCCATATAATTATCCTACATCTTCTCTTCATGCCAGGAAATTCCAAAATCCAAGTTCAATTTAGAATCAAATTTGTCAATTTTAAAATTCATTGTTTACCAATTTTGTAAACAATTAACATAAGAGGACTTCTCATTTACTGTATCTCCTATTGTTCACTTCACGAAGCTGACTCACCATGAAATCCAATCATTTATTGGATCTTTGGTCCCTTATTAGCCCACGGTATCTTTTTGGAAGACCAAATTTAGAACGTTTTCTTGACGGTACAAAGTGGTTTTTACCCCTACGTGGTGAAAAAAACGTTGGAAAAACCTTGAAAAAAACGTGAAATTGCCTATCTTTTCGATAAAAAAAATTCGAGTTATTTCACTTCAAGAAAACGTTT
The DNA here is from genome assembly GCA_009739505.2 of Apolygus lucorum. Lineage (NCBI taxonomy): Eukaryota > Metazoa > Arthropoda > Insecta > Hemiptera > Miridae > Apolygus > Apolygus lucorum. The sequence goes on from CM019180.2 coordinate 35,049,307, forward strand.
TACAGTTGGTCTTCCAAAAAGATACCGTGGGCTAATAAGAGCTTAAAGTGACACCAAGAGTGTGCCACACTCGGCAGAAATTTCAAAACAGGTACTGTAGGTCACTCAGAACAACTGATAAAATATAGTTTTGTATATTTAAAAAAAAATAATAACAGCTTTCTCATTTTCCCAAAGGTTTATACACAATATTTATGTAGGTACACAAACAAAAAATATACTTATACAGATGATACACAAATATAAACATAAAAATACAACATATTAACAAAATATTTACAGTTTATAATAATTACAGCACCAGTCGTCTTTAATTTAAAAATAATAAGACCTCCTGAAACATTCGATTCAATTTCCTTGACCAATTTTGAGGTAGTCAAATTAGCTGTAGAGATGGAATCAGTCCAGAGAGCAATATCCGAATGATATTATGACATAGTAAAATAGTGATGGTAGTTAGCTTCACATAATTTAGCTCACAGCTAAATATAGAAATTTATAACAACCGTATGCCTTATAAAAGGCATTCAATAGTGCATAACTTCGCTTTGTCAACGAGGATGGTGAATAGAGTAAAATTTCTGTGGTCCCTTTGGTTTGACGTTTGGAACAAGGTGAATGAAAATACCCGAGAGAACCGTAAAAATCACCGAATGGTTATTACAATGAAAGCCAATATTTAAGAATTATTTAGAGCTAAAACGACTAGAACTCAGCACGAGGACAATTCGAAGTTTCACCACGATTCGAATGGACGAACTTCACAGAACGAAATACAAAGGATGACTAAGTAGGCGAGTACCCTAAATTTGGAAATAAATAATTGGCATATCTCATCTATCACTAGTCGCAATTTTTGTTGACTTTGGTCAGCAGCATCTACTATCTATAGAAAATCGTTTATTTCAACAAAGGAACAATGTAAACGGCGAGAAACATAAACAAGAAAACTCCAACATTACTCCAAGAAAGATGAGAACCTGCTTTTTGTGAAAATGAGAAAATCGATTTTGAAAGTTTCAAGACTTGCAATAATTATAATAAAGAAATGGGTGGTGCTCAATTTTTCCTCGCTCTCAAAATTCCGTACTTTGATGTTTTGGTCAAAATCAAAATTTCGGGCAATTTCTCCCGCAAATGAAAAAAAAGCCATTCTCTGAAATACGAAAAAATGATGAATATTTGAGTGTCTCAAGTAGTATATAGTAGTTTATTAAAGGTGGCCATCCACTAGCAAGCCAGAGGGTACCTTTGTGTAGGAACTTTGGTACGATGGTTACTGAAACTGAAATTAATTAGGGTGAGATTCGCTCTCGTGTTGAGCAGGCACGATCTGTGTTCTCAAGAATGAGTAGCCAGCTCACAAGCAGAGAGATCCTTCTGGATTTGAGATTGCGTCTTTTTAAACGGTACGTGTATTCTGTTCTCTACGGAGTAGAGACGTGAGCACTGACTAATAATTCTGAAGGTTCCGTGGGTCTTCACTAATGTTGAACTCTAGGCCAGAGTGGGGAAAGAGCCAGAACGTCTGACCACGGGAAAGAGAAGAAAGTTTGAATACTTTGGTTACTTGATAAGAAGTGTTTCCAACTTCAAAACTTTCTAGCAAGTGGTAGATTGACGATGTGAGGGAGGCTGTTCCTGCGCCAGTGGTTTGGAGCAACCACTGTTTCGTTATTATAGTGAAGATGATCCTGTCAGGAGACAGCACTTGAAGAAGAAATAAATCATTAGCACTTCACGTGGCGCAGTCTTTCATCGGACAAACGGCTGGAGGAGGAAAACAACGCCGATTCGCTAGTTACGCCATGTCTCCACGCCCTATGGACTCCAGTGCTGTTCTGATCCCCAAAGTATTCAGATTGTGGACCTTTTTAGGTGCCCCTCTGTTTATACGGTTATTTGCTTCTACTTCAAGACGTGCGAACCAAAAAATAAACGGGCGAAGCAATAGTTTCTAAAGAGTGACCTGGTTCAGAGCCAGCAGATGGAGGAAATTTTTGGAAGGACGAGAAGGTGTACCAACTCCCATTTCTCCTCTGATACAGAAGATGGATACAAGGATGAGGAGATGCAACAGCCCACACCCTTCAATTCTTAGCACTGAGATGTACTTGCACTATGAAGAAACTGAAGTTCGTTACTGCTAAATCAAAGCAACAATTGGGCGTCATTATTCCAGAAACGTGAAGGTTAGCGCAGAAGTGATGATGAATCCCACAACGACATTAGGAGCAAAGTCTAGGATTTGCCTTTCACACACAAGTTTTTCAGGCCCACTAAACTTTAAACTGTTCAGATATGGCGACTGCTCTATCAAAATTCCGGTGTGTTTCTCCATTTACACCACCACATGTGCCGAAGTGCTAGTGAATGCCCAGCATATAACTGTTGGATTATTCATTCTTCAATCAGATCTCCAATTAAATCTACCAACCAATCTAATAAATACTTCATTCTAGTGATTTGCAGGAACAAACGCGAGAAACACGAACAACATTGGCAATCAGCATGGCGGAAGGTCACTAGATGTGGCTCGAAACAAGTGTGCCAACGTAACAAAATCGACAATCATCTTTCTCAAGGTGTCATAAACTGACTCTTCTGTCAGGAAAACAAACTTCCGTCAAGGAAACATCATCCACTGACTCTTGCTCTGCAGCCCCAACCTTCCACCTTGGAATAAGGAGCTAAGGCACAGAACTCGAATTTGAATGGCGCCAAATCCTGCCAGGGTTCAAATCTAGCTAAACATCTCCAAATGTTTAAAGGTCAAGGTGGTTCCCACAATAATTTAAAAAATTGAGTTACACCAATACTCCATCTGATGGCCTCCTCTGATAAAAGTACCTAGTAGTTTTCCAAAACACTTTTTATCCTTTCTCTCCTGATTC
>CM019180.2:35052300-35106588 GCA_009739505.2 Apolygus lucorum
ACGAAACAGTGGTTGCTCCAAACCACTGGCGCAGGAACAGCCTCCCTCACATCGTCAATCTACCACTTGCAGAAAGTTTTGAAGTTGGAAACACTTCTTATCAAGTAACCAAAGTACTCAAACTTTCTTCTCTTTCCCTTGGTCAGACGTTCTGGCTCTTTCCCCACTATGGCCCAGACTTCAACATTAGTGAAGACCCACGGAACCTTCAGAATTATTAGTCAGTGCTCACGTCTCTATTCCGTAGAGAACAGAATACACGTACCGTTTAAAAAGACGCAATCTCAAATCCAGAAGGATCTCTCTGCTTGTGTGGCTACTCATTCTTGAGAACACAGATCGGGCCTGCTCAACACGAGAGCGAATCTCACCCTAATTAATTTCAGTTTCAGTAACCATCGTACCAAAGTACCTACACAAAGGTACCCTCTGGCTTGCTAGTGGATGGCCACCTTTAATATACTACTTATATACTTGAGACACTCAAATATTCATCATTTTTTCGTATTTCAGAGAAGGCTTTTTTTCATTTGCGGGAGAAATTGCCCGAAATTTTGATTTTGACCAAAACATCAAAGTAAGGAATTTTGAGAGCGAGGAAAAATTGAGCACCACCCATTTCTTTATTATAATTATTGCAAGTCTTGAAACTTTCAAAATCGATTTTCTCATTTTCACAAAAAGCAGGTTCTCATCTTTCTTGGAGTGAACTCTTCTTGTTTATGTTTCTCGCCGTTTACATTGTTCCTTTGTTGAAATAAACGATTTTCTATAGATAGTAGATGCTGCTGACCAAAGTCAACAAAAATTGCGACTAGTGATAGATGAGATATGCCAATTATTTATTTCCAAATTTAGGGTACTCGCCTACTTAGGTATCCTTTGTATTTCGTTCTGTGAAGTTCGTCCATTCGAATCGTGGTGAAACTTCGAATTGTCCTCGTGCTGAGTTCTAGTCGTTTTAGCTCTAAATAATTCTTAAATATTGGCTTTCATTGTAACAACGATTCGGTGGTTTTTACGGTTCTCTCGGGTATTTTCATTCACCTTGTACCAAACGTCAAACCAAAGGGACCACAGAAATTTTACTCTATTCACCATCCTCGTTGACAAAGCGAAGTTATGCACTATTGAATGCCTTTTATAAGGCATACGGATGTTATAAATTTCTATATTTAGCTGTGAGCTAAAATTATGTGAAGCTAACTACCATCACTATTTTACTATGTCATAATATCATTCGGATATTGCTCTCTGGACTGATTCCATCTCTACAGCTAATTTGACTACCTCAAAATTGGTCAAGGAAATTGAATCGAATGTTTCAGGAGGTCTTATTATTTTTAAATTAAAGACGACTGGTGCTGTAATTATTATAAACTGTAAATATTTTGTTAATATGTTGTATTTTTATGTTTATATTTGTGTATCATCTTTATAATATATTTTTTGTTTGTGTACCTACATAAATAGTGTGTATAAACCTTTGGGAAAATGAGAAAGCTGTTATTATTTTTTTTTAAATATACAAAACTATATTTTATCAGTTGTTCTGAGTGACCTACAGTAGGTACCTGTTTTGAAATTTCTGCCAAGTGTGGCACACTCTTGGTGTCACTTTAAGCTCTTATTAGCCCACGGTATCTTTTTGGAAGACCAACTGTAAAACGTTTTCTTGAAGTGAAATAACTCGAATTTTTTTTATCGAAAAGATAGGCAATTTCACGTTTTTTTCAAGGTTTTTCCAACGTTTTTTTCACCACGTAGGGGTAAAAACCACTTTGTACCGTCAAGAAAACGTTCTAAATTTGGTCTTCCAAAAAGATACCGTGGGCTAATAAGGGACCAAAGATCCAATAAAGATTGGATTTCATGGTGAGTCAGCTTCGTGAAGTGAACAATAGGAGATACAGTAAATGAGAAGTCCTCTTATGTTAATTGTTTACAAAATTGGTAAACAATGAATTTTAAAATTGACAAATTTGATTCTAAATTGAACTTGGATTTTGGAATTTCCTGGCATGAAGAGAAGATGTAGGATAATTATATGGAATTCGTTGACTGACCCAAAACCGGTAAACAACAGGAGAAAGGGTATTTCTATCTGGCACAGAAGTAGATGTGGGGAGGATAGATCACCCAGCCCAGAACCTTTCAATGACCGTTCAGAAAGTTTTTAATAAACAATGAATGAAATGAAGAATGAATGAATGAAGTTTGAATGAACGAGTCGAGATTTTGAGCTAGAGTGGGTAGGTAGTTCTTTGAGCAGCTTATTTATAATGCCTAAAACCAGGTGACAGTATGGTGCCTAAAGTCTTTGATCGCTTCAGGTGATATATTATTATTTTTGTAAATTTGTGTCCTTTTAGACAACGATTAAAGATCTACCTATCTAACATCATTCTGGGTAATTGTTTACTATCACTTTGTCACCTCTAACTTTTTCAGTATGAAGACATGTGTAATATTTATGCTTGTAAATAAAGGATTTATATTTATTGAGGCCCGGGAAAGTAAAAAAGTAAGATACTTTAGAAGTCGTCTTCAGATGAACTACTGGCGTTGGAGTCCGGAGGTGGTTCAGAAGGTGCCGATTGGTCTTCGCCGTTGTACAAATGTCCTATCGCTTTAAAAAGAGCGTGAATACGGCCACTATAATCTGGATAAATTCTTCTAAACATGAATTCTGCTAGATTTGTTGCTAGACAATTGTTGCACAGAAACGGATTGTAACCGGAACACGACGCCATCAGAACTGACTGCAAGAAACCGCTTCATGACGGAACTTTGATAAGACCTGTACTTTGACCCCATGTAACTAGCAATATCTGGTTGTTCCGGCCCTTCAAACATGTTTATCTGTCGTTGGTAGTCCATTGCTGATAATATATCTAAATACTGAAAAAGTTAGAGGTGACAAAGTAATAGTAAACAATTACCTCATTCTATCCCTTTTACTGGCAAAATATGGTCGCAGTAGAGGGAGTTCACAACACGCTGCAAATTATTACACAAAGGTGTATTTTTTTCTGCATAGAACACAGATTTGCCATTGCCCTATGTGAGCTCCTGCTCACTGGGTTCCCTTCCCAGTGATGGAGCTGGGCTGAAGCATTAGCCCCCTTTGGTCAGCCTCCTAGGTGACGTCACTGCTCCAGGGGCAACCGCTGAACGCCACCCCGCACGTCCCTCTGGCTGGACGAGCCAATGGCTTCTCCCCCACTCGACCAGCTGTCCCCACCAACACCATACAGTGGGGCAGAGGGGGGAGAGAGCCCCCAGAGCAAGATAGGAAAGTTCAATCCCCTCCCAACCGCCAGTCAGAATAGTCAACAGCGAGCCTTGCCCATTGAACTAAAACTGTCTCCCCCCTGCTCACCACCACGTTGCCACACTGTACGACCCAAAGGACATCAGTGCCGCCACGACCATCTTTCATCGCCACACTCACTGGAGATTTCCTACAGGCCCAAATGTGAGTGCACAAACCAAACTAAATAATACATTGGCCAATAGCATTACGTGACACATTGTGTAGAAGTAAGCAGTGAAAAACATTCTTTGAGAACTTGAACCATACAATTATTCGCCCTTCAGGACACGAATCCAGCCCATCTGGCACGGGCACACTTGTGTACCATTTAGTCATTTTGCCCTTCAGGCTTTCAACATTTCAGCACGACATCGCCACGAGCTTCTCGAAGTCGCCACGCAAATTCGCCACAGGTAATTACCATTTGCTACCCTAACATAGTCATAGTGTTTCGATATTTGTTTGTTCCCAAAACCCCCCCATTCTGAACTCGTGCGACGTTTGGTGTTTGTGGTTGGTGGCTAAGTCATCAAACCCGACCCCCAAACGCCCCATAACACTTTTGGTGGCACTAATTACCGCTGCCATCAAAGCGTGGGGCCATAGCTTACACCTACCTACCAATAACATTTTCGCTTCAAAATCAAGTTTATTTTGAAAAAATAAAAGCCTCACACTCATCAAAAAATAGGGAGTTTTGAGTGCCTTGAGTTGGGAAATGTGATTACCTACTGGCTGCTAAGGACGCAAAACCAAGTAGGTACCTACAAGTCGAAGAAACGAGTCAGCTGAAATTTGAACGAAAATTAGGCCTATTTTGCGATTCACACTCGTGTTTCTGATTTATCGTAAGTCCAACCCTCAAGTTCTTAAGGGGAACTAACGGTTGGTCCTACAGAGTTCTTGGGTGGTCTCATTCAAGCATAAAAATTCAATACTATTTTAAATTTATGAAAAAACACTACATTTTGGACGTTTGTAGCTAGAGTGTTTGAAAATTGTAGCCCTTATTTTTCAACCCTTGACATAAACATAAACTTGGCAGCCAATCTTGGGCGATTGATAATATGGTTCGCGGGTACTATTAATGGGAAACCCGTGTTCTTTGCAGGCAGGTGATCTTTAATGAATAATAATAAAACAATAAACGAATTGAATCGAACGAATAAACGAATTGAGTTTTATTAAAACAATTTACTCGCGCATATTAGGTACAATCACTTTTCAAAATTACATCAAATCACCTCTCTAACCTGCTCCTTATAACCTCCCTTCTTCGACTTCCACTTCCTCCATTCTACATCCCTTATTTCGTTCAGTTTTTTTTTTTTTTTTTAAATTGTAACACATAAAATCAACAGCATACAAGAATTAATTCACAATAACGAAAAATAAGTCAAGGTGATCCCAATTCATAATCTTGAAACCATGATGGGGGTCTTCTATCTCTTCGCGGTCGGCCAGTCGGAGTAGGCTGCAAAAAGCTCTCTGCATCCGAACGAGGCTGATGAGCCATGCTGGCAAAAGGTGTAATTGGACGCTCCTGACCAGTGTGAACTGCTTCTGGCGAATCTTCCTGATATGGTGCGATATAAGGCTTGAAGCAGCTTGAGTCTCGATTCAATCTGACACCGTCTGGAGACTCAACTGTCACGACATTACCCGACTTCTCCACAACCCTAAACGGAACTGGATGAAATGAAGGGTCCAATTTGTTATTCTTCACGTCGTTCTTCTTGAGGACCAAATCATTTGGAGAGAATTGTTTGTGTATCGCTCCCCGCTTCCTATCTGCATACTCCTTTCCTTTCAACTTATGAAGTGCGTCTTTATCTTTCACCTCCTCCTTGTTTGTCAATTCGTTAGAAAGACAAGGGATTTTATCTCGTATTTTCCGTCCAAAGAACAATTCTCCTGGTGGTACCCCTGTAACTGAGTGTGGTGTGATGCGATACTGAAAAAGATATCGCTGCAACTGTTTCTTCCAGTCCTCATTAGTCAACTTGGCTATTTTAAGCATTTTCAGAAGAGTTCTGTTTTGTCTCTCTACAGCACCATTGGCTTGTGGCCAATAAGGAGGTGAATGGTACAACTTTATATTGTTGGAACGGCAAAAATTGTGAAAACTCCTCAGAAGCAAATTGCTTCCCATTGTCTGCAGTAATAGACTCAGGCAAACCAAACCTGCTAAACACTTTTTCCAACTGTTCAATTGTATTGCTGGATGTGATAGTCTTCATGATCGCAACCTCCATGTAACGGCTGTAATAGTCAGTGATCACCAACAAATGATCACCCGATGGAAGAGGACCCATAAAATCCATTGCAATGTCCATCCATGGAGCTTCAGGCAATCTTCGGCGTGACATAGGTTCTGGAGCGGGAACAACTCCTACCACTTGACACAAATGACAGGATCGCACCATCTTATCCGCAGCTGCATCGATGCCTGGCCACCAGACTTTTGACCGCAATTTCTGCTTCATGGCCACCATTCCAGGATGCCCTTCATGAGCCAAGCTCAAGGTTTTAGATCTGAGAGATTCCGGGACAATTATTCTCGTATTCCTCAGGAAAACATCCCCAACCAACGAGATCTCACTCTCAATACTTTTGTATTTGACTAGTTCAGCTGGCCACTTACCAGAAACTAGTGACTGTTTGACAGCTTTCAACTCCTCATCTTTTCTCGTTGCCTGGCCAACTTCCTCCAAAGTCATAGCTGATGGTAGGTAACACCTAGCCAGCCGCAAAAATGGCTTATCATCTAACTTGCCTGACCTGCTGGGTGCCACTGTACACAGTCTGGATAGTGGATCAGCTATATTGGATGGACCAGGACGATATTTTACATCGAATGAATACGACTGCAAACGCAGAACCCAACGTTCGATTCGAGCACAAGGTCTTGAACGAGGACCAAAAATAAACTGAAGAGGTCGGTGATCAGTTATTAAACTGAACTGTTTCCCAGTGACAAACGTACTAAAACGTTCAACTGCCCAAACCAGGCTCAAAGCCTCCTTTTCAGTTTGAGAAAACCTCTTCTCAATAACAGTCAGACTCCGGCTGGCAAATCGAATAATTCTTGGGCCCTCCATCGATCGCTGAATAAGCACTGCCCCAAGTGCACAAGGTCCAGCATCTGCAATCACCTCAATGGAATCGTCAGGATTGTAATAACCAAGTGTGACAGCATTAGCAACAGCATGCTTCAACCTCTGAAAAGCACTATCTTCAGCTATTTCCCACTTCCATTTGACTTCATTCTTCACAAGTTCGCGGAGAGGCCCAGACTCTGATGATAGATTTGGTATAAAACGGCCAACAAAATTTACCAAGCCTAAAAAACTACGTACCTCACTCTTGTTGCTAGGAGCTCGGAATTCCAGGACGTCCTTGACTTTGCTTTCAGATAACTTCAATCCATTGGCAGTGATATGGTGTCCCAGAAAATCCAATTCCTTCACTCCAAATATGCACTTCTTATCGTTGAGAGTGAACCCGGCTTCACTAAGCTTAGCCAGAACCCTTTGAAGTCGTGTATCATGTTCCTGTTTAGTAGAGGCATGTATCAAAATGTCATCAACAAAAGAAAAACAGCCCTCACAGCCAGACAACACAGAATCTATATGCTTCTGGAATAACTCTGGTGATGATGTTAGTCCTTGTGGTAGCCTCCTGAACTGATACATACCTGTTGATGCCTGGAAAGTTGTGAAAGGTCGGCTCGAATCGGCCAATTCCAAATGGAAGAATGCATCCTTGAGATCTATTTTTGAAAATATTTTACTTCCATGTAGTTCTGAGAGACAGTCGTCCAACGTAGGGATTGGATGCTTTATACTGAGGACAGCCTTGTTGAGACAGCGAAAATCAATAGTCACTCGTACCTCTCCAGTGCTTTTGATGATAGGGACTATTTGAGCACACCATCTGATAGGTCCTTTTGCCGGCTCAATAATTCCTGCCTCCAAGAATTCAGAAATTTTGGCATCTATTTTCTTGCGAATAGCAACAGGTGGTCGGCGGTATGGGAGATGCACAGGATTTTTTTCAGAATCCACTTCTATGTGCACCTTGATCCCCTTTAAAAAACTCATCTCCTTACAAGACGTCACTGCTTGTACTTGTAATCCCACTTTCAAAACACCCAACTGTTCAGCCACATTCTTACCCAAAATTGCCTCACCCTTGCCATCAATTACATAAATGTTGGTGGATTTTGATCGAGAACTTATCTGAATCACAGATTTAAACTTATCAATAACTTTCAAAGCCGATCCACCCCCATACACAAAGAGTTGTTGTTCATCCTTACGCAATTTATGTGATATTTTTGCTACACAACCCTTTTTTTTTAATGATTCCCATGTGTCCACGTCAATAACTGAGCACGAAGCTCCTGAATCAATTCTCATGATTTGATCTACACCTCCAATACTGCAATGAATGAGGGTATTATCTTTGTCAGAGTGATCTGAGGTAGCCACAGCAGATGTAGAAATTCGCCAGCTAGTCAAGCTGCTCTCAGAGCTACTCACCTCTTCCGAATCTATTTCTTCAGAGGAGGAACAATGCTTACACTTCACTGTCTTAACATGTTTTTTTGATTTCTTTCGAGATGCTCCTCTCTCAGGTGGATCCGAATTCCTCGATTTTGACATGTCAGAAGCTTTCTTCTGTGAACGACAGGCTGCTGCCAAATGAGAATGCCCTCCACATTTGGAACAAGTGGAGTCCCATCCAGGACAAGAACGATCATTGGCAAAATGGCCTTCATTATTACATCTGTAACACTTGACTTTACTACTATTATTTTTAACTTCATATCCCTTGCGGGGCTTGTCAAGAACATTTTCAATTTTATGGACAAATTTCGCTTCCTCCGACTTATCAATACATTTATCACCTTTTATGTCATGGGTGTGCACTTCCAAGGCTTCTAGGGACTTACCAAGGTCAATGACCTCGCCAAGACATATAGTGCCTTTCTTCAAAGCTTGCCTTTGAAGATCAGTAGAGTTGCAAGTGAAAATTATTTGGTCTCTAAGCTGATCATCTTTGTCAACGAAGTCACATTTAATCGCCTGAGCACGCAAACGGACAAGAAATTGTTCAATACTTTCATCGCGTTTTTGTTTTAAATTTCGAAAAAGGAATCGTTCGTACACAGTATTCTTTTTGGGCATGAAGTGGTTATTCAAATTTTCCACACACAGTTTATAAACGCACTGATTGTACTCATTTTGTTCCACCTTTTTGGGTGTAGCTGAAAGTGGCGCCGAAGGTTGTAGTACCTCTTCAGGCAAGGAATAATAAATATCCTGCAAGTCTACTCCTCCACAATGTAGCAAAAGGGCCTTCTTTCGATCCCAATCAGTAATGTTTTTCGCTACGAGAAACAGCTCGAACGCCCGTATCCACCGCGGCCACGAACTCGCGTCATTCACATCTAGAACTGGTAAACCCGTAGCACCTTCCATTGTTTCACCCGTCGCCAATTTGTAGGATACTACAAATAACAATAAACGAATTGAATCGAACGAATAAACGAATTGAGTTTTATTAAAACAATTTACTCGCGCATATTAGGTACAATCACTTTTCAAAATTACATCAAATCACCTCTCTAACCTGCTCCTTATAACCTCCCTTCTTCGACTTCCACTTCCTCCATTCTACACCGTTGTAGGTATAATAATTCGCAACGTGTTTTAACATGTTTAATGTTTTAGGGCTGGGGGTCATTCTGTGAATTCCGACACGCAAATCTGCAACGCTTTTTTTTCTTAGTTACCACGGACCGATTTCTTAGTTACCACGTTATATCGGCTCCATTTGGGGTCTAGTTGTACCAAGATGGTCACTGATCAGCTGAGTGAGCTCCAAGGCCATTTTCTCTCCTGTTGAACGCAGGAAGCTGAAATTTGAGAAGCAGGGTCAATGGAGAATGCTGAAGGCGCCTGTGTGGTCACTGATCAGCTGAGTGATCGGCAATCTAATTTCTCCCTTGCGAGGGAAAAACATTAAACATGATTTAATGTTTTTCCCTCGCAAGGGAGAAATTGAACAGATTCTTCTCTTGTTTCGCCGATAATGAAATAAAATGAGTGAATACTCAGTAAGTTAAAGGGAAATGAAACAGCAGACTTGCTAGCAAGTGCCCGTGTAACAATGCCTGACCCTTGTGTTTGTGAGGTACTGTCGAACCTTCTACTTCTGTAATTCAAATATGCGGACATCTTCTTCTTGGAGCTACGAACATAAAATTCATTCCGACGATCACTTCAAGAGCCCACGAAATGAAAAGGTACTCTAACGGTAAAAAACGCTTTGTGTCCGACATTAATCAGAAAGGTTGAGTCAAGGACGAGCGAGGCGAGAACAAGAAGTTGGGCCGATTTTGTTTTCTCATTTGCTGACAGTTTCTTTCATTCGAATCAATTCTACTAATTTCTGCATATATATATTCTGGCTATATTCTGGTGGGGGTTGTCGAGGTTAGCTGAGTTTTTTCGTAATCGTTTTCGTTATCCGCTTTCATCCAATCTCTTATAGATTATTCAGAGAACGTTCTCTCATATTTTCGTTCTATTAGGATGTGCGAAGTATTTAAAAAGTGAATCGCGAGTGCTATAGGGTTTCTTTATAGAAATCGGTGTTATCACCGTGACCTCGTGTCCGCCGACTCCCTCCTGGCTCCATGCCAGCCGACTATCTACAGAAAACTCTCGCTGAGTATCCTGCTTGCATGATATTTACCTTTAAATCCTCTGCATGCTTTTGCTTTTAACCTGCTCCTAATGCACATGTTCAGGATAATAATATCTTACACCTAATCAACTCCTCCATAATAAGTTTGACTGGGAAAACGATCCCATTCATTTGTCATCATGCCACCTAAAATCCCTAAGAACAAAGACAAAACTCTCATGTCCTCCTGTGCCAAAAAACTTGCAATGCAACGTGACCCAATTCAGACTAGGGCCTCCACCTCTAACCATTACAGGGACAACAAGGTCCCCTCTGAGCATCTTACAGCTACTGAAGACTCCGCAGAGGATTCGACATTAGCACAGAATAACATTCTTAAACCCTTACCATTGACATTTATGTCACAACCGATGGCACATATGCCGGAACTTGAAAAGAGACATTCCTGTTCTCAATACACGAAGGATCACGACTATGCATTTAATAGAACTCAATCCTTGGATTCTCTGTATACCGCTTCATCCGCAAATGATCATACTGGTCGCCGGAGGACTAGCTTAGACTTTCTATGCATGGCAGCCGCACAAATATCTTCTCACGACTTTTCAGGCCCCACAAACAATCCTGAGCTAAGGCACACTACTGGTGCCTCCTGCTGCATGGGAGACTCTGACATAGTTTCTCTTGGATCAGACACATGCACAGATAATAAAGACGCCCCTGAGGCACTTCATACTGACCCTATCCTCTCTCAGATCTCAGTGAGTACATTAAACATCCCTGGGAATATACAACAAATGGAATCACAGATTCTGAATACAGAAGGCACTCAGCACGAGGAATCCAAAAACCGTAATTCCTTAAATTACGAAAACCCTTCTTTAAATGATGGTAGCCGTGCATGCACTCGAAATGCATCTGTCAGATTTATTAAAAAATCGCAACATGGTATAACCTTAAAAATGAGATCCTATCAAGAAAATCACAATGGTGATTTTGTGATACTGTTGGACGCCAAGGAACCTAATGAGGATCCTGATGAGAGAGGGGTACACAACAAGCTGATTAACCTAAACGACGATGATATGACGGTAAAAAAAATTGGCAAGGGGCGCATAGCCATTTCCACACGCGAGTACGTAACATATCGCACCATACAAGAATTGGAAGATATCACAAATAACTTCGTGATAAGTTACCCTTCATCCTTGACAGAATATGTAGGAGTTATTAGGATAAATTCTGAAGAGGACATTATGGAGGAACTCCTCAGTAACGACCATCCTGACATTAATGCTTTTTATCATATATGTGTCAACAAGGATGGATGTCTAGCAAGAACAAAGGTAGCTCGGATTCATTTTGCTGGTCCACTTCCTAGAGAAAGGGTTATGATAGGACAATATGCCTACAAAGTGGAGCGTTATATACCTAAAATTAGGGTATGCACCCAATGTCATCGATATGGACATCTTCATTATACATGCAAAGTGGCCCCACGATGCCGGCAGTGTGGAGTTGTGAATCCTACCCACAACTGTTTGGAAACCAACATGAGGTGCCTGGCTTGTCAAGGTAAAGACCATTTTGCAGGTAACAAGCGGTGCCCACTGCTGGCTTTACTCATGTCAAATGCTTTAGACATACAGGATCGCAAGACAACTGTTTCCAACTTGGTGCGACAATTTTATGAGCGTAAGAGACAGGGCCGCACCGGGCTCTACAGTGAAGCAGTACAACAAGGTTCCCAACCAAGATGGACAAACGGAAATCGAACTGAACGTAGAGAACGCTCTAATACCTCTAGTAACTATACCTACTGGGATAAATGGAGGGAAACCAGCCGCAAGATGCACTGCGCAGACAACCTCCCATTGACTCGTGGATGTGGCTACCCTCCTAAACCTCCGCCACAAATGGAAACTGACCATACGAGCTCAAAAGAATACAATAATCTTCATCATACTCCTCATTTGATGCATATAACACCTGCAAATAAAAATCACCCTCAAGTAGCATCACAAGTCAGAATACTCTTGCAAAACATCATACAATTGATCTCCAAGACGCTTAACATCAAATACACAGATAAACAATTCCAGGATATTTTACAATTAATGAGTGGCTTTGAATCCATTCATAATGATTAATGCCATCCATGTAGATACACAAACAAACGTAGTAAATCACACAAATATCACCATTTTATCCTGGAATTGCCGAAATCTCAAAGATAAAAAACCTGAATTAGAGATTCTATTCTCACAAAAAGAATTTAGTGAAGTAGGAGTAGTAATGATACAGGAATCCAGACTGAAGAACTGCGACACATTCACACTATCTGGCTTCAATGTCATTAGACAAGATCACCCCTATTATGTCGGATTCAGAGGGTTAGTCACCCTAGTACGAAAAGACATTCCCTACGAAGTATGCCTTGACAAGGTAGGGGATGACGAGCTTGAAATACAAATTGTAATTATAAAAGGCAAAGAGGGCCCACTCTATTTGTTAAATACGTACGCCTCTCGCGACCACATTCCCACTGGCAAATGGCACCAACTATTTCGATACTTACACAACAAGCACTTCATTTTATCAGGAGATCTCAACGCCCATCACTCAACATGGAGCTCAGCTCAGCAAACACAACGAGGAGTTACACTTAGCAAACTAATCAGTGAGTATGAGTTCAGCCTCCTCAACACTGGCGAAGAGACTCGTATCGGTATTCCTAATGGTACTTCTCCAGACATGACGATATCAGACTCAGACACTGGTCGTGGATCCACATGGTACGTTCTTTTGGATCCAATGAGAAGCGACCACCTTCCAGTTCTGATCAAGGCGACCCTTAACTGGTGCCATGTTAAACCAACTCGCAAATGGAATATCAGGAAAGCGGATTGGGAAAATTATACCTCGACTATATTTCATACCCTTTCACAAAATCCTACTGAAACAGATGACGTAGAGGAGAACTGCGACAGGCTCATGCGAATTGTTGAATCGAGTGCTAACAAGCATATTCCACGATACACAAAAAAGAACACCAGATATTCCAAATCATCACCATGGTGGAATGACGACTGTCGTCAAGCTTTAAATGACAGGAGAGATTCCATTCGTATTATGAACAATTGCAAAACCCAAAGCTCATACAATACATATAAAAAAAAATGTGATGAATCAAGAATAGTCACAAAAAAGACCAGAAGAGATAACTGGCAACAGTTCTGCCGCAAAATGACGACTAAGGACCCCAATAATACAAGCATCTTCCGCCTGATGAAAATGTATGGAGCTAACGGATCAAAAGCATCCAATCATATTGTAAATCCCACCTCCAATGTGGAAGCATGTCAGAATTTGATGAATCATCTCGTCTCGCTTCATCCCTCTACTGATACAAGCGATCAAAACAAATATGATGACGTACAAAGAGTCACCCTGGACGAAATTGAGGTTGCTTTAGCTAAGTGTAACTCCAAATCTGCACCAGGTGAGGATGGCATAACGTATGATATGATACAGCACCTACCTATTTGTGCCAAAATTTTGCTCGCTAGCATATTCACCTCATGTCTCGCACACGCTACTCAACCCAAACGGTGGAGAGTAATTAGAATTATATACCTGAAGAAAAATGTGACTCTGCCAATTTCACAGAATAATATTAGACCTTTGGCCCTTTTCTCATGCTTTGCCAAATTACTTAGTGACGTAGTAAAACGACGACTGGAAGTAACCATGGAAAACAGACTTATCTTCCCAGATTGTATGCATGGATTTCGAGGCAGACATTCCACCTATAACAATCTAATGGATTTGCAACTCCAACTCATCACCAACTCCTCCTCAGGAAAATCCACAATGGGCTTATTCCTCGATGCTTCTGGCGCTTTTAATCATGTAAGAATAAATATCTTGGCTGATATCATGCATGAATATCAAATACCAACATACTTAGTCGAATGGATACGCAGTACCTTTACAAAGAAAACACTAAATGACGGCATACACACTGCAAACTGTCACGGTGGACTAGAACAAGGTAGCCCCTTATCTCCATTGCTGTTCAATATCTATTCATCTACCTTGGGAAGACATTTATATCACTGCACACTGAGCATGTATGCAGATGACTTGGCGATATACGTCACAGGGAATAATAAAAAGATTATGAACGAAATTCTACAGTCAGAATTCAACACCTTACATACTGAACTGGCAAACCTAAACCTATCCATAAATACGTCCAAGTCCGCTGTTATATATTTTAATAGACTAGAGACTGACTTAGATGCTGCTATCATCTGTAACAGTAATATTATTACTGAGAAGGAAAAGGTCAAGTACCTGGGAATAACACTGGACAGATGCATGACTGGAAAGGCACACACTACTATAGTCAAAGAAAGAACTTCCAAGGACATCAAAGCAATGTTATTGATGAAGGGCAGTAGCTGGGGAAATCACCCTAAGGAGCAACTGATGCTGTATACTCTGGTAATTCGTCCCAAAATAGAATATGGAGCGTTCATGTACCTCTGGACAAATACCGGTAACATAGCCGTTCTTCAGAAAGTACAAAACCAGGCGCTCAGACAGGCCCTCGGTGCTGTCATCACTACTCCCATTGTATCTCTACATGCCATTGCAGGCATGCTCCCCCTCATTTATCGAATTACGGTCTATAACCGACGACAACTACTACGACTAACTGTCACTTCACCTACCACTAGAGACAAAATTACCACTGTGGCAACTGTCTTGAACAACATCTCCAATGCATCTTACAAGACTGTAAAAGATGATTTGTCATACATTCAAACTCAAGTCTGTTGCCACAATATTCTACTGCCTACAACATCCCAAATACACTGGCGTAACACAGTACCTGGACTAAAAGATATGTGCTCCACAACAATTCCAAAGGTCAAGAAAAAGAACTGCGCAGAGAGTGATCAGGCGATAAGACAGAAAGTCCTGGAACACCTTTATAGGACTTATCCATCGAGGGCAAGAATCTATACAGATGGATCAAAACGCCCAGGGGGAGTATCTGCAGCCTACATTTGCGAATCACATGGTCAGGGTCGAGGCGTCAAACTACACCATGCCTCATCCATTTTCAGTGCGGAGACCTTTGCACTGGAAATGGCACTACAGCACATTGATACCCAACACACTGACGACTGTGTCATTCTCTCTGACTCGAGGTCGGCTCTTGAGGTTCTAGCGGGCGTGCGAATGGGAGATTTACCCCCTCTACCATTGTATAGGCACTTGACCTTGATGAAGAGAATTGTAAAGAACACTCATCTAAACTTACAGTGGATTCCCTCACACAAGGGAATAATTGGTAACAACTTAGTAGATGATATGTGTGCAGCCATCATACGCAACAGTACCACTGATGAGGAGGCATATACAATGCACACGGATCTATACAACAATATCTTGACAAACCAACAGCTTCGCTGGAGAGTTGATTACCAAAATCGGGAAGGACCAGGTTCATGGACCAGGAAACTGGTAGTAGACCCTAACACACCACCCTGGTTTAATGAAGAGACAGACATGAAAATCTCAGACATAACCTACATAAACAGATTACTGATGGGCCATGGTTTTGAAAACTTATTCAAATGCAGAATGAAAAAGAGGCAGGACCCTTATTGCGAGGAATGTGGGGGAGAAATAGTGCAGGACGTTCTGCATCTTATAATGCATTGCACCAAAACTGCAAGAGCCGTTGCGGAGGTGATAGGTGGTAATTGGCTTGAGGAGACTGAGAGAAGGGAGGAGCTGACAGTGCAATTTTTACAGAGAGGACTCCTGGAACATACACTATTGAAGAATCTGCACAAAGGCATGACGGACGCACGGGTGAAGGTGTAAACAGAGACAGATATATGACACATTAGCAAGGACGGACCAGAATTGAAGGCGGGAGAGGTGAAGGATTGAAACCAACAACCAACATTGGACACGCAACCCCAAGGGTTAGTTCCACAAAAGCAGAGGAAAGAAGAAGAAGTTTCTTTCATTCTGAGTTTCTCATTTGCTGACACCATTTCGAGAAGATGTATTGTCGTTCGGTCAACTGTTTCGGTTTTTTCGGTATCTCTATCGTATTTCTTTCGCAAATCAGTATTATTTAACTAATCGGTATTACTTAATTGTTATTGAGATCGCGAAACAAGTGAGTGAAAATAAACGTTGATTGACGACGCGAGTGAAACGTACTGTGATTCCCACGCGTTTTCCCGGCGCCAGCAGCGCCTTTCCGACGGTGCGCTTACGTTTCACGGAATTTTTGCGCGATATCGGACAATTCCGACGCCTTTTTTGCGATAAAGACGCTTTTCAGTTCATTTTTTCGGATTTGTAAATCTTTGTGAAGGCTTGGTATGACCTTCGATCTGCATGGGGTCAAGATCTTATAACCTCATAGTGCATGGCTTAAGGCACATTTTTCTTTCTTTTTTTTTCTCCTAATTTAAATTGTAATTATTATTGGCACGTGAACATTTCAACTGAGTAGTCATATACATTTTTTTAATGTCATTTTGTTATAGGTAAACACAACTAGGGCACACTACTAATCTCAAGTTGATATTTCCCGCCTACCCTTCTAAACCGCCAACCCTCTTTTTTCCCTCCTTGGCATCTCTCATCCCAACCAATTAGGTATGGTCACTACTCGGAAAGGCACTAAATCTGACCACCCTGGTGTGGGCAGCACAATCAATGTTGTTGAAAGTAATGTCAACAACGTTGTTGAAACTGAAACTGGTGCTGGGTCCACAACACAAGATAACACATCCCAAAAACTTGTCACCCCAGCGCTCAACAAACGAAAGAAGAAGAAAACAAAGAAGAGGACATCCACCATTTGCCCTAAATTCGATGATTATGATGTCTCGGTACACAGCAGCGATAACACGTTATCCAACGACTCCTCATCATTCACAGATGGTGACCTATTTAGAACTCCAAAAGCCTCTGATCTAGGACTCCTCTCTCCAGCCAGATTGAGAGCACACAGCTTTTCTGACGCTTCCCCAGACTCTGAGTATACACCTAATAACAGGCGAAACAGTATTGCTGCACTGATTACTGCTGCAGACTTTTTGGACTCAACACAATTCAATAATTTCACCTCACCCCCTACAGATGGAAACAAGGTGAATGAAAACATCGCCTCAACTCCCCACGCTGATGAGGTCTCCCCCTCACTTCCGTCACCAACACAATCTAATAACTGCTTTAGCAATACGATTCATAATATCTCTAGGAATTCAAATTCCAAGATTGTTCCTCCTCACTTTTCATCTGCCAATGGCCTGAGTGCCACCTCTCGCATCTCTAATCCAAGTCATAGTACTTTCACTTCCTGTGATTACATTAAGAGATCTGACCATGGTCTTATCGTGAGACCCAAAGTATACCCTGATAATCACGAAGGTGAGTACATAATCTTACTGGATGGCCGTAAAAATAAAGAATTTCCTACTGAAACTAACGTTCTCACGTCAATTTCTCACTACTGCTCTGACTGTGATGACCTATCAATAAGTAAGACTGGAAGAACCAGATACTGCCTTAAAGTTCCAACTAAAGAGCTATTCGATAAAATTATAGCATTCCCGTTCATAACGGCCAACTTCTACGTATCCATACCCTCAACTCTCTCAGAATATGTTGGGGTCATAAAATCTGTTGACTTCGACATCATAGAAGAATTCCTGAACAACCCAGTGGATGATGTCAATAGTTTGCATTATATTTGTAGTTATCAAGAAGGCCACATCAAAAGAACAAGGGCCGTGCGTATACATTTCTCTGGAATCAGTAACAGAATGACATTTAATATAGGGCCTCGTCATTTTAAAGTTGACAAATACATCCCTAAAATAAAATTTTGTTCCACTTGCATCAGGTTTGGGCATTTGTACAATGCATGCAAAGCGCAGCCACGATGTAGGCTGTGTGGGTCACATAACTCACTACACAACTGTATGGTTAAAAATCAATGCATTTCTTGCGGAGGTGTTGGGCACACATCAGGAACAAACTCTTGTCCACTCCTCCAACTCCTAAAGGCCCATAGCTATGACATTTATCAAAGGAAAAACCCTATTAGTTTTTACATAAACATATTCTTTAAAGAACGGAATCGGCCATCCTGGGCAACTGTTACTGCGCAGAGGACGATAGAAAAATCAAATACGTCACAGGTTGCTGGTTCAATGCAGTCTGAAGGTGGACCAATACAACTTCAACAGCGCAATTCATGGGCGGCACTCCCAAAACATCAGCCTGTTACTAGTCGATCTTCATTCAACCTTGAGGGGGTCGCTAAGTCTGGTATCACCAAGAATCCCCATTTTCAGCAACGCCAATACAATTCACGAGTTTTCGCTCACAATTCCAATAATATGGTTCTACCTGCTGCACAACGCCCTGTACTGCTGCCTACCCCTCCTGCAGGACGTCCTCCTCTACTCCCTACACCCACTGGGTTCAAACCATTTCCACATGGCCCCCAGCTCAAGGAGAATCATTTCCGATACAAAACTCCCTCTGCTGTTTTACAAGCTACAAAGGGTTCACCATCACCTACAACCACAACTTGCAACCTGAAAGCAAACTCTAATGGTCGGTACAATAATAATACCCTTCAAGCCTTCCCTAGTAAATATGATTCCTTCAACCCGCACTCCTCAACAATGCTGGTCGAAATTCTGGACAGAAAATCCCGCAAAGCCCCTAATTTCGACGTGCAGCCATCGCCAGAAGAAAATTCTCATTATGGAAGCGTCCAAACTGATACTTTTGGGTTACTACATCAACCTACATCACGATCCACTACATCCCCCAAAGGCCATCAAGAAATTGTGCCTGATACATTGAATTATCTGCTTCAACAAAAATCTATATCTCTGTCTAAGATGGAGCTGGATACAATCTGCGCCACGATCAACCATATCCTTTCTTTCAGAACCCCTACCTCAACATGACTCAAAGCAATTCTATTCTTACAATGATCTCATGGAATGCTAGAAGCATTTCAAATAAAGTAAATGAAATGAATCAATTGTTGAAAAATTGTAAAGTTGATGTGGCTACAATCCAGGAAACATGGCTTGATGATAAAAAAATTATCCAACTCCCAAATTACAACATAATTAGAGCAGATAACACTGAAAAGCCAGGATATAGAGGCCTTCTGACACTTGTTAAAAATGATATTCCCTTCAGTACAGTACAATTTTCATCTCGCAGGAACTGCGGCGTTGAAATTTTAGTTGTAAAAATAAATCTACCCACTAATTGTATAAACATAGTTAATTTATATGCTCCACCTGGCTCCTCCATTAACTCCTTTTTCTGGGACGAACTTTTAGACTCTTTCGGCAACATCCCAACAATTATAGCTGGCGATTGGAACGCCCAACATGTCTCGTGGGGATCATCCTACTCTGACCGACGGGGTGTGCAGATCCTTCAATCCGTTTTGGATTCATCCTTCATTATAATTGAAAATGATACTGAAACACGAATAACCAAGCCACATGAGCGTGCGTCGGCTACTGATTTTGCCCTAGTTTCTCCCACACTCTCAACTAGAACTAGTCTTCAAGTTCTTCCTGATACACTTGGTAGCGACCACAAACCTCTTAAAATTACGGTGGAGAGAATCGAGAAGGTGGCACTCCCTTCTGCTCGCAAATGGAAAATGAAAGAGGCTCAGTGGGATGTATACTCACAAACCATTTCCGAAAAGCTTTCATCATGGGGTGATATAAACTTGGATGAGCAAAATGTCGAATCAAAGTACACTGAATTCGAGGACATCGTTCAAGATGCAGCCCGAATATCCATTCCTACAAAGATAATAAATTACAATACAAAAACCAACATATGGTGGAATAAAAATGTGATGAAGCTGTTGAAAACAGGAAGAAAACTCTGGCTGCATATCATCATTGCAAAACTATACGCAATCTCAACATTCATAAAGACTCAGTAACCCATGCCAAGGCAGTGATAAATACGGAAAAAACGAAAATCATGGCAAGACCTATGTAAATCCGTTACAACTTCTCCAACTCATGCAGATATTCCCTCAGCCTGGAATTTGTTAAAAGCAATTAACGGATCAAGTAAAAAGAAATCAACTTTCATAAAACCGGAATTATATCCAGACATCTGCGGACAGGTACTTACAAAACTAACAAAACCTAGCTACCCAAGTTTTTTCCCACCACCGAATTCAGTCCCTGATCTCCCTTTTAGCATCACTGAATTGGAAAATACACTCAACAAACGGAAAAAAGACACTTGCCCAGGGTTGGACGACATCAACTATTCTATGATTTCTCACCTTCCACAAATTGCCAAATCCATACTCTTAAAGTTTTACAACACATTCTATAAGCATACTATAATACCCCAACAGTGGAAAAATATCAAAATTATCTACATACAAAAGCCCAACTTTAAAGAAGTTGATCCCCAAGGAATTAGACCCTTGTCTTTAATTTCCTGCATGGCAAAAATCATGAATCACATGATCCTAGTTAGACTTGAGATTATTGTTGAATCTTTACAGATGCCAGCATGGATTTCGTAAAAAACATTCTACTTTGAATTGTTTAACTGAACTTCAACTGAAAATCCTTTCAGGCAATGATGAGCACAAGAGCACACTATGCTGTTTCCTCGACATTTCTGGGGCATTTAATGACGTTTCCATTCCTCAGATGTTTGAAAAACTGCAGCAACTGAATTTGTCACCATTCCTCAGTTGCTGGGTGTCGAATTTTTTTAGTGATAAAATGTACACTGATGGAGTTAGCTCTACACGCGGCTCCCATGGGCTTGATCAAGGCAGCATACTCAGTCCAATGCTTTTTAACCTGTATGTACTCGATTTACACAACACTGTTCAAGACCCTAATGTGAGCATTATATCTTACGCTGATGATTTCATGGTTATGGTACAGGAGAGAAGCCCGCAGCTCAATCGAGAAAAACTTAAGAATGTTCTTTTCATACTCTTGGAAAAATTCATGCAGCACAATTTCAAAATCAACTTCAAGAAAACATCCCTTATGTCCTTCTTCGACTCACTCTCTTCCCATCAGACACAAGAACTTGCAATCAATATTGATGACATTTTGATTAAGCCTGTCGAGACCTGTAAATATTTGGGAATAATCCTGGATAATAAATTGAGTGGTGTCCAACATACCACCCACATAATTAACAGGTGTACAAAAGATGTACTTGCATTAAAATCAATGAAGGGCTCATCTTGGGGAAATCATCCTGACACTCAGGAACAACTTGTGAAACACCTCGTACTACCCAAAATTGACTACGGTTTGCATCTTTATGCCTGGGGACACCCTCGTAATGTTAAAAAACTCCAGGTCTTCCAAAATACGGCGCTCCGTCAGGTAACAAGCGCAGTTAAGACATCGCCAATTCCTTCTTTACATTCAGTAACCAATTTTGTATACATAACCACTAGAGTATCTTATGTCACTGAGCGTAATTTAAGCAGATTACTAATATATAACTCTCCTCTGAGGAAAATGGCAAACTCATTTCTACTACCACCAAGAAGACACAATAACCATGCTAAATACAGAGAACAACTGCAAACAGTTGTAGACCTTCTGGAAGAAGAGCATGTGCACCTCTATAGTCCGGACCAAATTGCCTTCCGTGTACTTCCTTCACACAAAAACAAAGTAATAATAAACCGTACTATTTCAACGATTGAAAAGAAAAACAGTTTGCCCGAATCTCAGTTGAGAGCTTTAGCCCTAGAACATATTCACAAAAATTTTCAGGATTATAATTGCAAAATTTATACAGATGGCTCAAAAATGGACAATGGTAACTCAGCCCTCGCTTTTTATTGTGACATTGATCACACCGCTACTGGAGCCAAAAGACATCCGACCACTAGTATATTTCAGGCTGAACTAGATGCCATTTCTGTAGCACTTCAACATGCTGTAACCCACCATACCAACTGCAATATATTAATTATTTCAGACTCACAATCAGCCATTGAATTTTTGAAAAATTTAAAACTAGGAGACAATCCCGATTTTATAACTCAAATATTTTGAAATCGTTTACAGCTTTAACTGCCAATAATAAGCTAGCTATACAGTGGTCGCCTAGCCATATAAATCTGTCCGGCAATGAAATTGCTGATTTAATGGCCAGATCTTTCAGCAAACACCCTGGTGATGTATTCCCCTCCAATGTTCCTTTCACTGATCTGGTCCATACGCTGAAACGGAGAATGGCTTTGCAGTGGACTAGGGAACACGATGAATTGTGTTTGACTCGAGGTAGCTGGACTAAGGCCATTATACCCTTTCCTACAGTGGCACCTTGGTACCGAGGCGTTGAGGGAGAAGGAAGGTTTTTCACAGCAGTCAATCGCATCATTCTGGGCCATGGAAATACCCCATTCTTCCGTCGTCTCATGGAAAAAATTGATTCGCCGTATTGCACCCATTGTAACAACGAGCAAGAAGTGGCGGACCTTGGCCATATTCTGGACAGATGTGGCAGAACAAGTTCTAAACGTATGGATTTGCTGAATTTTGATGGAATCCATTACGATTCCATAATTGATCTTCTTCAGGCCAAATTCAACATCAATACTCTCCAAAGAATTTATAAATTTGTACAGGAATGTGACCTTCAATTTTAGTTGCCCTGTCACTCTCCACAGACATCTCCACTATTCCATGATTCCCTCACCAACCAGATTCCTTTCTCAACCCATTTTTGCTTTTCCCTTTCTCAATCCATTTTTCATAACCATTTCTCAATGTCCCCCACAACCTACATTATCCTTCTCAACCCATATTATCGCTTTTCCCTTTCTCAATTCATTTTCCATAAACATTTCTATATCAATCAATATAATTATCAAAAGTGCCAGCCTGCCATAGCAACGTCATTACCTCAAGATCTGTTTCATCATTCTCGTCATCATCATTACCTTCATGAATCACCATCATCATCCATGCAAGAAATACCTATGTCCGGCATGGCTGCGGCCAGGACAGTTAACTTGGAAGTAGAAGAAGAAGAAGAAGAAGATTTTGTTTTTGTTTTTATTTGATTGTTATCGAAGTTTTGTAGTAATCTCTTCTTGTGTACGTACTAGGTGGTACAGTCATGTATGTAGTTTTAGTCACCCGATAGAAAAATTATCTTGTTATTTATTACTTTGTACGAAGTATTTGAAGAATTACGAAGTATTATTTGAGAAGGTAGAAGAACTAGAGATGAGTTCAGGATGCTGCAATATCGTGAGGAATCTGTTTCGTCGTCGTTCTGGCGTAAGTTCGTTCTTGTTATCTAACCCTAGGATAATTAATCCTATTACGTAATTTAAAAAATTAATTTGTTTAAGTGTCGTCTAACTAAAATTAGGTCAAATAGGTAGGTAACACGACAAGTATGTTTAGATGGAAAATATTTCAGTCTTTGAATGCAATTAAAAATTAAAGTTTTTGAATGCAACATTGTTGATCTGATCTGACATCATTGGAATTTTTAGGGAACCGCCCAGCACACACTAGCCTTTTCATCGTGATCGAGAGAACATTGTCTCAAGAGAGAATATTGTTTTTTGTACCTAGTACGACAGGGAATTTAAGTTTGCTCATGTGCGGAGGCTACCAATGATCCGAGCTCTGCGAAACTCTTGGCCATTGATCCAAACTCGCACAATCCTTGAAAATTTCAATGAAATGAGATGGAAAGTACAATGAATGCAAATAATGGGATAGCATAATGTCTGAATTTCGTAATTTTGACGTCAGAGCAACAGGTTTCAGTTCTAAATTCCGTTTAGTTTTGCCGTATTTCCACAAGGAAATACCACCCTCACTTTTGTTGGTGAGAGAGATAAAAACAACTCTGACGTCACTTGGCAAAAATAATCTCTCGAAAGAGCGCGTTAGGATCTCTGCAATCGAGGACAGGTTCAAGTAGAAACACTGAAGTAAGGATGCTAAATTTTAGTGACGATTAAGGGTTTGTTCGGTGAGGCAGTCCCGGGCAGTCCAGGGCTGACCACGCCCACTTTTGGCCGTTCGGAGAGGACCAGTGTAGTCCCGGACGAGAGATTTGCCGTTCGGAGAGGCAGTCCAGGGTCGTCCGAACTTACTCCAGATTTCAGCGAGAGTAAAGAGTCCGGCGCATGCGCATTGCACTTTTTTCTCCCGCTCCTCACCGAGGAGCTCCCGCTCCTCCTCCTTTCGAGAATTCAGAAGTTTTATGAAAATCCAATTATGATGTCGGCTGATTCTTCTGATTGCGAAAGTGACGTGATGAGTGTGGTTTATTTTTTTCGGACGATGATGTTGAAGACATTTTCATTATGGAGTTGATTTATCGGATATTGAGGCTGAAGAACCAAAGCTACATTCAACAAGTTGTGTTGGAATTTGATGATCAACACTTCGTAGAGTAGCTGGTACGAACACTCCCTCGATTTTTCTGCTCAAGCAGGTTTGTCATCTTTCAGTTTTCCTACTGTCGATACATACTTACATCAAACTATAAAAATATTCATTCTGTTCTTCATTATTTCATAATATTGTCATATAGGTCCACATGGAAAGCTGAGAGCCCAACATCGGAGTTCTGATATTTTTGTGGCCTTCCTACCTACTGTGGGCACCAAACTGCTTCGTTCTGGAATGTTGCTGACCGCTTCGACCTAAATATCTCTTAGCACATGTGGAATAAGAAAAGTGGAATTGAAAACTAGTATTGTAAAGTAACAGTAATTATATTAACCTCTGTTCATAAAACAATTAAAGACCCGGAACTTCGAAATTGAGTATGAGTAGCTTAGGAAATACGATTTTGGTAAAGAAGCATAAATCTGTATATACGTTCAATTTATTTTCGTAATTTCGTTACCATTGTTCTGTCTCTATTTGAAATTATACCCATCGGTCAAGTCGAAAGCGTTTTACTTTCATTTTTTTCTAAATACAAGCGTCTTGTCGAAAATGGCCTTCCCTTTTGTATGACTCTACCTGTGCCTACTCTAAAGAAAGCTTCACTTGGTAAAAAGGGTGGTTCAAGACACCTCTTCGAAGAATTGGTAGCAGCGGAATCATCTCATCAATTCACAGTAAGTAATTTTGTACTACTTGTGTAAAAATTCGTTAATTCGTAACCCATAACTTCAGCTCGTGTCGCTACAGCGAGAGTATAATGTACAATATAATATAATGTGAAATACAGTAGTTTGTAAGGGAGGACGAGCCCGGGAGAGGGAGGGGCTTCCTGGAGGGTGGAGTGGTGGGGGAGGACACACTGAGGGAAGCAAGGCAGGCGAACCGACGCCGGTTGTTGTTCTCTTGGAGGCAACCAGGGAAGGTATCTGTGAGTAACTACACGTTATACCTACTTATTCGATCGATCGATTATACCTATACCTTATGTGTCAACAAGCTCTCCCCTTGTCTTATACTCTATACCATACACACAATACCTTATAAGACATGTTCTAGCTTATACAGAAGCCTATAACACACTATATACCTATACATTTATACTGCAGCACACATATGCTATACATGTACTCTACACTTATACTATACACTATACCTTCATACTGTGGCACTATACTATACCTATACTGTTGTGCAAGTGGTGTACAACTTATACTTCCCATATGACCATGGCGGATGGCATATACTATATACCTACATCTAACCCACACTGCGGTGTGGTTTATACAATACACATATATTATACATATATGCTATACATGTACTGTACACTTATACTATACACATATACGTGTATAGTATATATGTGTGTAGTGTAGTATGTATGTATGGTATATGTATACACATATACTATACACTATACCTTTATACTGTGGCACTATACTATACCTATACTGTTGTGCAAGTGGTGTACAACTTATACTTCCCATATGACCATGGCGGATGGCATATACTATATACCTACATCTAACCCACACTGCGGTGTGGTTTATACAATACACATATATTATACATATATGCTATACATGTACTGTACACTTATACTATACACATATACGTGTATAGTATATATGTGTGTAGTGTAGTATGTATGTATGGTATATGTATACACATATACTATACACTATACCTTTATACTGTGGCACTATACTATACCTATACTGTTGTGCAAGTGGTGTACAACTTATACTTCCCATAATATGACCATGGCGGATGGCATATACTATACACATCTAACCCACACTGCGGTGTGGTTTGATACAATACCAATACTATACTGGGCGCCTTATATACCTATACATACTTATACAGAGGTCAGGGGACGGATAAGGGGTCGTTGGGGAGTCCGTCATACACAAAAAGCCCAAAGGGGGAGAGCTTGGATCTATGTTGACATTTACAATACATGTGATACCTATTTATACCATTTACATACAAGTGGCAAAACATACATCGATTACATGAAATATTGTGTAGGTATTTATGATATTAATTATTCGATTACATGAAATATTATGTATTTATGATATTAATTCGTACGGCAGACGGCCGTGACAACAGCTCGTAACTTAACTTCAATTTAAAGTAGTTTTACGAAGCTCCAGTCGCAGTTTCCATTTGGGGGAATAGGAAACTTTTAATTAGGCAGCTAACCTCATTGACCGACTTCAACGCGCCGAAGGCGCGCGAAAGAGGAGGTACTCAATTCGGGTTGTCGTGGGACGACGATTTTTTTTTTTTTTTTTTTTTTTTTTTGTATGTCCGAGTCGCTTGCATTTCTTTATTCTGGTACCAATCTGTCTGGTTCTTTTTGAAATTTGTTCTACAAGTATCCGTGGTGGTCCCGTTTCAAACAGATTTCATTTTGCTTTGTTAGAAGTATCGAAAATTAGTGAATGAAGTTGAAAAACGTGGGTCCCGTTTTCGGGAATATCGGTCCGCATTCACTCTTCTTGCCCTATGACTTCCGACTGAGTCGATGGAGGACCATTTGTGTATAGTCAAATTAAAGGTCTGATTGTAAGCTTTAAAATGATATACTATATGAGGGGGGTTCCGATAACTAAAAGGTGCTGCGGTGATGAGAAAGGGGGAAATTATACTGGGTTATTCGCTCAGAACCTGCATGAGCCATATCAAACGTGTTTATCAATGCTCGAGTATGTGAGTTTTCCTACCAAATATGAAGGATAATCATAGTACTGTTAGTTAGGTATTCTACCATGTGGTGTAGCACATAGCTCTCTCAACACAAATAACACGATTGGGTAGGTAACAGTGTAGGGGATCGTCAGATCTGCATAGTGCCGTACCAAATATTAGGGATATAATTGTACAGTGGGTGATGAGAGGGTATTCTACCAAGTGGGTGTAGCACATAGCTTCCTCCTCATCCATAATATAGTTGGGTAGGTAATGGTATAGGAGATCGTCAGAACTGCATAGTGCTGTACCAAATATTAGGGATATAATAGTACAGTTAGGTGATAAGAGGGTATTCTACCAAGTGGGTGTAGCACATAGCTTCCTCGTCATCCATAATATAGTTGGGTAGGTAATGGTATAGGAGATCTTCAGAAGTACATTGTGCTGTACCAAATATGAGTTATATAGTACAGTTAGGTGATGGGAGGGTATTCTACCAAGTGGGTGTAGCACATAGCTTCCTCGTCATCCATAATACAGTTGGGTAGGCAATGGTATAGGAGATTTCCATACCTGCGTAGTGCCATTCCAAATATGAGGTATATAGTACAACTCGGTGATGAGAGGGTATTCTACCAAGTGGGTGTAGCACATAGCTTCCTCGTCATCCATAATACAGTTGGGTAGGCAATAGTATAGGAGATTGTCATAACTGCATAGTGCCGTACCAAATATGAGGTATATAGTAGAACTCGGTGATGAGAGGGTATTCTACCAAGTGGGGGTAGCACATAGCTTCCTCATCATCCATACTATAGTTGGGTAGGTAATGGTATAGGAGATCTTCAGAAGTACATTGTGCTGTACCAAATATGAGGTATATAGTACAGTTAGGTGATGAGAGGGTATTCTACCAAGTGGGTGTAGCACATCGCTTCTTCGTCATTCATAAATAGTAGGGTAGGTAATGGTATAGGAGATCGTCAGAACTGAATAGTGCCGTACCAAATATGAGGCATATAGTGCAGTTAGGTGATAAAGGGTTTTCTATCAAGTGGATGTAGCACTTAGCTCCCTCGTCAATCATGTCATGGTTGAGTTGTTGAATTATGTTGTCAGAACTACCAAGTACCTACGATATATGAGGGAAGTCGAACAGTTAAGGGATATGAGAGTAGATGGCTAAGAAGGAAAGTGACCCCAATACCTCCTGAAACTGATCCATAAACGGAAACTCATCTACACGTATGGAAATTGATCCGGATTACAAAATGCCTATGGCTTCTAGTTCACCTTACTGAAATGATGCACAGTATTGAAGTAGATCTACATTGCGAAAACTGATCGAAAAACTGCGGGTAAATTAATTTCTGATTCAAATTGAGGACCACTAAAAAGTGAAAAATAAAAAATAATATAAAATGGAAAAATAATAAAATAAAAACCTTTTTAACAAAAAAATGGACCGACCTCAAAAATGATGTCCGTGAACACCAAAAAGGAAAAAATAATAAACTTAGCGAAAACACACTGATGTATTAGGTTGTTGGATATAAATATCTTGTCAACAGATGGTATGTTGGAATACCAAATATTATTTGTAATGTGATTCACACTCATTGTCACACTCATATCCTCCATCATACGATAGCAGTGACGTACTACCCAATAGTTTTGGAACACTTATCTCTACTCGTATTCATGTTTTGTAATACTCACCAGATCATGTGAGTATTACTTAATAACCACAGTGTATCCAGATAGGTAGGTAGGTACGCATTGAAGTCGCTGCCGTGCCCACCTGTAGACACAAACGTCTCCTAGATGTTCTACCTACCAACATTTTATTCGTTTTCGGAAATATAGGTACATACCTTCCATACCACAGACATGCTCCCACACCGAGTATGAACATATATATATTTTTGTCTAAAATTGTGGACGGTTTTGAACGTTAATTAGGTAAAAACGATTCCGAAGGTATGTTGCTACAATATAATATATCCACCAATAAAATAAACAGTCTCATGTAATAATAGAGTCTCAAATTACTCGTCACAACCATCCCTAGGGAGGTTCACACTTACTATCGTACTCATATGGCAGCAGAGACGTACTAGGTACCTGATAGTTTGGGGAGCACATTCTAACTCAATGGTAGGTACTTACTCTTGTAATGCTAACCAGATCATCGAGTAAGGAAGGTGATTAGTTTGTGTCTACAGGTGGGCACGGCGGCGACTTCAATGCGTACCTACCTACCTATCTGGATACACTGTGGTTATTAAGTAATACTCACATGATCTGGTGAGTATTACAAAACATGAATACGAGTAGAGATAAGTGTTCCAAAACTATTGGGTAGTACGTCACTGCTATCGTATGATGGAGGATATGAGTGTGACAATGAGTGTGAATCACATTACAAATAATATTTGGTATTCCAACATACCATCTGTTGACAAGATATTTATATCCAACAACCTAATACATCAGTGTGTTTTCGCTAAGTTTATTATTTTTTCCTTTTTGGTGTTTACGGACATCATTTTTGAGGTCGGTCCATTTTTTTGTTAAAAAGGTTTTTATTTTATTATTTTTTTTAGAAGCATTTATTCTTCCTATACAAAAAGGAGTAAAATCAATAAGAAGTATCAATAAATACGTCTATAAATTTATAAATCCTAAAATAAAATCGTCTTAAATTAATAAATTTCACCTCTCTGGCATGGATATTTTGTACGTATGAACTATCCATGCTTCCAGTGCTGTCCCGTGTGCGTTCGGACAACACCGAATCTCGGACAGTCCAGGGCGACTCTGTGACGTCACGAGTCCTAGACTGCTCCAGTCCTGGACCGTCCAGGACTGCCTGACCAAACGAACCCTAAAGAAACAATAAAATATATTTTCCAGCCTCTTAATATTTCAATTTCTCTTTTATTTTCACATTAATGAAGCACATTTTTGTTGTTTCCCTACTTTCCCCAGTGTTGTTGCACTATATTTTTTTAGGAAGCGTTTCTGGGAGCTTTACTTAAGAATATTATGTACCTAGATCAATAGAGATTCACTGCTGTTGTGCCTTTTACTACTAACTTGTACTATCACCCGTGTTCCTAGTTACAGGCCTAATATACTGATTTTTACCTAGAATTATCTTTGGCTTTGGAATTTACTCAGTAGGAGGTGAGACGTAGACAATGAGGAATTTCACCGAATTCTGTTTGCATTTTTCCTGAATAGTTAATGTTGTGGGATAGATGAAAATCGGGCTGATTTCGGAAAATAAGTCACCTGTTATTTTTGGGAGACAATCAAAATGTTTGATTTCAAAACTAACCGGGAAAACGGACGTGAAGCGGGAACGCTCGCTGATTGGGCTGTTCGGATGGCCGTCTCCTCCCAGTGTTGCCCAATGGGACGACGAAATCGTGTTTTCTAAGAGAAAAGTTATAAAACAAAAACAGGGAAAACCTAATTTTCCCCATCTTGCTTTTTGTATTTTTTTCTTCAGTTTTTCGATTTCGAACTTTACTGTTTCGTGAAATTTTGCATCTGGGGACTATAGATTTCTCGATCTCAGCGCTTCAAGCGGCCATAAATGAACTATTCCAGGATGACGTCATTTTCCCGTTTTTTTAAACATTCGTATTTTCTACACTGTTTTGTTTATTCGTAAATTAGGAAGTTCGGGCTGAAAGTTTGCCTTTGGGGGTTTTTCGAGGTGCTGAATCCGATTTTGGGGTCAAAAATAGGAAATTCCGACATGGTGAAATTCCTCATTAATAGGCCGGCGCTCAAGCAGCAGACCATTACTGATTAATTGCAATTAAGGTTTATTATAACCGGCGCCCTCTTTATGAGCCACCGTTTTCATAAAAGGTAGTTGAGAAAAGATAGGATTAGAATAACTGGCACCAGAGAGCAAAATGTTAAAGCTCTATTAGGAAAGGAAAGTAAGGAGATAATTAAAGAATGTGAATTCACGAAGTATTTGAAGTGGTAGTGGCGATGAAATGATTGAGCCGAATGTTGAAGCTTGAGTGGGAAGAGGCAGAATCTCGAGAGGTATATTTTTGTACTCAGGGAGCCAATTAAGTAGGGGTAAGCTCACCCTTTGCATCCCCCTTGTCCCAGGGACTTCTACTCCACCTGGTTTAATTATACAAAACTATACTTTTCATAGCAAGGAAGCTACAACTAAAAAGAAATGAATTTAAAAAGTACCATGCAGCTGCCCCATTATTGCTGATGTAATATCAATGTTCAATCACGGTGAACCTTATGTTGTGATCAGATAGCTCTTCGCATTTCTGTCGATTTCACTTCCTTAGCTCAGTGGTAGGAGCTCCGATTCGGAATCGGAACGATAGGAGATCAATCCCCGTTCGAGGGAAGTTAATTTTTGATGATTCAACATTATGGCGCAGTCGTACCGGACCTGAATGGTCTCCTCAGCATTTCTCCGCCAAAGCAGCCTCCCTGGCTAGGTAACAGAGTACCTAAGATTTCCTAACGGGGGGGGGGGGGGGGGATGTTGTGATCAGCTACCTCTTCGCATTTCTGTCCATTTGCTTCCTTAGCTCAGTGGTAGGAGCTCCGATTCAGAATCGGAATGATAGGAGATCGATCGCCCGGTCGAGGGAAGTTGATTTTTGATGACTCAACACTTAGCTTAGTTGTCCAAACAAATTACACCAAAGCCGAACTGGGATGAAAATCTTTAACAAATGAATAATGAGAACTCACGACAACCTACTTCTGAATTACATTATCTCGCAAGACTTGGATCAGATTATAAAAATTATAGTTAAATACAAATACAAGGATAATCCCACTATCTACACCATCAAGTGTTCTTCAATAATTCCATTTTTTACCAAATTTTTTTAACCTGCAGCACTAATAGGTACCGTAGACTGGGGTGATAGTGATCAATTTCTACAGTTTTTCCTTGAAAACTACCAGTGTAATAATTCAAAAAAATCTGAAAAAAATAGTTTATATTCTCCCACATCTTACGAACAGTATCCTATGTAAAACTTTGAAATTTTGTTCAATTAAGCTCGTTTAAAAAAAAATTAAATTGATCAGTATCACCCCCCACATAGGGGGTGATAGTGATCACTAATTTAAAATCGAACTTAAACGTATTAAAAACAATTAAAAATCGAACTTAAACTATTAAAAATTGTTTTTAAGTACCCTGAGGTAAAAAAAAATCACTAGCAACTCATTTCAGAACAATTTTTGTTGAAAAACAAAGAAAACCAACTCTTTACTTATAAAAATCAGAATCAAGCCGAAATTCAAGACTCGTAATATCCTCTTCAGTATTTTGTATTATAATAAGACAATTTGTGGCACATGTTTGGTAACTGACAAGAAACAACTTATTTTAAAGCACTTGTTGCCAAAAATAATGATGGACCAATCACGTTTTGATAGTTTCGGGGCATTTCGGCCGTGATCACTATCACCCCCTGGAAATGAGTTGTTTTTGTTTTTAACAGATAACCAACTGTAGTAACACGGAAAGAACAAACTAATTGCAGATATTTCATGCTTACCTCTAGTAGAAACAAAATCTTTTCGCTAGAACTTCACCACACAACACCCGACACCGGCACAACAGAAGTTACAATCACAATGTCAGCTGGGCCCGATTTTGAGATTTGTTTATTTCCTTATCAGCTACCATGGTAACCTAGACTATCGGGCGGGAACGATATCTCCCCAGAGAAGACATTGTTACGAACACATAACACGACCTAACTTTCCAATTTATGACTGTGTGGAGCGCTGCAATCGCATGCATATGAAAAAAGGCGTGTTGATCAGTATCACCCCAGCATATCAGTATCACCCCAGTTCACGGTACAATGTTTTCTTATCTTCAATTGGGAGGGATTCAAAAAATCGTTGAGTTACGCTCATGCTAGCGCAGAGGCGATTCACCGTCGTGTTTCTGACTACTCACGATCGCATGGTAAGAACACGACCGTGAATCGCTTTCATTGCTTACCATTGCGCGCTTCATGAAAAAAATGTCTCCGCCACAGTGGACCAACGTGTTTTTTCCCCCGCGTTAAATGTCTTAACAAATGAATAATGAGAACTCACGACAATCTACTTCTGAATTATATTATCTCGCAAGACTTGGATCAGATTATAAAAATTATAATGAAATACAAATACAAGGATAATCCCACTATCTACACCATCAAATGTTCTTCAATAATTCCATTTTTTACTCAATTTTTTCAACCTGCAGCACTAATAGGTACAATGTTTTCTTATCTTCAATTTTGAGGGATTAAAAAAATCGTTGAGTTACGCTCATGCTAGCGCAGAGGCGATTCACCGCCGTGTTTCTGACTACTCACGATCGCATGGTAAGAACACGACCGTGAATCGCTTTCAATTTCTTGCTGCCCACCAAAATTCATCTTTTTGACAACAATAAATTACTTAGTGATGCCCAGGGTTCGATCAGCTCCCAGAGCGACAGTTGTCACCACCTTTAGGGATTTTCTGTTAATAGGTAATTCGGAAATAACAGTTATTTCAAGAAAAGAGTTACTCTTTCGTGCATAATTCTCAAGAAGTGTAAATAGGTAATTGATTGGCTAAGTTTGTCTTGGTTTCTTGATGTTTCAAGAAATTCATCTATCTTCTGATACACATGGCTAAGCACATATAGCGCCACTTGTCTTACCAGTGAATCTCTTTTCGTCGTTTATCAACCCACCCTCTGATTCATGACCCTTGTCTCTGTCCATCTCATCACTTAATTGTGTATTTTTCTACATGTTTATGTATATCATCCTATTCGTTTTCTCACCACATTTGTCTGTACTGTAGTTTTATTTTTTACTCTCACTAACGGCGTTGCAAGTGATTGGTTTTGCCTTATGTGCGAAACAATTTAGAGGATTGAAGTATCTCCAAGAGCAGGATTGGAGGGAAGGGATTTCAAGTTTATACTGATATATTGAAATGCTACTGATCTTAGGAATTTGTTAAAGGAAGGGTTCTATTTTTTTGGATTGATTTTGATTGATAAGGATATTTTGGATCAAGGTACAAATATTCCAGAGTATTGTTTCTCATATTTTTGCTGTTGCCAGAATGCCTGTCTTTCTTCATACTCAACATTTTTCAACATCTTAGTCTTCTTTAAAATTAAAAGACTAAACTTTAAAAAACTAGGGAGATAGAGAATTTAACGCTCTTTCCAACGGTATAATTACATTTGAATTTTGACTGAAAAACAAGGGAGTTATGGCTGTTTTAATGGCGTAAGGTCGAAAATACGAAAAAATTCTTAAAAGTGAAAAAAGTCCGATTTTAAGGGGGTTAAGAAAAAAAAGTCAAGAGACAAATAAGTCACAAATTAGTTGTAGAATCGAACCCTGGCCGGTTGTACGACCTTAACCGTTACACCCTGTATACATATACATGTTGAAAAGATGGATTGTGCCAATAGACTGTACAGATATTGCTATAGGTCTGCCACAGAAACTTTGCATCCCATTGGCGCATTCTTCTGGAGAACATAGAACTACTTATCTCTTATCATCAAGCAAATTTCCGCGCGTACAATAAT
Source organism: Apolygus lucorum (assembly GCA_009739505.2). NCBI lineage: Eukaryota > Metazoa > Arthropoda > Insecta > Hemiptera > Miridae > Apolygus > Apolygus lucorum. The sequence continues at coordinate 35,087,177 of CM019180.2, forward strand.
TTTTCGCGAATTTCTCCCCTCGACATGATTCCCCTCCCACTGCAGATTGAAGTTCGAGCATTTCCGAAATTGAAATTCCGTGGCAGTACACGAACATCAAATTTCTCACAGCTCAAATTTCCGTGTCAAGGTTTCACCTTGGAAGATTGACTCGGTTGTCATAGTTCGCGGATCTGCCACCTAGGGGGCGCCACACGGATGCAAAGTTTCTATGGTGTCAGCTCATCAGAAATTGTGGGATACTTTGGAAAGATGGTGCTTTATACCTATTTAACAAATTCAACTTATTAATGTAAAATCGACTCGTCTCAATAAATCAAATAATTTATCAAGTAAATATGATTATTTTCTCTCTTTTTTATGCAGGATGGAGAAGCAGAGCCATTGATAACAACACCTCGCAGCCAAGCATCACAATTACCCCAGTTCATAGCAGCCCTTGCAGGTAATCCAAGTAGAAATATAATTGTTTTGATGATAATGAATGTTCCAAGTTGGTTCAAGTATCTCTTATGCATGGTGTATAAATTATGTTTTTTGTTCCAGCTACTCTGGGTGGCTTTGTGATGGGATCTCAACTCGGATGGACGTCGCCAACAAAAGCTGAGATGGTTGCGAAGTACTCGATGTCGGATCTAGATTGGAGCTGGGTCAGTGGAATTCTGCCGGCGGGTGCAATGGTGGGAGCTTTAGCAGCAGGTTCTATCTGTGACCAGATAGGCCGGCGGATGACTATCATCGTTACTGTCATCCCTTCTACCGTTGGATGGGCAATGATATTATGGGCGCCAGGGGTAAGCTTGTACTCATAGTTATTGGACCGAATATTAATTTTGTTTAGTCGATTCTCTGATGTATTTTTAGCTTGGAACATGCTTTGGACTAACTACCCAAAAACATCACGTAGGAGGGGTGACGCAAAAGTGTGCGGCTAAAGCATGTTTCGTGTTTTTTTAATTTTAGCCAAAGGCTCTAAGCAGTAAGCATCCTGGCGAGGCCCGAAGTATTGGCTTTGAAAACCAGCTTCAAATTACATCTGTTAGTCCCACTTGTGTACAACGTTCAATTCTCGTCTTGTGGTTCTCGATTTGAGGAGCTGGATTCCAAAGGTACTATATCCATTTTGGTCAAACATGAGACGAAAAACGCGCTATAAACCAATGATGTTTTTGGTTTATTATTTTCAATAATGAACCTTTGGAATCGACCAAGAAAATTTTTTTTTGAACACCCCCTCAAAATTTGATGGTTTACGTTTCAAGGTACGTAGAATCCAAAAATCGAATAAAAATTTGGCCGTCCGTCCGCCATACGCGGCACTTTTGCCACTTAGCATTGACCGATTTTGATGAAATTTGGTATGTAGGCTCCATTTGGGGTCTAGTTGTGCCCCGAAGATTTTGGTTGATGTAGGTCACTTCTAAGGGTTCCAAAATCAATTTTGAAAACGCCCCAAATCAAAAAATTTTGATATAAAGGTATTGTTTTTCCTTCAATTTAAGATTCTATAGAATTTTTAGAATTTTTTGAGACCACCCGGAGCTCTGTAGGACAAACCGTTCGCTCACTACGAGAATTTAAAGTTTGAACGTACGATAAATCAGAAACACGAGTGTGAATCGCAAAAGAGGCCTAATCTCCGTTCAAATTAAAGCTGACCGAAATACGATCGATGTTTTTCTTCATGTTGGATGGTTGGTGGCTTTGCAGACGAGTGATCTATATAGAAAAATAAGGTACTTTCGCATTATACGGGCGCCACTTATACAGGGTGTCACCCTAACTCGAAGACCAAACTTCAAGGATCGATTCTACAACTAATTTGCAAACTTTTTTGTCTCCTGACATTTTTTTTTTAAACGCTTTAAAATTATACTTTTTTCACTTTTAAGATTTTGTTCGTGTTTTCGACCTTGAGCCATTAAAACGGCCATAACTCCCTCAATTTACTAGATAAACTCAAATATGAGTATACCGTTGGAAAGAACGTTAAATTTCCTATCAGTTCATCAGAACACAAAAGCTTTTTAAGCCTTTCGTATAAGTGAATAAATTGGTCAAAGTCAGAAATTTAAAACTTTCTCGAAAATCACCATTTTTCAGGCTGACTCATCTTATGTAATAAACAGCCGTATCGGCGGGCACTCAACGGAAAAAACTTGCCCAGAATCTCAGCTTTCCAACGGTCTATCAATTTTTCTTTTTAACATTCAAATTAGAAGAGTAAATGGAGTTTGAATGCCCGAAAACGTGTGTTTTACAAGCAAATCCAGTGTTTTAAGCGGTTTCTGGTCCCCCTCGACCTCAAGATGGCTTGACGATTTTGGTATCATTTCCTATGTAATTTTCTACGCTGAATCCAATGGTGATACTTCCGAATGGTTCCGACTGCTAGAAAGTGGATTTTTTGAAGAAAACCTTCGTTTTTCGTACATAAAATACGCATTATTCTTAAATGTGGTAGTGAGCATGAAGTAACACCTTTTAACTAAATAAAAACACCGAATTGAATTGAAACACCGTTGATTGAAGTTTTTGTTGAGTTAAAAGGTGTTACTTCATGCTCACTACCACATTTAAGAATAATGCGTATTTTATGTACAAAAAACGAAGGTTTTCTTCAAAAAATCCACTTTCTAGCAGTCGGAACCATTCGGAAGTATCACTATTTGATTCAGCGTAGAAAATTACATAGGAAATGATACCAAAATCGTCAAGCCATCTTGAGGTCGAGGGGGACCAGAAACCGCTTAAAACACTGGATTTGCTTGTAAAACACACGTTTTCGGGCATTCAAACTTCATTTACTCTTCTAATTTGAATGTTAAAAAGAAAAATTGATAGACCGTTGGAAAGCTGAGATTCTGGGCAAGTTTTTTCCGTTGAGTGCCCGCCGATACGGCTGTTTATTACATAAGATGAGTCAGCCTGAAAAATGGTGATTTTCGAGAAAGTTTTAAATTTCTGACTTTGACCAATTTATTCACTTATAAGAAAGGCTTAAAAAGCTTTTGTGTCCTAATGAACTGATAAGAAATTTAACGTTCTTTCCAACGGTATACTCATATTTGAGTTTATCCAGTAAATTGAGGGAATTATGGCCGTTTTAATGGCTCAAGGTCGAAAACACGAACAAAATCTTAAAAGTGAAAAAAGTATAATTTTAAAGCGTTTAAAAAAAAAATGTCAGGAGACAAAAAAGTTTGCAAATTAGTTGTAGAATCGATCCTTGAAGTTTGGTCCTCGAGTTAGGGTGACACCCTGTATACAGCGCGCTGCGGCGGTTAGGTTATCGTAATTATGTTCCTAGGACTTTCTTGTTTCGTAACGAATCAAACTATACCCGATGAGTCATACTTTCGCATGTGTATGTCATATATATACCAAACCACCCAACAGCAAGGCACATCTGCACAGAAAGCATGGAAAAATCGTATATGCCAGGTATGACATGCGAAATATATATGACGAAATATATGACATACACATGCGAAAGTATGACTCATCGGGTATAGTTTGATTCGTTACGAAACAAGGAAAGTCCTAGGAACATAATTATGATAACCTAACCGCCGCAGCGCGCTGTATATAAGTGGCGCCCGTATAATGCGAAAGTACCAAAAATAAAAAATAATAAACCATTGTGTAATAATTTGCAGCGTTTTTTTAGTGTATATATTTCTAACTTATTATAAATATTTTTGGAAAAAAAGGTAAATTAGTTCAGTTTGGAATAATTTTGAACGAGATTTGAATTATCAGATTTATGGATATAGTACTTTCTGAAATAAAACGTGGCGTTTAGTACTTTCGAATTCAAACGAAGTTGTTATAGTGCTTTTTGGAATCAAATGAAATGGATAAAGTACTTTTGAAACAAAACGGATAAGAGACCCCCATTGTAGGGTACGACCCCTACTGGATACAGTACCTTTTGAAATGAAACGGATTATTCACCCTCGTTTTTCATGGGAATGGATTATCTTTCGCTCCTAAACGATCACATTTTTGTGAAGAACTACACCCCTAAAACCCTGGGAAAGTGAACTCAATTTCGATAAAAATGGTCTTTAGTACCTTTTGGAATCAAACTCCTCATTTTTGCTTTCATTTTTTTATAACAGTTTTCTTTTTCATCATTATCTTTTTCCCGGGAAATATAATCTTCTCCTCGCGAACCTGTTGGCCCCATCATTCTCGAGTCGTCGCGCGTGATGTGGCAAAAATTCTCTATTCACAATGAGTGATTTTCGTTGTTTGATCGATCAGGTTTTATTCGAGATTTTTATGTTTCTATTTAGACGTGGATGGTGATCCTCGGACGTGCTGTTCTTGGTTCTGTGAGTGGAGTGCTGTCTTGCGCCTGCCCGCTCTACACTAACGAAATTGCTGAAACTGCCATCAGGGGGACTCTCGGGACGTTTTTCCAACTTCAAGTCACTCTGGGCATTCTATTTTCCTACATCGTTGGAGCATTGGTGAGTCGATGTTCAGATCTGGTAGTTCCTACAAATAATTATGGGTCTGAAAACAACTTCCACACAAGTTTTCTCAATAGCTGTGTACAGAATAGCTCACCCATCCCCACAGAGTACTGGAGACAACCATCCCACACTAGAAGGTAGAGGTGTGTAAGACAAGGTCATTTGGCGGATTCGAATCCCAAACGGTCACTCATTACAGAGACCAGGTCTTTTGTTCACCCGTTCATTACGTTCACACGCATGACAAACAACCAACCGGTCAGAAGTCACAAAAACGAGCGAGTCTGTAAACTGAAGGAGTCGGAATAGGTTACAATGAGTTGGCGATTTGAATGAATCGAATGAGCTAAAAGACAAAAACATATTAAAGATAGATTCGAATCGTATGAATCAGTCTTTGAGTGTGTTTTGTCTTTTTAGTCCTCAGTCCATTCTTCACTTCGATGATGGAAGGTTTTGCTTAGAAAACCACTTCCATCTACTTCTTTCTGTTGATACTTCCTTTTCATTTTCACACATTAATGATCCATGTACAAACATCCATATTGCGGGCAATTAATTTATTTTGTTGGCCTTCTGCCGTTGTTCTCGTAATTTAACCGGAAAACTCGATTGGTGGGTTGATGAACGAATGACCGTGTTCATTTTGATAACCCGTTCAGTTCTGACAAGGTCATTTTGAAGATAAGGTCTTTTCAATACCTTCACTCCTGACCGACACACCTCTACTAGAAGGTTTTAGCGCACAACTCATATGCCGTACCACATAATTTTAACTAATTTAAGTATTTATTATCATGTATGAATAAAAAAAAGCCAACCGGAAAGTCCAACCAATGGCTGGAATTCATAGCTCTGCCCTAGGAGCATTTAGATGTGTATTTTTTTTAAATCGTTTTACAACCATTTCTTACCATCATTTTGTGTAAAAGGTAACTACTAAGTCAATTAGGTGTGATTCGGCTAATAAGATATTTATACATTATCGTATTTGTTAAGAGCTTCCAGAGAACTATTTATATTTCGAGAGTTAACTCCAAATAATGAGACCTGGTCATCTGCATAAGACAGCGAAATCAGAGAGTTATTCCCATCAATACAAAACGCTGCAAATTATTACACAATGGTTTATTATTCTGCAATATAGATCACTCGTCTGCAAAGCCACCAACCATCCAACATGAGGAAAAGCATCGATCGTATTTCGGTCAGCTATAATTTGAACGGAGATTAGGCCTCTTTTGCGATTCACACTCGTGTTTCTGATTTATCGTACGTCCAACCCTTAAATTCTCGTAGGGAGCAAATGGTTTGTCCTACAGAGCTCCGGGTGGTCTCAAAAAATTCTAAAAATTCTATACTATCTTAAATTGATGGAAAAACAATACCTTTATATCGAAATTGTTTGAGTTAGGGCGTTTTTAACATTTAAAAATTCATTTTTTAACCCTTTGAAGTGGCCTACATCAACCAAAATCTTCGGGGCACAACTAGACCCCAAATGGAGCCTACATACCAATTTTCATCTAAATTGGTCAATGCTAAGTGGGGAAAGTGCCACGTACGGCGGACGGACGGCCAAATTTTTATTCGATTTTTGGATTCTACGTACCTTGAAACGTTAACCAACAAATTTTGAGGGGGTGTTAAAACAAAATTTTCTTGGTCGATTCCAAAGGTTCATTATTGAAAATGATAAACCAAAATAATGTAGGGATCGTTACGGCACGCGTCTTTCAGCAACGAGTTCAGGATACTGCGGGGGAAGTCGTAAGTTCGAGTCTCGCCGCGGATGCGTTTTTTCGTGCGACCCGGGCTCAATCTCCCCTCGTCCAAACCCAGGGCGGTGAGGCCAATGGGAAGCCATGAGCGAAATCATGAGAACAAAATCTCATCTTCCCTTTGGAAGACAGCTGATGACGTTCGCAACGCCAGGAATGGCAGTCGGTCGAAAATCCTACCTGGAATGGTTGTTTACTTTACTTTATTTAACTTTTTTTACAAAAATAATGTGCTCATTGAATCAAAGTATTTCAAGTACTTCATTGCTGTAACTCGTTTCATTTGTTGTTCTAGATCAAAATTCGATGATTGCAAGTGATTCGAGTGATTGTGTAGAGAGGAATTTGAACAACTCACGAGAATTCCTTGATACAAACAAATCTTGCGCTTTCATTTGACTTATCTTTTTTTTTTAATTCTTTTTCTAGATCAAAGTTACTCCGTTTTCGATCGTTTGTGTTGTCATTCCGTTCGTCCCGTCAATCATCATGTTTTTCATGCCAGAATCTCCAACTTATTACTTGAAAAAAGGGGACACCATCGCCGCCAAGAACTCCTTGCAGAGGTTGAGAGGCGGTCGCTACAACGTCGATAATGAGATTGCCACTACGCAGAAAATCCTTGAAGAGGTTCGTCAATCTACTCATTACTTCTTTCTAGGTATCGAATGAATTGCTTGTGTTATGTAGAAAGGGTTTCCGAAATTGAAAAGCCGATATCCATCGTAAAAATTAGTACAATTTCGAATAACAGACTGCATTATGTAAAACTAGCTGAAAATCCTGTTAAAAGCAGGCAAAAACAAATCGTGGATGTGTGATAAAAATTGATGTCACATCCTGGAATCGAACTCGGGTCTCCCACGATCGGGCGACATTTTTTTTTCCTACCGACGGTTGGGATTCTATGTATTAGACTAGCTGAAAAGCCTACTAAAAGTAGGCAAAAACGATTCCTCCGACTCTCTCCTCCACCCACTCCCTCCGGCTCCTCCCGCCACCGACTCCTCCGCCCCCAGCTCCTCCCGTCTCCCAACCTTTCTGTGCATACGTACGTATGTACGTACAGTTGGCGTTTTATATTATTAGATGGTCGTATAAAAAAATATCGTTTCTCATCTAGCATATGCATGGGAGGCTCAACTTAAGTCCTCATAACTTCAGAGGCCTCTCTATAACTAATTCACTGCAAAAAATGTTTCCTAGCATTTTTTTAACCCCTTGTCTTCCAAGTTTTTTTTTTTTTAATTTTAAGATTTTTTCGTGATTTTGACCTTTTACTAAATTGGTCGTATCGTAACTCTCTCAATTTGCTGGGTAAATTCCAATTGAGGATACTGTTGAGAAGCTAGACTGTTGAAAGCATAGCTCATCTTCCAAGTTTCTCTGCATCCAAGGTCATGAAACAGTTCCTTGACTGTTTGCCTTGGCTGATAGTGAGGTAGTGGGGGTATGGTAATACCATCGAACTATACTCCTGGAACGCTCGCCAGACAGCTTGGGGGCAAGACTCGGCCGGGCGGCCTGATCGGTGACCTTGAATGTCTTCCCCCACCCACAGTAGGGCGCTACCGCCAACACCGCCTCAGCTAGTGGGAAAAACACCCTTTGTTTGTATTAATGTTGTTTATAGTTCGAAGTTCTAATTCAGTGTTAACTATTAAGGCAATTGGACACCAATGATATTGAAGATATGAATATTCTGATGTAAACAATATTGAAATAGTGATATATAAAACCTACAAACTCATTAGAAGAGGGAGATTTCCGACTATTAGAAGTAGATAATCGAATTATTTTACCTATAAAATCAACAATTCGAATTTTAGTTACATCTTCCGACGTAATTCATTCATGAACAATTCCAAGTATAGGAATTAAAATTGATGGCACACCCGGTCGACTAAATCAAGGTAGAATAAATATTAATCGACCTGGATTAATATAATATATTAATCCTGGTCGATTAATATTTATGCCCACATTATGGGCAATGCTCTGAAATCTGTGGGGCAAACCACAGATTTATACCGATTGTGATCGAAAGTGTATCAATAAATCAATTTATAAACTGATTAAATTCTAATTAACATTAAGTGGCTGAAACACAGCATTGGTCTCTTAAACCAAATTATAGTAATTATCACTTACTCTTAATGAAAGAAATTAGTTTATCTAAAACATTAATTTGTCAAATTATAAATATTATTTTAATATTTTTTTATTCCACAAATAGCACCAATCTGGTGAACAATATTATTTATAACATTTATCATAGCATATATATTATATATAATTATTATATATTTTTTCATCACATATAAAATTAATGTAAATAAAAATATTGATAAAAAGTATGAACTGAATATGATAACAAATTTATTCTCAACTTTTGATCCAGCAACTAGAATAAAAATATCAACTTTCTAATCAAGTATAGGATTCATTTTCCTATTTACTACAGGAGGATTAACAGGAGTAATTTTAGCCAACTCATCCAATTGGCATCATTTTACATGATACTTATTATGTAGTAGCTCATTTTCACTATGTTTTATCTATAGGAGCAGTATTTGCAATTATTGGAAGATTTATCCAATGATATCCATTATTTACAGGGATAACATTAAACCCTAAATGATTAAAAATCCAATTTGTGACTATATTCATTGGAGTAAATATAACATTTTTCCCTCAACACTTTTTAGGATTAAGTGGAATGCCACGACGGTACTCAGACTATCCTGATAGATGTGGGCGTTGGTGGTCTAGTGGACAGTGTACCCGACTGCGGTGATAAGATAAGGACCGTCTAGCGGGGACGCGCGTTCGAGTCTGGTCGCCGCAGAAAGTTTTCTGTCTACTAGACGATCGGCAATCTCTCGTTCCAACCCAGGGCGGTGATGTTTGGGAAGCCATGAGCGAAATCATCAGAACAAATTCTGATCTCCCCTTAGGGAGACAGCTGATGACATCCGCGACGCCAAGAATGGCAGTCAGACGAAAATTCAACCTGAAATGGTTGCTTACTTTACTTTACTTTACTTACTATCCTGATAAATTTACAACCTGAAATGTTATGTCATCAATTGGGTCAAGAATCTCATTATTAGGGGTAATTATATTAATTATCATTATTTGAGAAAGTTTTATTTCTAAACGAATAATCATTTTTCAAGAAAATGTGCCTTCAAGTATCGAATGAATACAAAATACTCCTCCTGCTGAACACTCTTACGCTGAATTACCTATAATTCATTCGAATTCTAATTCGAGTTTAGTTCAGAGGTTTACAGACTGCTTTTATTAGGTTCTTTAGAACGTAAAAATCCATGTTGTCTCACAATCTTCGTCTCTAGACATTATAGAAATCAAGAGATTGGTTCAGGCATGATTCCTATGTCGAATCAACACAAATTCATCGGGAGAGAAAGGAAGATATTCGGGAAACAGGCGCTTCTGAGAGGGCCCTGAGCCCTGACCGACCGACCTACTCTGGGTGGGGGAAGGGCCCTTCGCCAGCCGGACCGCGCCGTCTACACAGGGCGAGAGTTCCAGGAGTATAGTTCGATGGGTAATACCATCGAACTAAAACACCTGGAATGCTATCTAGGCGGGCGGGGATAGGGCCCCAGCGGTCGGGCCTCGTTCGGCCTGCCCCCACTCCGTGGGGGGTTCTGAATCTGTCGCGTGCCGTGTTTACATTGCAATGTTCACATTCATTGTTTGTGATTCGACGTAATTCTTCGAAATTTTGGCATGCCTTGAAACATCTGAGATAGAATTCTGTTGAACTCCGAAAATCTAATATAAAAATCCAATTTCATGAAAATGAAACCGATAAATTGATTAAGAAACAGATGAAAGTAGAACAATATTAGGGGGCTTACCGGCAAGGAATGTGTTGTGTGTTAAATTGCTCATGATTTCTTCTCATGTTGATATAATTTTTTTTAAATACTGTTTAGTATTAAAATTTCCAATTTTTCAAAATACCTACGAGTATATCCAAAGTTTCAAAATACTCGACGAATCAGAATATTCAACGTATCAAAAGTCCAACGAATCAGAATATTTAACGTATCAAAATGTTCAACTTATCAAAATATTCAACGTCGGTACCAAAATGCCAAAAGTATCAAAATGTTCAATGTAATTGGATCAACATTTCCAATGTGTCAAAAACAAAAAAAGAAAAAAAAATGTGTCAAAATGTCCAAAGTATCAAAATTTTCAATGTATTAAAATGTCCAACGTATCATAATGTCCAAAGTATCAAAATATTCAACGTATGAATATCAAAATGTCTAATTTGTCAAAAGCCTTTTGTTGTATCTAGAGGTGGCTAAAATACACTTCTACATAACTGAACAAACTTTTATTTACAAGTTTAAAACTTACTAGAACTAAATACTTGGTGGACATAACTTCACGCTTGATAAGGAGTAACTGATAGTAGTTAAGAGAGAGGGGAGAAAACGTCTAATGTATCAACATTTTATGTACCGAAATCAAAATGTCCAACGTATCGAAATGTCTAATGTAGGTACGTATCAAAATTTCAGTGGTCTCAAAAAGTCCGACGCATAAAAATTTCCAACGAATTAAAACGTTCAATGAATTGCAAGTTTTATTATTATTGACCATGATTTAGGATTTTCAACCAGAGTTTTCTCCTATCCAACGTTTCAAAATGATTTAGGATTTTCAACCAGAGTTTTCTCCTATCCAACGTTTCAAAATGGTACGATATGTCACACATAGTTGCGTACTGGGTTGCTGGAATTTCGGGGGAGTGGTGGAACACACCTTCAACATCGATATGGTGTCGCTTAAACGATAATTATTAAAAATCCATCAATATTGAACATAATTAGCGAATTTTCAAAGAAAATGAAGCTATTGCAATGGCCTCAAAATTTTTAGAATCGACTTTTTCGAAAAATTTTCACACTGAAATCCGTTTTGGAACATTCTGAAACGATCCCTGAAGTTTTTCCAAAAATCATATGTATATATATATATATATATATGTGTCATTCCGGACGATAACTCGAGTAATTGTTTAAAAATTTTTTTTTAGTTTTTGCCAAAATGTTTGTAGCAACAAACCATAGGTCAAGTTCGTTAACCAGCAATTTTGGACAATCCAAAGTGGTCCAAAATTCAAAAAAACTCCCAAAAAAATGGGTTTTTCCCGTTTTTTGTGGTTTTTACATTGAAAATCATGGTAATATATGGTATATTCGGATTCAGCACAAAATTTCTGATATGAATGCATTTTTCAAAAATGAAAATTGTCCAAAATTAAGAAAAGTTTGTAGCTATATATATATATAATGAATACGAGCGTATATTTGTTGTACCCAGAAATGCAGTAGCCGTGTGGGTACTCTATGAGTTCGTAGAGACGACTAGAACATGAATATGGACTCCTAACATCTTCAAAGCATACCCAGCAATAATTTGCAGCGTATTATTAGCGAATTTTCAAAGAAAATGAAGCTATTGCAATGGCCTCAAAATTTTTAGAATCGACTTTTTCGAAAAATTTTCACACTGAAATCCGTTTTGGAACATTCTGAAACGATCCCTGAAGTTTTTCCAAAAATCATATGTATATATATATATATATATATATGTGTCATTCCGGACGATAACTCGAGTAATTGTTTAAAAATTTTTTTTTAGTTTTTGCCAAAATGTTTGTAGCAACAAACCATAGGTCAAGTTCGTTAACCAGCAATTTTGGACAATCCAAAGTGGTCCAAAATTCAAAAAAACTCCCAAAAAAATGGGTTTTTCCCGTTTTTTGTGGTTTTTACATTGAAAATCATGGTAATATATGGTATATTCGGATTCAGCACAAAATTTCTGATATGAATGCATTTTTCAAAAATGAAAATTGTCCAAAATTAAGAAAAGTTTGTAGCTATATATATATATATAATGAATACGAGCGTATATTTGTTGTACCCAGAAATGCAGTAGCCGTGTGGGTACTCTATGAGTTCGTAGAGACGACTAGAACATGAATATGGACTCCTAACATCTTCAAAGCATACCCAGCAATAATTTGCAGCGTATTATTAGCGAATTTTCAAAGAAAATGAAGCTATTGCAATGGCCTCAAAATTTTTAGAATCGACTTTTTCGAAAAATTTTCACACTGAAATCCGTTTTGGAACATTCTGAAACGATCCCTGAAGTTTTTCCAAAAATCATATGTATATATATATATATATATATATATGTGTCATTCCGGACGATAACTTGAGTAATTGTTTAAAAATTTTTTTTTAGTTTTTGCCAAAATGTTTGTAGCAACAAACCATAGGTCAAGTTCGTTAACCAGCAATTTTGGACAATCCAAAGTGGTCCAAAATTCAAAAAAACTCCCAAAAAAATGGGTTTTTCCCGTTTTTTGTGGTTTTTACATTGAAAATCATGGTAATATATGGTATATTCGGATTCAGCACAAAATTTCTGATATGAATGCATTTTTCAAAAATGAAAATTGTCCAAAATTAAGAAAAGTTTGTAGCTATATATATATATAATGAATACGAGCGTATATTTGTTGTACCCAGAAATGCAGTAGCCGTGTGGGTACTCTATGAGTTCGTAGAGACGACTAGAACATGAATATGGACTCCTAACATCTTCAAAGCATACCCAGCAATAATTTGCAGCGTATTATTAGCGAATTTTCAAAGAAAATGAAGCTATTGCAATGGCCTCAAAATTTTTAGAATCGACTTTTTCGAAAAATTTTCACACTGAAATCCGTTTTGGAACATTCTGAAACGATCCCTGAAGTTTTTCCAAAAATCATATGTATATATATATATATATATGTGTCATTCCGGACGATAACTCGAGTAATTGTTTAAAAATTTTTTTTAGTTTTTGCCAAAATGTTTGTAGCAACAAACCATAGGTCAAGTTCGTTAACCAGCAATTTTGGACAATCCAAAGTGGTCCAAAATTCAAAAAAACTCCCAAAAAAATGGGTTTTTTCCCGTTTTTTGTGGTTTTTACATTGAAAATCATGGTAATATATGGTATATTCGGATTCAGCACAAAATTTCTGATATGAATGCATTTTTCAAAAATGAAAATTGTCCAAAATTAAGAAAAGTTTGTAGCTATATATATATATAATGAATACGAGCGTATATTTGTTGTACCCAGAAATGCAGTAGCCGTGTGGGTACTCTATGAGTTCGTAGAGACGACTAGAACATGAATATGGACTCCTAACATCTTCAAAGCATACCCAGCAATAATTTGCAGCGTATTATTAGCGAATTTTCAAAGAAAATGAAGCTATTGCAATGGCCTCAAAATTTTTAGAATCGACTTTTTCGAAAAATTTTCACACTGAAATCCGTTTTGGAACATTCTGAAACGATCCCTGAAGTTTTTCCAAAAATCATATGTATATATATATATATATATATATGTGTCATTCCGGACGATAACTTGAGTAATTGTTTAAAAATTTTTTTTTAGTTTTTGCCAAAATGTTTGTAGCAACAAACCATAGGTCAAGTTCGTTAACCAGCAATTTTGGACAATCCAAAGTGGTCCAAAATTCAAAAAAACTCCCAAAAAAATGGGTTTTTCCCGTTTTTTGTGGTTTTTACATTGAAAATCATGGTAATATATGGTATATTCGGATTCAGCACAAAATTTCTGATATGAATGCATTTTTCAAAAATGAAAATTGTCCAAAATTAAGAAAAGTTTGTAGCTATATATATATATAATGAATACGAGCGTATATTTGTTGTACCCAGAAATGCAGTAGCCGTGTGGGTACTCTATGAGTTCGTAGAGACGACTAGAACATGAATATGGACTCCTAACATCTTCAAAGCATACCCAGCAATAATTTGCAGCGTATTATTAGCGAATTTTCAAAGAAAATGAAGCTATTGCAATGGCCTCAAAATTTTTAGAATCGACTTTTTCGAAAAATTTTCACACTGAAATCCGTTTTGGAACATTCTGAAACGATCCCTGAAGTTTTTCCAAAAATCATATGTATATATATATATATATATGTGTCATTCCGGACGATAACTCGAGTAATTGTTTAAAAATTTTTTTTTAGTTTTTGCCAAAATGTTTGTAGCAACAAACCATAGGTCAAGTTCGTTAACCAGCAATTTTGGACAATCCAAAGTGGTCCAAAATTCAAAAAAAACTCCCAAAAAAATGGGTTTTTCCCGTTTTTTGTGGTTTTTACATTGAAAATCATGGTAATATATGGTATATTCGGATTCAGCACAAAATTTCTGATATGAATGCATTTTTCAAAAATGAAAATTGTCCAAAATTAAGAAAAGTTTGTAGCTATATATATATATAATGAATACGAGCGTATATTTGTTGTACCCAGAAATGCAGTAGCCGTGTGGGTACTCTATGAGTTCGTAGAGACGACTAGAACATGAATATGGACTCCTAACATCTTCAAAGCATACCCAGCAATAATTTGCAGCGTATTATTAGCGAATTTTCAAAGAAATGAAGCTATTGCAATGGCCTCAAAATTTTTAGAATCGACTTTTTCGAAAAATTTTCACACTGAAATCCGTTTTGGAACATTCTGAAACGATCCCTGAAGTTTTTCCAAAAATCATATGTATATATATATATATATATATATATGTGTCATTCCGGACGATAACTTGAGTAATTGTTTAAAAATTTTTTTTTAGTTTTTGCCAAAATGTTTGTAGCAACAAACCATAGGTCAAGTTCGTTAACCAGCAATTTTGGACAATCCAAAGTGGTCCAAAATTCAAAAAAACTCCCAAAAAAATGGGTTTTTCCCGTTTTTTGTGGTTTTTACATTGAAAATCATGGTAATATATGGTATATTCGGATTCAGCACAAAATTTCTGATATGAATGCATTTTTCAAAAATGAAAATTGTCCAAAATTAAGAAAAGTTTGTAGCTATATATATATAATGAATACGAGCGTATATTTGTTGTACCCAGAAATGCAGTAGCCGTGTGGGTACTCTATGAGTTCGTAGAGACGACTAGAACATGAATATGGACTCCTAACATCTTCAAAGCATACCCAGCAATAATTTGCAGCGTATTATTAGCGAATTTTCAAAGAAAATGAAGCTATTGCAATGGCCTCAAAATTTTTAGAATCGACTTTTCGAAAAATTTTCACACTGAAATCCGTTTTGGAACATTCTGAAACGATCCCTGAAGTTTTTCCAAAAATCATATATATATATATATATATATATATATATATATATATATATATATATATGTGTCATTCCGGACGATAACTCGAGTAATTGTTTAAAAATTTTTTTTAGTTTTTGCCAAAATGTTTGTAGCAACAACCATAGGTCAAGTTCGTTAACCAGCAATTTTGGACAATCCAAAGTGGTCCAAAATTCAAAAAAACTCCCAAAAAAATGGGTTTTTTCCCGTTTTTTGTGGTTTTTACATTGAAAATCATGGTAATATATGGTATATTCGGATTCAGCACAAAATTTCTGATATGAATGCATTTTTCAAAATGAAAATTGTCCAAAATTAAGAAAAGTTTGTAGCTATATATATATAATGAATACGAGCGTATATTTGTTGTACCCAGAAATGCAGTAGCCGTGTGGGTACTCTATGAGTTCGTAGAGACGACTAGAACATGAATATGGACTCCTAACATCTTCAAAGCATACCCAGCAATAATTTGCAGCGTATTATTAGCGAATTTTCAAAGAAAATGAAGCTATTGCAATGGCCTCAAAATTTTTAGAATCGACTTTTTCGAAAAATTTTCACACTGAAATCCGTTTTGGAACATTCTGAAACGATCCCTGAAGTTTTTCCAAAAATCATATGTATATATATATATATATATATATATGTGTCATTCCGGACAATAACTTGAGTAATTGTTTAAAAATTTTTTTTTAGTTTTTGCCAAAATGTTTGTAGCAACAAACCATAGGTCAAGTTCGTTAACCAGCAATTTTGGACAATCCAAAGTGGTCCAAAATTCAAAAAAACTCCCAAAAAAATGGGTTTTTCCCGTTTTTTGTGGTTTTTACATTGAAAATCATGGTAATATATGGTATATTCGGATTCAGCACAAAATTTCTGATATGAATGCATTTTTCAAAAATGAAAATTGTCCAAAATTAAGAAAAGTTTGTAGCTATATATATATATAATGAATACGAGCGTATATTTGTTGTACCCAGAAATGCAGTAGCCGTGTGGGTACTCTATGAGTTCGTAGAGACGACTAGAACATGAATATGGACTCCTAACATCTTCAAAGCATACCCAGCAATAATTTGCAGCGTATTATTAGCGAATTTTCAAAGAAAATGAAGCTATTGCAATGGCCTCAAAATTTTTAGAATCGACTTTTCGAAAAATTTTCACACTGAAATCCGTTTTGGAACATTCTGAAACGATCCCTGAAGTTTTTCCAAAAATCATATGTATATATATATATATATATATGTGTCATTCCGGACGATAACTCGAGTAATTGTTTAAAAATTTTTTTTTAGTTTTTGCCAAAATGTTTGTAGCAACAAACCATAGGTCAAGTTCGTTAACCAGCAATTTTGGACAATCCAAAGTGGTCCAAAATTCAAAAAAACTCCCAAAAAAATGGGTTTTTTCCCGTTTTTTTGTGGTTTTTACATTGAAAATCATGGTAATATATGGTATATTCGGATTCAGCACAAAATTTCTGATATGAATGCATTTTTCAAAAATGAAAATTGTCCAAAATTAAGAAAAGTTTGTAGCTATATATATATATATAATGAATACGAGCGTATATTTGTTGTACCCAGAAATGCAGTAGCCGTGTGGGTACTCTATGAGTTCGTAGAGACGACTAGAACATGAATATGGACTCCTAACATCTTCAAAGCATACCCAGCAATAATTTGCAGCGTATTATTAGCGAATTTTCAAAGAAAATGAAGCTATTGCAATGGCCTCAAAATTTTTAGAATCGACTTTTTCGAAAAATTTTCACACTGAAATCCGTTTGGAACATTCTGAAACGATCCCTGAAGTTTTTCCAAAAATCATATGTATATATATATATATATATGTGTCATTCCGGACGATAACTTGAGTATTGTTTAAAAATTTTTTTTAGTTTTTGCCAAAATGTTTGTAGCAACAAACCATAGGTCAAGTTCGTTAACCAGCAATTTTGGACAATCCAAAGTGGTCCAAAATTCAAAAAACTCCCAAAAAAATGGGTTTTTCCCGTTTTTTGTGGTTTTTTACATTGAAAATCATGGTAATATATGGTATATTCGGATTCAGCACAAAATTTCTGATATGAATGCATTTTTCAAAATGAAAATTGTCCAAAATTAAGAAAAGTTTGTAGCTATATATATATATAATGAATACGAGCGTATATTTGTTGTACCCAGAAATGCAGTAGCCGTGTGGGTACTCTATGAGTTCGTAGAGACGACTAGAACATGAATATGGACTCCTAACATCTTCAAAGCATACCCAGCAATAATTTGCAGCGTATTATTAGCGAATTTCAAAGAAAAATGAAGCTATTGCAATGGCCTCAAAATTTTTAGAATCGACTTTTTCGAAAAATTTTCACACTGAAATCCGTTTTGGAACATTCTGAAACGATCCCTGAAGTTTTTCCAAAAATCATATGTATATATATATATATATATATATATATATGTGTCATTCCGGACGATACTTGAGTAATTGTTTAAAAATTTTTTTTTAGTTTTTGCCAAAATGTTTGTAGCAACAACCATAGGTCAAGTTCGTTAACCAGCAATTTTGGACAATCCAAAGTGGTCCAAAATTCAAAAAAACTCCCAAAAAAATGGGTTTTTTTCCCGTTTTTTGTGGTTTTTACATTGAAAATCATGGTAATATATGGTATATTCGGATTCAGCACAAAATTTCTGATATGAATGCATTTTTCAAAAATGAAAATTGTCCAAATTAAGAAAAGTTTGTAGCTATATATATATATAATGAATACGAGCGTATATTTGTTGTACCCAGAAATGCAGTAGCCGTGTGGGTACTCTATGAGTTCGTAGAGACGACTAGAACATGAATATGGACTCCTAACATCTTCAAAGCATACCCAGCAATAATTTGCAGCGTATTATTAGCGAATTTTCAAAGAAAATGAAGCTATTGCAATGGCCTCAAATTTTTAGAATCGACTTTTTCGAAAAATTTTCACACTGAAATCCGTTTTTGGAACATTCTGAAACGATCCCTGAAGTTTTTCCAAAATCATATGTATATATATATATATATATATGTGTCATTCCGGACGATAACTCGAGTAATTGTTTAAAAATTTTTTTTTAGTTTTTGTCCAAAATGTTTGTAGCAACAAACCATAGGTCAAGTTCGTTAACCAGCAATTTTGGACAATCCAAAGTGGTCCAAAATTCAAAAAACTCCCAAAAAAATGGGTTTTTCCCGTTTTTTGTGGTTTTTTACATTGAAAATCATGGTAATATATGGTATATTCGGATTCAGCACAAATTTCTGATAGATGCATTTTTCAAAAATGAAAATTGTCAAAATTAAGAAAAGTTTGTAGCTATATAGATATATAATGAATACGAGCGTATATTTGTTGTACCCAGAAATGCAGTAGCCGTGTGGGTACTCTATGAGTTCGTAGAGACGACTAGAACATGAATATGGACTCCTAACATCTTCAAAGCATACCCAGCAATAATTTGCAGCGTATTATTAGCGAATTTTCAAAGAAAATGAAGCTATTGCAATGGCCTCAAAATTTTTAGAATCGACTTTTTTCGAAAAATTTTCACACTGAAATCCGTTTTGGAACATTCTGAAACGATCCCTGAAAGTTTTTCCAAAAATCATATGTATATATATATATATATATATATGTGTCATTCCGGACGATAACTTGAGTAATTGTTTAAAATTTTTTTTTAGTTTTTGCCAAAATGTTTGTAGCAAACAAACCATAGGTCAAGTTCGTAACCAGCAATTTTGGACAATCCAAAGTGGTCCAAAATTCAAAAAAAAAACTCCCAAAAAAATGGGTTTTTCCCGTTTTTTGTGGGTTTTACATTGAAAATCATGGT
>CM019180.2:35106688-35166962 GCA_009739505.2 Apolygus lucorum
ATTTCTTACCAGAAGAATTGCTTTGTGCTGAGGAATCCTAATTTTAAGATTTCTGTTTCTAGTGTATGGGAATCTCATGCAAAATCGTGTGTTTCCATTCTCTCTCGGTTCTCAAACCCAAAATTGGACTCTTTGGATTGAGCAAGTGTACCAACTGAAATTATTCAATTGAAAACGACACTTTGACCTCTAGACACCCCTTTCCCCCCTACCGCAAGGAGGTTTCAGGTGCAGTGAAGGTGCGACTGCCGGTTCGGGTTCTTGTGAGTATTGAGGAGTGGGGGAAGTTGTAGTAGAGCGGGTGCAGAAATTTCAGTTCATGTACTCATCGCTTGGAACACGAAAAATGGAACAAAAGTTTTTGTTTTCTCTTCCTGCTCATATCTTCTACGTTCATTTCAAGTATTAAGTCGGTAGCCTTAATCTATTTCTCCCTTAATGGAGAACAAAATACTACCTAGACATATCCATGATCTATTGTTCTTCCATCAAGGGAGAAATTTCGAATAATTGCCAGGTTTCCTTCTTCGAAACCAAATCCTGGCTAAGAACCCTTTATTACTAGCGCTGGTGATGGGAGACTGCTCTCATTCGACCCAGCGTGAGTAAATACTTGAAACTCCATATTATGGTTGTGAATCCAGTACATAGATAAGTAGTGAACCTTCTCTCTCTTCTGTACCCGTGGTTTTCTGTGTGTTTGTAAACACCCCGCCTCGTCTATCCCTTCACTGCCTTCCCCTACCTATGATAAAATCTTTTTCACCTGCCCTCGTCAGTCCCCACGTTGTCTCCATCAAGTTGCCCTCGATGTACAACCCTCTCACCAAAAAAAAACCCGTTTAATAATCGCTGCGTTACAATTAACCCTGTTGAAAGGTCCGTATACCTATACTTTGTCGTGCGCGAAGTCTGAATCTCCCGAAGCCCTTCCGGACGATCTACCGCCTCCAATTCGCCGCCTTCAGGTTCTTTCAGCGCCGCAGTTCTCCCGGCCGGGATCAAACGCAAATACCTAGGATTAGGGGTGAGTTTTCCCTTCCTTACCTATACATTTATAATCCTTGCAGGTGGTCAACACTCTCGGATTGCTGCGGGTTCGTCGAGAGAGGTGGCATCCGTATAATTTTATTATTACACATACCTTTTGGGGGTAATTTTGAGATATAATATTGGGGCTCGAATATTCCGATTTACACTCTCCCGGGGTGGTACCTTTGGTTTTAATTACAGTCCACTAAAACTTACTAAATCGAAGCGGAAAAAGGGTCTACACCCCGGACCGTTTCACAATGGTACATGCCTATCTTCGATTTTTTGGACCATTGCTTGGCAATTTGGACGGGTTATTTTGGACCGTATGATCTATCGAGTTTTAGGTGTGTTTTCGGCCATTTTTGAAATTTAATCCCAGGCAAATCTCTTCTAAATATTGTCTAAAATATTCACTTGATAAACAAAAATAACTAAAATAATTCGCTAAAATGTACGTACTTGCTCAATTGGAAGCAATCAACAAACAAAGGTTGATCCGCTCCGCGAATTTCTGGACGATCTTTTTAGATACCCCAAATGCTCTATAAATTGGAATAATCGTATAATAGTACTGTTTAAAATAATCTTCTTTTTTATTACAAATCCGGTCGTCGACCGCAGCAGCTATTTCCTCTTCTATCCTGAGGATTTGTTTCAGTGGAAGGCTGTCCTCATCGAATAATAAAGAATAAATTAAATTATTCACATCCATTATTCTCGTTGAGAGTTCTACACTTTCGAAATAAAAAAAATTGGAGAGAAAAAATCAGAACAAAGCGCTTGGTACGAACAAACAACAACGATTTAGAACGAATAACGCCGATTTTGCGCCCAAAAACAAAAATGGACGTTTATTTCTGCACCCGAACCCAAAGCTGCACCTCCTTTTCAGATAGTTCGGAATTTTCGTGAACTCGGTGGAGAAATTTCATGAACCCATCGGGCTTGGAACATGGTTCAGTGTACAGTCCGAGAAGCAAAGTCAAAGTTAGGTACATGAACTGGACCGCTGGGAACACATTTCACCTGCCCCCATCCCTGCGCGTGGCCACTGCGTCGAACTGGTTCATCAGTTCAGCTCGCTTGGAACAAACCTATATAGTTTCTGCAAATGAATGGCCGCTAGCTCGTTGATGGGCTGACGGCTTTGTACGAAGGAACGTGCCAACTGCGCCTAAGAAGCGAGCTAACCACCCTGTGACGTAGGATCTCGCCAGGTAGACTAGCTCGTTACAGCCAACCCAGCTTTAACCTGCTGTTTAGGAAACCTCACTGCATTCTCAGACTGTGAGCTGAGGATGAAAACAGCGACTTGCGAGTTGAAAGCTGTAAACCAACATTCTGGTTAACTATTTTCAATAATAAACCATTGGAATCGAGCAAGAATAACAAATTGTTTATTACCACAAAATTTGGTGGTTTACGTTACAAAATTTGTAGAATCCGAAAATCAAATTTGAAAAAATCTGTCCGCAGTATGAGGCACTTGTCTTAGTTACCAGTTACCATTATGTAGTCTAGTTGTGCCACAAAGTTTTTGGTTTGTGTCAGTTATTCCAAGGGATAAAAATAATAGGGGTTGTATATTTTTAAAATGCCCGAGCTCGCCCCAGCTGTGAGAAGGCTTCGGACCAGAACGTGGGGGGGGGGGGGAGCGCACAAGAGATTAGACCAACCCGCAACGAGGAAGGAATGGCGACTGACTGAGACCCCTTAATCCGATTTTCCTTAGCTCGTAACCGCACTAGTGACCACAATTTTGCAGACAACTCCCTATTATAACGACAAACAATACGACGTTACAATGAAGGAAATGGCTGCTTTCACTCCATGGTGGTCACGTCTCAATGGATGCTCCGATCTCCGTTGACTGTGGGTTAGAAAAAACTGCTAGCGGTATCCCCATTATTTGTTACGAGGAATTCAAATATCACACTTCTGAGCTCTGCAGGTGAGCACGAATGCGCGCAACGCGAGTCAACTTCGTAATTTCAAATAGGAACCCCATTTGTATTGCAAATTCGGATTCTTTTTTTTTACTGCGCACAACAGGTTCTAGGAGCGCCCAAAGATGCGCACCCAGGAAATGCGAGTATTTTTAGTTCAAGTGTGACGCATGACTTAGCACTATTCTCTAATGCTGAAACACGAGGTCTCTTCCATTTTCAGGTTTGGCACAGTTTTACACGGTTATTAATTCATTTTCCCTCCCTCTTTTACGTCAGGGGCTTGGGTCAGCTACGGCAGGGTCAAAAGTGAATGAATGACCGTGTAAAACTGCGCCAACATGAAAATGGAAGTGACCGCGTGATTCAGCGTTGGAGAATAGTGCTTCTCTCTGATGTCTCCTTGAGAACAGGAAGAGGACTCTCTGAACTCCTTGTATGTTGATGTGATGATTCTGGAGATCTAAAATGGAAGCATTTGGCCATCACACTGTGGATGTGGAACTTGGAATGTAAAAATTGTTCTTAGCAAACGATTCATTAGCTCAGATTCAGACAGCGGAATTATGGAATAAGGAAAGGAAGGTTCACTAAAGGTTGAAAAGCTTGCTGGAATGACGCCCACAAATGAGAAGCAGCTCAACAGAAATGTTGTGATCAGATATCTCTTCTCATTTCTGTCCATTCAAAGTACATAGCTCAGTGATAAGAACCTCCTACTCCGGAATGTAAACATAGTTTAGTCGGAAAGATTGGAGATGATCCCCAGTCGAGGGAAGTTAATTTTGATGATCAACAAAGTGGCGCAGTCAGTAGGATCGAGGGAAGTTAATTTTGATGATACAACAAAGTGGCGCAGTCAGTAGGATCGAGGGAAGTTAATGGGCAGCTGATCACAGCAGAGCCCTATAGATGAAGTTATTAATAAGACTCGATGTAAGAGTCAATAACGTCCATGAAGCCTATTAGTTCTGTTACACCTTCAGATATGGCACAGCTGGGAGCAGCGATGATCCGCCTATGAAGTGATCCTTCCTCGCCTTATTCCATTCTGCTTCTCCAAAGGCTACCTCAACCTTTGAGTGGCCTCTAAACCGTGATAATCGTCTTGGTTTTTTCACAATACTTACCTCCCCCCTTTTTATTTTAAATGTTTCATTCGTATGTCACAGGGTCGAAGATTTGTAATGTCTCGTACACTGATTGGACCCCCTATTTACATTGCTTTGAGTGTTTGTGTGTCATACCTCCTCCTCACATTTCATTACGTCCCAAAACTACTGCACACCGCTCCTGTGAGCTTCTGTTTTCACATTTTGATCTGTTTGGGTGTTCAATTTATGTGAATTTCTTATTTGTGTGTCTTCATTTGGGTGCTACTTGACCCCATCTCATCTACCTAAGTTTCTTCTAATTCAAGTTTAATATTGATTCTTTTTTCTGGAATATCTATCTTCTAATTCACATTAACCTTACATTCTGTTCATTTCCCATGCTTTCCAATAACTAATGACCATAATTAATTAATCCAATAACAAACAGAGCAGAAGTCGACCCACGGTATGACGAATTGTCGAACTATCGGGACTGGAGTCTTCCAAAAATATACGCTGTTGCTTTCGGCTCAGTGGCAGCCTAACGTGAGTTGATGGCACCAACCAACCCACATTCTCCGTCCGGCTCTCACTCCAGGCGGGCGTATACTGCACACTCTTTGAAACCTCGCTCCCCATAGGAAAGCTATAACTGGAATCAGGGTGTTGATAACAAAGGTTTGTCCTGAGTAGCAGTTCCAAGATGTTAGGAACTGTAAGTTTTGACGAAAATATAGAACCACTCCAGAAGTGGTTCTTAACAGTTCTGAACTCCCTCCCCGAACAACGAACTTGCTGTTCTGAAATCCTCACAACCGGTTTGAGTTTCTCCAGACAGGCAAAAATGGGTGTGTACAGTACTGTTAGTAGATATAAAGAATGCGGCTGGCCAATTTTTCAAAGGGTATACCTGCTAACATAGACGACTCCTGTTTCAAAATCTTAGGTAGTCAGGCTGGGGAAAGGGCCGAGCCTCCATATCTCAGACCTTTGTAATTTGGGCATTGAGCAACTGGGTCATAATGAGTTAGAGAGCCCCTCCTCTCAGCCAATTGTTAGGAAAGAATTCCATCTCGATTGTGAGTTCACTTGCCCTTCAGGTTTACTCTTCATTTGAAAAAAGCAAAATTTGAAAGAAGCACCGTCCTTTACTGGAAATAATTTTTTGCAGGCACTAGAAAAATGGGAAATTTTATGTCCTTTCTGCCCTTATTTTTACTTGTTTACGGTAAATTAAGGTAGTTCTGGTAATTTAGTGACATGGTCAAAAACACGAAAAAAAAAATTGAAATTGAAGAAAAACTTGGAAAAACAAGGGAGATCTCAGTCAGTCGCTGTTCATTCCTCGTTCCGGGTCAGTATTTCGCGAAATTGAAGGGGCAAACCCTTAAAAAGTTGTACCTAAATTTGAAATTTTAAAGGATTTTAGAAATTTATTAATGCAAGGCCTTGGGAAATGAAAAACTGAAATATTGCCGCTGGAGTCATCAAAATTGAACAATAATGGGGTATTTCGGTGGGTCGGAAATTCAGGTTTTTGACCTCAAATTTGGATTCAGCACTCTTGAAAACCTATGTACTACAACTTTAAGCCCAACGAAACTATAACATGTGGTAGAAAAATTAATTAAAAAGAGAAAAAAAAGGCGGGCCTCCTTAATGCACACACACTTATGCCGCGTGTGGTGTGTGTGAGTAGTATTTTGTAGTATCCAAGAGGTCCTCCAAGGGTTTCATCACTTCTCTGTGCATGGATACTTTTTCAAAGACAGTTTTGGCTAGCTACGTCACACCATTCAAATCTTCAACTTTCCTTAGCTTCTCTGATTTTTTAAAAACATTTTCTCGACGAACAGATCCAATTACCGTCATTCCTGAGCCATACTCTTTAAAAAAAAAATGTTTTAAAATTTACTGAAATACCCCATTGCCAACAATCTTTCAGTTTTTCAATTCCCAAGGCCCATGCACTAATAAATTTCTGAAATCCTCGAAAATTTCAAATTTAGCTACATTTTATGGAAAAAACATAAACTGAATTTACGGTTTTTCCCATTTTTTTCTGGCAATTATTGTTCGATTTTCATGATTCCAGCGGCAATATGTCAGTTTTCAGCTTCGATACATTTTCTTACTTAAATTAGTTGTACGATCGATCCTTGAAGTTTGGTCGATCTCAATACTAGACACCGTGTATGGAATTGGGAACCACTGCCTTAAAGTACGCGAATGGTCTGTAATAAATCAATCCTTCCTCTTCATCATTGGTCGGTAGTCAACAACCCTCAGTCTCATTATTTCCTGGCTTGAGTGGCAGGTAGAAGAAGGAGGATGTTTTCGGGACTGTAATACACAAGGACACCTCACCAAACCATCCGAATTCTTTCAATCTGCAAACAGTAACTAACGCCTCGGCACTGCTTCTCAAGACAAACCTTTGTTATCAAACCCCTGATTTCAGTTATTCAGTGGGATATTTATACTCGTCGTAAGAAAAGTGGGAATTGACCCCTGGAAGTGCCCATTCCCCAAAAATGTAGACAATAGAGCCTTTGGTTGACTGCCATCTTGATATTACCCCCATCTCCAGTCAACTTTGTGCTAGATGTAAATTCTCATCGAGTCCCCTCATCACGTGAGAGATTTAAACTGACGGTGTCTCCCGTTTGACAGGTACTACAACCGACGGAGCGAAGTGACGCCGGTGAGTTCACCAACTTGGCGGATATTCGGAGCATGTCGGAATCCATCACTCGTAACTTCGGTCGCCCGAGATCCGAAAACCGACTCCGACATTTGAGGTAAATTCGTCTCCGCTCCTCCGAGCGCACCAAGTAGCCAAAGAAGGAGGCATCCATTTCGAAATGCCTTCTAAATCATGTGCCACCGGAAATTTATGCTATTTTATCGTTAGATAAACTTGTTACAATCTATTATATTATTTTTCAAATCATTTTTCGAGAATACGTCGTTTAGGGAAGTTATTGGAGTATTTTTGTACTTCCCGTATTTCTCTTCTCATAATTGTTAATAAACTTATTATTTGATGTCCTGTGAAAGAAGTTTTCTTAACGTGAGAAAACAATTTTGTAATTTTTAATGGAGACTTTTTTGCTGAATGCCGATGCTTCATTGGTCAGTAATGACGTGTTCTTTTTGGAGAGGTTAGCATCGACGTGTGCTCGCTCTAGCCTTATTGTTTCCACGTTTTCATTAAAATACGAGAAGAACAAAAATACTCCCCAGTGTGTCGGATGTGTACGGACCTAGATTCTAAAGGAAGCTCACTTGTTCAGACGTGCCTCGCTCCACCCCCACCCCCCTTATTGTTGAAATTCATTTAGCGAACCAGTTTTTTCCTGCTCAAAAGGAATTCAAAGTGCAAATGTCTACTTAATACTGTAAGTATAACAATTATCGTGGTGTCGAACTGGAAATCCGCTAATCGACGGGTACTTAATGACGATCTGTTCGTAGAGACTAGCGAAGCTTCAACGAAATTGGCCCTATTTATTTTGTATTTGTTAACGTCTATCGTCCGTTCTCACATCACATTATTTATTATAATTTGTACCCCCAATTCCTTCCATTTTAAACGGTGCTTTTGATTTTTTGCGTGATTTTTTTTATTTTATAAAACGATAATTTATTTTATTGATACGTTTTATTGTGTATATAGGTTTTTTTTCATTCTTTGTACATACACCAGTATTGTAATTGTATAGGTAATAATCTTGGTAGTTGAATTTCAAGCGTATTCGGCAGATAAAATGTATAGAGCTTATTGTCATTACAAAGGCCTTGTAGATGAAGTTTCTTTTTTGAAAAACGTATATTTGAAACAAATTAATAAATAGAGAAGAAAAACTGATTGTCTCGGAAGTTTTGGATCTTGGAGTTGACGCAAATAACGTAGCAACATTTTTTTTAGATTTAACGAATCAAATGCCGACAGAGCTTCTCATTCGATTGGATACAGTGTTCATTTGTAACGTACGAGGTCCGATCAAAAAGTTCCAGTTTCTCCTTAACCCATTCAATGCCAGCACTGAGTCCACCGATTTTCGCCCCAGGCCGCGTATCAAAGAGACCGCAAACTGTGCTTCACATAAACTGGCAAAACGCTTCCCTGAAACCGGGTTTCTCCCAGACAACTCTTTCTGGTGGTGGGGGGGGGGGACCCTCCTCTTGACGTTCTTGGCAACCAGAAGCATTAGAGTGGTTTTTGGCAACAGGCCATCGATTCGACTGGACTGAAAAATCCTCAAAGGAGAGGCTGTTATATGACAACACCGGCACGGCAAGACAGGTTGGCTTGTTGTGATATGACAACGCTGGCATTGAATGGGTTAAACATAGACTACGCCTCAGAGCATCAACCAATCAGAACGCTTCTCCAGTGGTCGGTCTTCAGGGGGTCTCCGTCGGTTGCCGTTCCTTCCTCATTCCGGGTTAGTCTAATCTCTTACGAACCGGAATTCGGTAGCCCTTTCGTGTTTCCAGCACTTTTCTGATGGTGAGGAGGGAGAACAACTCTTTCTACTGACTACCCTCCGTGTGCTCAACACAGTGTTTTCTCCGGGCGCTCACCTGAGCTGGGGAAAGGGGTCATCTGAGGTCGGTGCTTGGGAACCAGGGAGGCTGACACAGGCTCGTTGGAAGGTGTCGAGCTTCTCGGGCTTCTTGATCCAAAATAATTGAGTTTCCAAGGATGTTTTTATGGCCTCTAATCCAGATGAACTTCACCAACTGATTTCTAGAATTGAGGATGACTGGAGGATGGAGATTTCTGTGTGGCGAGTTTCGTTGAGGGACCTTTGTGTTGAAGTTTCTGGAGAACGCTTTGGGAGTCTGGACTAATTACATTGTATGCTCTGTTGTCATATCGTCCCAAGGCATATTCAAGAGGTCTCATAATGGCATATTCTTCTGTAGAAAAAATTGAAGAATATTCCCAGAGACGGAACTGTTTTGCAAGATTATTTGTCTTGTCATAGAACACACAAGCTGCTCTACTACCACCAACAGAACCATCAGTGAAATATAGTTTCCCTTTGGAGACCCAGTGAAGTAGTCAATTGAGTATTTCAGAAGTGGCGGAAGGCGTTTTTGGAGAGCTTCGTGATTAAGCAAGATTTCAAAAGAGTTGGATATTCTAATGAATATGAAGATATTGATGGATCACTTGCCAGCCATTGAAGTTCGGGAGCTCAGGATTGTGGGTGGCCCTAGCCTATTTACACCCTCACGCCTCCCATCCCCTGACAAGTCCCCTCTGCAGAGATTGCCCTTTGGAGACGGGAAGGAGTGGCCACCATCTCAACCTATGGCTTGAATATCTACTATTTGGATTAAAGGAGAGCCGCTCCATACAGGACTGCCTCCATACTCCCTCCTCTGTCTGCAAGATGGCGGACAAACCTCGCACCACCCAGTGTGGGAAGTGGAGAGAGTGGAAGGATGTCACCACTCTTGTGCCCCAGGAGAATTGGCCATGATCGTCTACTTGTTTGTCTTAACACCACAGTTTAGGCCAAACTTTATAGCAGAAGTTTTTCCAACAAGACAGGTTGGTGCCCTAGTTCAAAGCAGAACTCACACGCACAGAGACAATGTCAGGGAATGCCCTTAGGGGTGCCAACTCACCCCTTGATGTAGCCTCCCATGAAGCAGGGTATGCTCAACCACCGCCACCACGATCCCAACCTCAACTGGGAGGTGGGGGGGGGGATGCGACACTGTGACCAGAGTCAGTATGTCTGTAGCCTGGGGCTCCCCACTCCCATGGTACTGGCGATTGGGATGAGTAGCAAGCCTGGTATTCCTGCTATCCCCAGATCCCCGACTCAGAGGCCATTGAATTGGCACCTGACCCTCTACTTTTGTTTGAGGTTTATACCATAGCCCTAACTTTAAAGGGGTACAGAAGAGGGAGGCATTATACCTACAAGTACATTGGTACCTACAAGCTTCACAAAAACACCTGTAAAGCCAATATGGGCGATGATACATCAATAAATATAAACAATAAAGTTTACTTATGCCAGAAACTGAATGCCAAATCAACCAGTCCTGGAAACTTATTGATCAGACCTCTCACTTAGTACAATTTCGAATCCGGTACTTTCTACTTTCTCATTTGCCCAGTGAACTATCATGCTAGATTCCACGTGTAGTATTTTATACTTGCTACTCGATAAGTTCTTGCACAGATTATATGTTTTGGGCTTCGATGCCTGCATATTTCTTCATCCGTTGAAAGCGTGTTGAATTCATCGTAAATTGAAGTTGTTTTTCGCCAGACTTTATTACTTGTTGAGCACATTTCGTTGTTACTGTACTTAGCATCTAGACAGTTGGGTTACACCTAAGACAGCCCAATTGAAGACCTCGCAGCAACGAGCCCACAGAGTCGCAACCTCACAGTAAGCAGGTAGTTCTGCACCTCAAGATCGCGTAAAGTACGTTTGAAACGAGAGAACTCAACAATTCTGGAGCAGGCTCGCTGTTGCTGCGAGGGTCTTCGATGATTGATTTCCTTACAATTCAAGTTCAAATTCTACCTAAGAAGCCTGTCCAAATCGTTTGATTTGAAAAAATAAATGTTTACTGAAGTTTAACGGGAAGAAATTATGAAGATGTTGTAAAATATAAAAACTTTTTAATAGACTTATATTACGAAACATATTTCCGATGTTGTAAAATTATGGAAGAGATAATTTATTAATAAATTATTTAAAAATAGAAAGTACCTATTGACGAGAAGTTTTGACAAAGTTTTATTATTATTGTAAATTCTCATGTTAATGAACGAATTCAAAGATCTCTCTTTGGCGTTGTTATTTCCACCTTAATCACGATATTGGTATTTTATTGATGGAATGTGGATAAATGAGCGTTGCTTCGAAATTATTCTTCGAAGGCTGGTTAACAATTGAAAACGTCTGCCAAGTGGGTGTGGCACATAGCTTCCTCGTAACCCGACTCTATAGATGATCCGATGCATAGTAGCCAATCTCAAAACATCAATGTCTAGGTACCTTGCATCACCCTCGTAGGGGACCATCTACACGTCAACCCGCACAATCTCTGATTATTGTTGGAAACTGTATGTAGAAGTTATGGCTGTTACAAGGATTTCACGTTTGCGCACGCGCAGCGGCTAGTTGAAGTAGTCCGGGGCAGTGATTTTCATTGGGGACCATCTACATCCCAATCCGCACTAACCCTGAAAATTTCATCGAAATCGGATGAAAAATGTAGAAGTTATGGCTGCGGCAAGGATTTCATGACAGACAGACAGACACGGAACCAAAATTGTTCAGGAAGGTCTGTAACGTAAAACGCGAGTGGAAATTTGGATTTTGGAAAACACCTTTTTTCATCCTTGAAGAGTGAAAACAAAGCTCGGAAGCAAAAGAGTAAAGTAAACGATCTCAGGTTGAATTTGGCATCGCGGACTTCCGAAGTGAAGATTAGAGTTGCTTCTGATGCTTTCTATTGCTTTATGTATTAGATGGAGGATGGTCCCCTATGCATTGGAAGTTGGTCTCAGAAAGTTGATAAATTATCAACTTAAGTCGCTTAAGATGCATGGCACATCTAACTTTTGCCTACTTTTCAGGAGAGCAAAAAACCGATTTGGTCGATAAATTTTATAGTTTTTAAAATTTTTATTCATTGGTCTACCTTTATTTACAGTCTGCTAACTTGAATTGCATTTAATACCTTTTTTTATACCTTTTATATTTAATACCTGTAAACATCATATGTCGAAAAATCTTGTAGATGTGCTATGCTGTTGAAATTTTTCCTCTCACTTGTGCTATGATGTACCACATTTTCTCTGTGTTTCGTGGTGAAACGGCAATACTCTGTAGCTGGCAGTGATGTAGTTTACTAAAAAACTATGAAACTCATCCTTCTCCAAGTAAAAGCACGAGTACGAGAATTAAATAGGAGAAATCATTGCAATTCTGCAAATCCGCACAATCTCTGAAAATTTCATCGAATCGAAAACGGAACCAAAATTGTTCAGGAAGGCAAAACGTAAAACACGTGTGGAAATTCTGATTTTGGAGAACTTTTTTTTCAAGCATGAAGAGTAAAACAATGCTTCTGTTACGTTGGTAGACTCGGAAGCAAAATGTAATAGGTATAATATTATGGAGAAGTCACAATTTTATTGCAACTTTATCTTCAGAAGAGAGTTAAGAAGTTTCAAGGTTTCATTTGTGAGATCGTAAACCACCAATAAAATCGCGTTTTAGTTTCCCCTAGGCACAATCTCAAGTCAAGAACCAAGATTGCCTAATATCACATTAGTGGTACTAACACGGGTATTGAAATTTTTCAATTTTTAGATTTTTTTCTATCATTAGGTACAAAGCACAGCATGCACTTAAATTTTCGATAGGTAGTTTAGTTTTAGCTAATTTCCAATTTGTAAATAGAGAGATTTGTAAAGTGATGGAGACACTTACTGGCGCCTTACTTTCTGGCTTACAACTTGGGACTATAAGAATTTAAATTTTAGCTGTAAGGTCCCAAAAACTTTAAGAGAGAAGTTTAGAGAACTCAGTTTTGTGATTTAGAGAATTCAGCCATAGAGTAAGACCAATTGGAGAGAGTCTCTTTTTGGTCGGTAAACTAGAATGCCAGAATTGGGCCTGTTTTGGCCTTCTATAAGGAAGGTCATGAGTGAAAGGCGTGTCTTCACTGTGGTTAGGGCCTTCCTCCTAACAATTAGTCATACATCGTAAATAAAAATCAGTTTTCTTTTTTGGTATTTTTAAACATTTTCATGCAGGCGATCGTGCAGCTACGAAGACTTAGGGCGTTTTCTTCCCCTTGAAATGAGGAATTTCACCGAATTCTGTTTGCATTTTTCCTGAATATTTAATGGTGTGGGATAGATGAAAATCGGGCTGATTTCGGAAAATAAGTCTCCTGTTATTTTTGGGAGACAATCAAAATTTTTGATTTCAAAACTAACTGGGAAAACGGACGTGAAGCAGGAACGCTCGCTGATTGGGCTGTTCGGATTGCCGTCTCCTCCCAGTGTTGCCCATTGGGACGACGAAATCGTGTTTTCTAAGAGAAAAGTTATCAAACAAAAACAGGGGAAACCTAATTTTCCCCATCTTGCTTTTTCTATTTTTTTCTTCAGTTTTTCGATTTCGAACTTTACTGTTTCGTGAAATTTTGCATCTGGGGACTATAGATTTCTCAAGCTCAGCGTCAAGCGGCCATAAATGAACTATTCCAGGATGACGTCATTTTCCCGTTTTTTTAAACATTCGTATTTTCTACACTGTTTTGTTTATTCGTTAGGAAGTTCGGGCTGAAAGTTCGCTTAGGAGATTTTTCGAGGTGCTGAATGCGATTTTGGGGTCAAAAATAGGAAATTCCGACATGGTGAAATTCCTCATTGGCAATGACTTTTCTATAGGAAAGCTGCTAGAAAAACATGAAATATCATGGCACATCAAACTTTCTCAGAACATACCGTCATAGCACAAGTAAATCTGCAACTTTCAACGAAGAATTAGTTGTCATTCCAGATAGCTTGGGACATAGTATTTTGTTTTTATTGAAGTTTATTTAGTGGAGAATAGATTACAAAATAATTTTTCAGGAAACACTCCCTAATCATTCGCGTAGTCAAACAAAACCCAGCTCATCATCTGAGCTGCAGCCTTCCGCCATGTTGAAGATTGTAGATGTGCCAAGATGTCAGATGATTTTAGTTGTGCTATGATAACTAAATCAGAAATTACAGCGTTTCAAGTGGAGCAATCAAAAAACTAAGTCCACCAATCACTCAGGCGCGAAAATTCAAATAGGAAACCGTTCTAACCTCTGTTGTGATCAGCGACCTCTTCGCATTTCTGTCCATTCGCTTCCTTAGCTCAATGGTAGGAGCTCCGATTCAGAATCGGAACGATAGGAGATCGATCCCCGGTCGAAGGAAGTTAATTTTTGATGATTCAACAGCATGGCGCAGTCGGTAGGACCGAATGTTCTCCTCAGAATTTCTCAGAGAAACAATAATTCATTAAGATTAGGTCATCAAAACAACTCCCTCCGAAGACACGAGTCGAGCCACCGCCTATTCGGACAAACGTTGAGGTCAGCAGATCCCCCGCCCCGTCAATAAGGAACAATAACTAAAAACTCCGAAGCCAGTCAAAAATACGCGTTCTCAATGGGTTGTAAAAACGCAGGCCCTGACTAGGTAACGGAGTACCTAATATATCCTAACGGGGGGGGGGGGGGAGATGTTGTGATCAGCGACCTCTTCGCATTTCTGTCCATTTGCTTCCTTAGCTCAAGTGGTAGGAGGAGCTCCGATTCAGAATCGGAACGATACGAGATCGATCCCCGGTCGAGGGAAGTTAATTTTTGACGATTCAACACCTCATTTTCGACAAAATGTTAGATGTTCCATGATGCATCTTAAGCGACGTAATATTGCAATGTCATACGATTTACACATGCAAGCAAAACTTCAGCTCAATTGGATACCGGGAAGTGGATCAAAGGCAACATGAAGGATTTCATTAATGACAGACAAACAGACTGGCAGACAGCGGGACAGGTGAAACCAAATAAAAGCTTTTAATAAAAGCGATATACATACAGAAGAAAATTTAGATATTTATGAGTACTTTTCCAACTACTTTCATCATAATAAAGTATATTTTACTAGTAGAAATTGCAATAAAAAAGGAAAAGAAACCCGAAGTTTTGGCGGTGTATTTACTCCAGGAGTAGTTGCGATTGTTATCATTCCAATCACTGTAATGTTAATCGAAAGTTCGATTACATTTTCCTATTACAAGTAATAGTAATATGTTGAATGGTCTCCCAAGAGGGTAGTGCAAGGACTTCGAGATTGACGTTTTGGGATCAACTACTATGCGTCGGATCATCTATGCAATCGGGTGATGGATACGAGGAAGCTATGTGCCACACCCACTTGGCACACGTTTATCCTCATGTAATTGCATGCAGGAAGTAGTGGCATTAAGGGTAAGGCATTATGTCAATTTTTGGTCTAGACGCACAAATTTTTTTTCCATAATTTGTAAATAGACTAAATTCCGGAAATTTAAAAAAAAATTATAAATCCGATGAGTAGAAGTGCTCCAAATTTGGGTTAGAACCTAGGGAGTCACGCTGACGACGATGTCGGACTACACTGGGATGCGCCTGGTTCCGTTTCCATTTGATTGAGAGAAGAACTTGGCTGACGTTCGGCAGACTGATCAACTCACCTAAAAATACTTCCCTTGAACACTTTCTTCCTTATTCTAAAAATCCGCGTCGATCTCGGCATTTTTGACTGAAAACTTCAACCCGAACGAGACGAGACACAAAAATAAGACAAGCTCGTGTAAACATACACTCAGGCTATCATTCTTTGAGGTTTCGATGCTAAACGATGTATTCTATTCGATATACAACGAACGAACAACTACGGAACCTCGAACTTCTCGTTGAACTATCGAGAGTTGATACCACAATTCCATTGGTTGAAAACAGGCAGGAACAATCATTCAAATTTCGATAAACCTGACCCACTGGGCTGAAAGCTGAATGTGGGAGCCCGAGAAGCGTTCTGCTTGGTCGAGCTCCAGGACGTAGTTATAGCGGAAAGCAACAGATCGCGTTCATGATCACTTGTTCCCAACCTCATCACAACAAGTCACCTTGTTTATCACATATTTTTCTCCTTGGTGCGTTACTGGCTGCATCTAAAGCTTGGTTCACATAGGTGCGTAATGTCCGTAATCCGTAGAGCGCAATTGGATGCTATTGGCTGGAGCCAATTGAGGCGCCCCCTATGTGAGGCTCCCAGCCAATAGCATCCAATTACGCACTACGGATTACAAACATTACGCACCTATGTGAACCAAGCTTAAGTAATTAATTTGATAACATTCAGTTATATTCGCGATATGTACGAAAAAATCGAGCGATTTTCGATAAT
This sequence comes from Apolygus lucorum, assembly GCA_009739505.2. Lineage (NCBI taxonomy): Eukaryota > Metazoa > Arthropoda > Insecta > Hemiptera > Miridae > Apolygus > Apolygus lucorum. Next base: position 35,122,759 of record CM019180.2, read on the forward strand.
ACACTGGGTTTCAAACGTTTCTTTGGGTGGCAGTTGTCAATTGAATATTTGAACTACTGGCGATAGGGTCAACAACAATTGCATGAGGAACACTGAAAATACCTTTCGCCTCGATTGGTTTTTCCAAGTAATTTTTGCAAATCTAAATGACGATGAAACGAAAAGTTATCAATTTCTGGTCATTCGAAAGGATTTGAAAAGAAGCGGTATGAAGAGTGTGTCCTCTCCCCCCACCACTTCTGTAGTAGTTCCTCAATCCTAGCTGAAAGTAGATGGCGCAACTGAGGCAGCCTCAAAAATGCTTGCACACCATTTTAACGGTGGCTTTCTTCTCTGTTAACTTGTCTCCAGTACTCTGTGACCTGACCGCCCAAACTCTGCCGCGCGTTTTTGATTCAAACCGTTCTCCTGTAAAATTACGTTTTTGAGTTTATTTGTTCCTTTTTCTCAGGAACTATTCATCCGATTGGAACCAAATTTTTACAGGATGTTCTTCTAGTATGTACCTATAATTATGATGGAGGGTTTTGCCGAATAACGCCATGGAGCCTAAATATGAGTGTGTGAAATTTCAAAATATCGCTAAAAATGAAAAACCCTCATAATTTTCTTTCTGTGAACTTCATAAAAACTTTGTTCATCAACTTTTCTTCACTAAGTATAGTGATCATCCTGTCAAAATTTCAGACCGATAGCTTGAGTATTCTGAGAGAAAAGGAACATTTATATCAAAAAATTAGGTTTAGAACAGCTCAAGTTTGGAATTGTAACTTTTTTTGGACGGTCTGACTGAGTTCAGATTTTTACCATCTAACCAGAATTTATAGAGGATTAGTCCCTTAAAATGTCATCAAAATCGGACGAACCATTGAACAAATATTGCGAAAAAACCAAAATTGCTGCCGTAGCGCGGAAATGACATATGTGTCCCCTTAATGCACTTCCTTAAAATAATAGTTTCTACCTATTTCTCAATAGAAGTTACATACTAATTTCTGCCTTGGTAGGAACATACCCAACCTCATGATATTGGTGAATGTTTGGTGATCCAGCTGAGTTCAACCTTCACCCTATGAAAAGCGCTCGAAGCTGACATCCGCATTTTTCCGATGATGTTCGCTCCTCACGAACACAAAACTCACAAATCGTAGGCGAAATGACCATGTACCGCACTGCCTGAATTGGTTCAGGCTTGAAATAGGGATGGTAAGTTCGGCACTTCTTTCGAACACTAACTTCTCTGAAATCTATCGACAAAACACTCAAGATGAAAGCTAAACCCTGAACTCGCGTGTAAACAATCACAGAAAACTGGTACTAGAATCTAGTAGCGTAAAACCTACAGGGACCTAATTACACCACCTCTAATTACAAAGTATGATGAAGATGGCAACTTGGGAGGGAATGAAAAATGATAGTCGTAATAATTGTAGGTACTCGAAAAAATCAGTTTCTTCGGTTAACATTGAGGGCGGAATTCAGAGTCCCTCCTCAGGACTGAGGCCGGCCTCAAGGTGGCTTTCGAGGAAAGTTACAGTTTTTACACGGGCCAAGCCTAATGTCGGGTAGGAAATCTGAGCAAATTGCATCCCTTCATGCATTTATATTATTGTAAAAGTGTACAAACTGGCGAAATAAACATACCTATCTATCTATCTATCTATCTAAAGTTTTTACTCATCCGTATTCAGAGTAGCAAGACTTTCGAGGAGAGTCGTGTTTGAGCCGAGGTGGGCCTCAAGGAGGGTTCCCGCCTCCTCAACCTATTCTGAGTTGTTAAATTACAACGCCGCCCTCAAGGCCACCCTCGAATTTCCTATTCAGCAACGAATTTCGGAGATGAGTCAAGATTTTTCTTGACTTCAAGAGCTCGAAACCCTCCTCCAGCTGAGGTAGCCTAGAACCTACCTTGAAGTGCTTTTTGTTTTCAAGGTGAGTAGTGTTTGACTAGTGTTGACAATTGACTAGTGTTTTCGTACCGTTTTATTCAGTTTATTTACATTTTGTGCTTTTATTCAAACATTTCTGCGATAGGAAAGAAGATGGATAATTGGTTAATTTTTGATTGGGACGACCAATAAATATTGTATTCTCTATTAAGAGAGAAAACCATTAATTTATTGAACATTTTAGGAGTACAAAAGTTGGACTACGACTCCAGTAGTTGTCAAAAATGTTTTTAAAGAACCATTTTTGATTTTTGATTTCAGTTTTCTGTGTAAGTACGATTGATAAAGTTTAAAGTATGTTGTATTTTTTGAAGTTCTTCAAGCCTCCATTTAGATTCAACGGGATTTTTAAAGTTTAAGATTGAATGATTATTCAACATTATTGTTGTACCTACTAATCTCCCATCCTTTAAAAAAACTCTGCGCTTTGCGCCTCGGCGGAGGGCTCCGCCCCCCTGCAACCCCCGGTTTGTTTCTTTTTCCATACTCTGTGTGAAATCATAGGAACACAGATTGTGTTTTTGCGATGCTAGTCATCCGTTAAATAAAAAACAACAATAATAAATGTGGAGTCTTTGGCAATAATAAAATAAATAATTGTTAGACATTTAATTTGGTCTAAAACCCTATAAATGTTATATAAATAAATATGTAACTACAAGAAAAATACTACATAAATTGAGAGCTTTCCAACGAATGGTGAACAATTTCTGTGCAATGAACACTGCGGGAGTTCTATTTCCTTACCAACGGCTTGGTTGCACGTGAAAATCATTATAAAAGGCGCGTAACGGTTTTTTCTGTCGCTTTTTCGTGACGATTTTTTTCGGTAGGTCATCGCAAAAACACATTCTGTGTTAAAATCTCCCTGCAAATTCGACCAAACACCCATTTTTCCAATTTTCACTGAGTCGAAGCAAACTTTTCAACCGGCGTCAGGGTTACAATTCTAGAGTACAAAATATTTAACTTTAAACAAAATCAGTATGACTTGATAAACTCACTTGATAAATATCACTTATCAGAGATTGATCACAAAATAATAGGTGTCTTCCCCAGGAAAAATGCTCTTTTATCCAACAACGAAAAATTTAAAATTCGCCTTAAAACCGTTTCGAATATATTGAAACATAGTTCGACTCTATTGTATATTGGGATGAAAATGATAAAGAGACTGATGAGAGACTTGATTTGCACGCGTTGTATTGAACATTAGATAACATGGAATGAATTTGCATAATTAAGGTAACAGTCGGGGAAGGTTACAACAAGAACAACCCTTTAATGCCCTGGAATACCACAGTTCTCCCCCACTATTTAGTTACATAATCTTGAAGAAATTGAGGTTGTTTCCTGTTCCGTTGAGATCGGCGAAGAGTCTGTGGCGTTGATAGTCCTGATTGAGGCAGTGGTGGCTCAGGAGAAGGCATCAGGGTCTCAGCATTGGATGTTGTTGGCTGAGAATTTGGAGCTTGAATAGGCTCTTGGTCGAAACCACGGAAGCCCCCTTCACTTGGTAAAATTGGAGCTTGGAATGTGACTGAGCGACTGGAACGACTTGGTGCTGGTGACTGAGGTTGGTCTTCAGATGGCTGTGGAACTCTGGACGAGATGAGTTGATTTATGTGCCTCTTGATCTCACGACCATTGTCCAGTTTGACAAGATAATGCCTTGTTCCGTACTTGCGAATCACTGAGCCAAAGATCCAAATTTCAGAATTATTCTGGAACATTCGCACTTGCACTCTCTCCCCCACTGAAATTGAGCGCACAGGGTCTGATGGAGTTTGAGACTTCTCTTGAGTTTGAGGAAAAATTGCGTCCAGCTTTATTTTCATTTTCCTATGTAGGTATAACTCAGCAGGTGACTGACCACATGCTAAAGGAGTGGCTCGATATCTGAATAGAATACGACGAACCTTATCAACCAATGTTCCTGGTTCCTCCTTAGCTGACTTTAGGCGACGTTTGATGGTCTGTACAGTTCGCTCTGCCAGGCCATTTGTGGCAGGGTGCCCTGGAGCTATGAGTTTTTGAAAAATGCCGTTGCTCTGGCAGTATGACTTGAAATCAGCGCTAGTAAAAATAGATGCGTTGTCTGAAACCAAAGTCGTTGGAAATCCATGAGCAGCAAATATGTCGTTCAACAGACTTATGGTTGAGGCTGTGGATGGGGCGTCTCTCAATATTCGTATTTCCACCCACTTAGATTTGGCATCTATGAGAATTAGGAAGTGGTGATCTTCGAATGGGCCCGCATAATCCATATGTACACGCTCCCAATTTTCATCTGGGTCGTCCCAAGGGTGTACTGTGACTCTTGGAGGGTTATGCCGAACTGAGGCACACTCAACACACTCCTTTACCAATTTTTCTATATCGCGATCTATGCGCTCCCAGTAAACATAGCGACGAGCTAGTTGCTTCATCTTGCAAATACCAACATGAGTAGAATGCAGTTCCTGAAGTATAGAGTCTCTGAGGGTAGCAGGTATCACCACACGGTCTTGCCAAAATAGGATGCCGTCATTGATGGTGTAAGGTGAGTCATCTGCTTTACTTCTGAGGTCTTGGATAATTTTCTGCAAGGTTGGGTCTTTCAGGGTTTCATCGGCGATTGTGATTGAGGTGACATTGATATTTGAGATGCGAGATACTGATTCAGAATAAATTTGCATGACTTCCTGGTTGATTGCTACATCTGAAGTTATGGAATCTTGGGACACAGGAGCTCTCGACAGGCAATCAACGTTTTCATTTTCAACGCCTCTCTTGAATCTTACAGTGTAATTGAAACCTGATAAAAACGAAGCTTAACGGAGCAAACGGGCTGATGTCATACGAGGCAGTGACTTATTGTGGCTGAAAATCCTCGTCAAAGGTTCGTTGTCCGTCACCAGAGAGAAACTCCTACCATAGAGGTAATTGTAAAAGCGGCTGACTCCAAAAACTATTGCCAGGGCCTCACGGTCAAGCTGGCTGTAGTTGCATTCAGCCTGAGACAGAGATCTGGATGCATATGAAATCGGTTTTTCTTGTCCATCCACGACGTGGCTGAGGATTGCAGCAACGCCAACAGGACTTGCGTCCGTTGTGAGAATAACAGGTAATGCTGGGTCAAAAGGTATGAGAACTCTATCACTGCACATTTCCTGTTTTAATTTCAGGAAAGAGTCCTCACATGCGTCTGTCCACTTAAATCGATGATTTTTGTGCAATAGCTGGCGAAGTGGAAATGATAATGATGAAAAATCCGGAACGAATCTGGAATAATAAGTTATCATTCCAAGAAACCTCTTCACTTCGTCAACATTAGTAGGGCGAGGCATTTCTGCTACTGCACGAGTCTTTTCAGGTGATTTGAGAACTTTGTTATACTGGATCACATGACCAAGGTAATCTATAGACGTTTTAAAGAAACAACACTTGGACTGGTTTAGATGAAGATCGTATTCTGTCAAGCGCTTCAAACAGGCACGGAGATTCTGAGTGCATTCAGCCTGTGTTGACCCATGTACGATCAAGTCATCAAAATAAAATTCACATTTTGGCAATCCATGGATAATCTGTGTCATGATACGATTGAATTCTGAAGGGCCATTTTTAATTCCAAAGCTTAGCCTATGCATGAGATAGGTACCTCTGTGTGTAGTTATGGTTTGGATTGCTGCGCTCTCTGGGTCTACTTGAATATGAAGGTAAGCCTTAAATAGATCGAGCTTACAGAAGAATCGGGAGTTCCTGAGGCTACTAAGAACATCTTCAATACGTTTGATAGGAAAATTTGACGAGACTAGTCTATCATTGACTCCACAGCGATAATCCACGCACAGACGTACACCTCCATCCGCTTTTGGAATCACTACCAACGGAGATCCCCAATCACTGGTAGCAATGGGACTGATTATGCCTGATTTTTCGAGAGAATCCAATTCCTTCTCCACTCGTTGTCGAAGTGCGTAAGGTACATCCCGTTCTTTAGTGTAAACTGGTTTGGCATTTTCTCTTAGTTTTAGAGAAATCTGGAACTTGGGGACTTTGCCAATACTCTGCTCGAAAACAGTAGGAAATTCATTTAGGAGATCATCTACACTGAGTGTGGCTGAGTCTGAGCTAGGATTACTCAAACATGAACGAGAACCCATGTCAGCGTCAATTTGTTTCAATTCGAGACTGAGGTTTCGGATCCAATCGCGCCCAAGAAGTGAGTCATGACCAGGGGGAACGATATACAAATCTGCGTTGATAACATTCTGTTTGTAAGCGACTGAGACATTTAGTTTTCCCCTGCAAGGCACGATGTCATTCGAAAAGGTCCGAAAACAAATAGTAGATGGCTGCAATTGTGATCCAAGGTCAAGATTTACAAATTTGTCCTCAGGAAGTATAGAAAACCGAGCGCCTGAATCAACCTCCATAGGTTGAGGTTTTCCATTTATAAAAACAGTGACAATATACTTCCCAGAATTTTGAGAGACTTCATAAAGGTCAACGACCTCTCTGTGTGAAATTGGAACTGGTTCAGTTTTGCTAATTCCATAATTTTGAGACTGTACAGTTTCAGGAAAGACTTGATGGATATCACCTTTTGTCTTGGTGAGAGAAGTAATGCAAACTTTCTCAACGTGACCTTTTTTGGAGCATGAGTGGCAAAATAGTTTGTTTCGATCAACTTTGCAGTCATATGATCGATGTTGTTTGTGTTGGAGGCCTAAATATTAATTTTATTATTTATCTAGTAAGCACTGAAGCCTTCTGCGCAAGTGCAGGCTCCAGCCATCTTTACCTCTTCTAGTATTCCAGTCGGGTCCGGTTCTCCCGTTGTAAAATCTATAATAAAACTTTAATTACGAAGTGTCAGTGAGTCAGTTGTCGTTCTTAAAATATTCCTCGAGTAAAAACCCAACATGGTAGCAGTCCGTGGTTCCAGATAAAGTTGGTACGATCTGCGCAAAGGTAAGATTCGCCTGAACCTAAAACGAACCTGTTGAATCTGCCGCCTGTTCTTCCTTACTTCCGCCATGTCGTTCGACCTCGATAATGAAATCGTCAATGTCGACAGATTGTCGGACATCGCGAGTTTCCCTCTTTGGAAGTTCGAGATTCGAATTCTGTTTGAAGCTAGAGGGTCATTGGAAATTGTTGACGGAAAATCTAAATTTGTCTCGCTCACGAAACCTGATGAACAAGCTGAGTGGAAACGTAAAGACGCTAGGGCTCGCCAAGCTATTATAGGTACCATAGATAAAAAGTGCCGTATGCATGTTTTGATGTGCAAAACTTCTGCCGAGATGTACGAGAAACTTTGCTCTATATTCGAACGCGACTCCGAGCATCAGAAAAACAATGCCTTTGAATCGTTCTTCTCTTATCAGTTCGATCAACAAGTTGATGTTGCTACGAATATCAGTAAACTTCAAAACATTGCATGTACACTCAATAGCTTGGAACCAAATAAAATCGATGATTCTATGTTGATAGCCAAAACATTATCGTCGCTTCCTGCCCATTATTCTACGTTTATTACTTCTTGGAACTCGACTTCTAAAAATGATAAAACTATGGCTAATCTCATCTCTCGTCTTTTGACTGAAGAGGCCCTAAAACTAAAAACTGATAATGAGACTCCCGTAGCATTTTATTCCAATCCAAACCTAATAAAACCTAATAAAAATAAAAATTGGAATAAGAAAAAGCTTGGGTATAATAAAAACGGATACAAAAGTCAACAAAAACAAACAAACCTTCGGTGTCATATCTGTAAAAACACCAAAAATAATCATGACCCAAAAGATTGTTTTTTCCGTGATAAACCTAATGTCAACAAGGTACAGAACAACAGGCCTGCAGCATTTCTAACTGTGCATCGTGGGAATGACTCAACGGATTCAATGAAATGGATTGTCGATTCTGCTGCATCGTCACACATGACCAATGATGATAGTCACCTGCTGGAAAAACGTAAAGTAAAAACTGAAATCAGTGTCGCTAATGGTAACGATTCAATGCATGCTCACTGTATAGGTACACTTGAAACTCCTGAGTGTCACCTGTCTGACGTATTATTTGCTCCTGATCTCTCTAAAAACCTTCTGTCAGTGCCAGCAATCACTGGCAAGGGTGGTAAAGTCGTTTTTCATGATGATCAGGTGGACATTTATAAAAATAACGAAATTGTTCTAAAAGGTACTAAAAATAAAATTGGTCTGTTTGAAGTAAAGTTCGATCGCAATAAAAACTCAGCTCTTGTTGCATGTGTTGAAAATCTGACTATGCAATGGCACAGAAAATTGGGTCATTTAGGATCTGACAATATGAAACGCCTTGTCAACATATCTGCCGGCATAAACCTAAAATCTGATCAGATCCAGAAAGTTTCACAATGCGAAATCTGTTATAGAGCTAGAGCTACACGAAAACCGTTTGGTGTCAAGCGCACCAGAGCTTCAGCACCTCTTGAAATCCTGCATACTGATGTCATTGGACCGATAGAAGTTAACACCTGGGATGGATTCCGTTTCTTCGTGACAGTAATGGATGATTACACCCATTTCTCAGCTACTTTCCTGCTCCGTGGTAAAAATGAGGTATCACAGGCTATCATTAACTATATTAAAACCATTGAAAATTTTTGGAGTAGAACTGTAAAAAAGATACGCCTGGATAATGGTGGAGAATACGTGGCTACAAACTTTAAACAGTTTTGTACTTCCAAAGGTATAATACTCGATTATACTCCTCCGTACACTCCTCAATTAAATTCTCATGCTGAGCGATTGGGAAGAGTGCTGATGGACAAAACTCGAGCTATTTTGTTTGATTCAAGATTGGATAAGGAAATGTGGGGTGAAGCACTCTTGACCGCCACATATTTGCTCAATAGAAGTCCTACTAAAGCAGTAACAACTACACCAGCTGAAATGTGGTATAAAACCAAGCCTGATCTATCAAAACTTCACCTTTTTGGAGGTCAAGTTTATGCAAAAAATCTAAAAACCTTGAAAAAACTAGATTTTCGAGCCAACAAATTCACATTTATTGGTTATAGTACCAACTGTTATCGTCTTTGGGATAAGGATAGACGAAAAATCGTACTATCGAGGGATGTTTATTTCTGTAAAGAAAGTATGGAAGAGAACCCCCTCCCAAATCGACCCATTTATCTTGATTTTCAAGTAAATGATGACTATCCTTTCCAGTCTGAAGATCATCATGAAAATGAAGATCAACATGAAAATGAAGATCAACATGAAAGCGATGACGAATCAAGAAGCACAGATGAATTTGATGACGCGCTTGGTGATGAAGATCTGAATCCAGAACCTATTCTTCCAAGTGCTGAGGACGCTCCTCAAGACTCAATCACCACTGAAGTAGCAAATTCTGAAAACCTTGAAGTACAACCTGAAGCTCATCAAGAACAGAAAGTAAGAAGTAAACGAATTATTAAAAAACCTGATAAATTTAAGGACTACATCCTGGAAAATGAAATGGATAACCTTCCGGATACAGCACTTCTGACCTATCATGAAGCAGTAACGGGTATAGATAAAGCAAAATGGGCCACTGCTATTGAAGAAGAAAAACTAGCACTGGAGAAAAATGAAACTTGGACTCTCGTAGATAAATTTTGCGCGAATGGGAAGAAAATCCTGTCAAGCCGATGGGTATTAAAAATTAAAGAAAATGGAAGACATAAAGCAAGACTAGTAGTGAGAGGATACCAACAGATACATGGAATTGATTTTGAAGAAACCTACAGCCCTGTTGTTGGAAGTGACGCTCTAAGAACTATCTTAGCACTGACAGCCAATAATGGTTACTTCACTAAGAAATTCGACATAAAAACTGCTTTTTTGTATGGCTTGTTAGAAGAAGACATTTACATGTCACTACCTGAAGGGTATGAAACTAAAGGTAAAATTGCTAAACTTCATAAAGCCCTCTACGGATTAAAACAAGCCCCAGAACGATGGAATCATCGCTTTGTCGATTTTTTGAAAAAGCAAGGATTAAATCAACTGAAAACTGATCACTGTGTTTTTGTGAACAGTGACAGATCGTTATTACTCGCAATCTACGTCGACGAAGGGATTCTGATTGGAACTGACGAAACTAAAATGAATATTGTCCTTGGAAACTTGAAAAGTGAGTTTGAGATGACGTCAACGAACAACCCGACTTCGTTTCTTGGAATGGAGATAGAATCTGGAGATGACTTCGTCAGGATCACTCAAAAATCCTATACTCAACGAGTGCTCGAAAAATTTGGGATGCAAGATGCTAGACCCACACCGACACCTATAGTTGGATACAAGGATTCGAAAGTTGTCTCAGATCAAGTTACGGACTATCCTTACCGCGAAGCCGTCGGTTGCTTATTATATCTGGCTACTAAAACACGCCCAGATATAAGCTTTGCCGTTGGATACTGCAGCAGGCATATGGAAAATCCCCAACAACAAGACGTCGCCAACGTAAAACGAATCATGCGCTACCTGAAAGGCACACCTGACCATGGGATAACCTACTCAAAAAAATCCGTCACCGAATTGGAAGTCTACACTGATTCAGACTTCGCTGGAGATCCCGCTAACACTAAAAGTACTTCAGGATACGTGATCTACTTCTATGGAGGTCCCATCAGTTGGAGATCGAGAAAACAGCCTATCACAGCAACCAGTAGTACAGAAGCTGAATTCATCTCTGCTGCTGAAGCCTGTAAGGAACTGATGTAGGTATCTGAAAAATTTGATTGAAGAACTAATTAATGGTGATGTAAATGCAACTATGCTAATAGATAATCAAAGTACTATTTGCTTAGTGAAAACTGGCATAATGAATCGCAAAAGGAAACATATTGATGTGAAATATCATTTTTTGAAAGAAAAATTTGATGAAAAACTAATGTCGATAAAATATTGTCCTTCAGACCAACAAATTGCAGATATTTTAACTAAACCGCTAGGTCCTTCAAAATTCAATGAATTTAAATGTAAATTGGTAAATTAAAAAAAAAAAAAATTAAAGAAAAAAATTAGGTATGTGTATATTTTGACGAAATACTGTCTACAGTTTGAAAATTGAAATTTAATGTCATTTAAGTTGTATTGTGACGCATATTAATAATGTTAATTAAGACAATTGTGATCTACATGGGTATTTATTAGAAACTTGAGACTGAATCCAAGTACCTTTAAAATGACTATGACTATCTGTTCAGAATTTGTGAATTGTTCATGATCAAAAATTTTAAATGAATTTGAAAATGATAAATATTAAAATTACAGGGGTGTGTTGGAGGCCTAAATATTAATTTTATTATTTATCTAGTAAGCACTGAAGCCTTCTGCGCAAGTGCAGGCTCCAGCCATCTTTACCTCTTCTAGTATTCCAGTCGGGTCCGGTTCTCCCGTTGTAAAATCTATAATAAAACTTTAATTACGAAGTGTCAGTGAGTCAGTTGTCGTTCTTAAAATATTCCTCGAGTAAAAACCCAACAGTTTGCTGGCACACTTGAAACACAAATTATCGATGCCTAAAGCACGAAAATCAGGCCTTGAATTGCGATATTTTGAGTTGTTTTTATGTTGAGATGAGGAACGGCTATTTTGAGACTGGTTCCGTGACTTGGAACGGCTAGCGGAGTTCCGTTTTGGGTAATCCGAACGTGATTTGTGCGAGTGTGACAGTTTGTTAGTAGAAACCTGCTCCTCGGACGTAACAGGAACTGAACCATTGGAAACAGACTGTGACTGGAGTTCGCGAGACTGAATTCGAGAAGCTTCCAATGAAATTGCTTTCGACAAAATGTCATCAAAATTTGTCACATCAGATTTAGTCCAGTCAAATTAGCCAAAAAAAGGGGGGGGGGGGGGGTTGCATTAATTCCGGACAAAGCGAAACTTTTATGGGTGACTTGTGGGTGCCTATGGAACATGTTTTTAGTATATTCTACTAGATTCTCCTTGTGCTAACTTTTTGGTGCCCGAAAAACCGCGATTTTTCGGCACTTGTTTCAGTTTTTTGCCTATAACTCGTACACGATGCATCCTACGGAAAATTTTACTCTTTCCTTTATTAAACAGGATGAATTTCTGCGTCGAATAATCACCTGAAACGTTAAGATCGGTTCAGCCGTTCGGCCGAAATCGATCGTTGAAGTTTGGCGATTTTTCCCAAATTGGTTGAAAAATGGGTTACGCTCAAGTTTCAAGGCCTGTACATCAAAAACGGCGTATCCAACCAAAAAATGTCACTTAATCAAAGTTGTAGAGAATCAAATTTTGTGTAAGAAAAGCATCCCCCCCTTCCTCCCCCCTCCCACCCGCCCCTACCAAATGATAGAATAACGAAACAACTTCTGAGTAAACGAAATTATGAGTATTGAAAACGGTGTTGCAATCAAAAAATGTCATATAATCAAAGTGAAACGTCTGTTGTTCAACTTACTAAGGCACTGAGGTACTTGTAATACTAGAAAAGGCGAAAGAAAAAACATTCTCCTGGTCCTAACTTTTTGGTGCCCAAAAAACCGCGATTTTTCGGCACTTGATTCAGTTTTTCGCCTATAACTCGTACACGATGCATCCTACGGAAAATGTTACTCAATCCTTTATTAAACAGGATGAATTTCTGCGTCGAATGACCACCTGAAACGTTAAGATCGGTTCAGCCGTTTGGCCGAAATCGATCGTTGAATTTTGCCGCTTTTTCCCAAATTGGTTGAAAAATGGGTTACGCTCAAGTTTCGAGGCCTGTACATCAAAAACGGCGTATCCAACCAAAAAATGTCACATAATCAAAGTTGTAGAGAATCAAATTTTGTGTAAGAAAAGCATCCCCTCTTCCTCCCCCCCCCTCCCACCCGCCCCTACCAAATGATAGAATAACAAAACAACTTCTGAGTAAACGAAATTATGAGTATTGAAAACGGTGTTGCAATCAAAAAATGTCATATAATCAAAGTGAAACGTCTGTTGTTCGACCTAAGGCACTGAAGTACTTATAATAATAGAAAAGGCAAAAGAAAAAACATCTCCTAGATTCTCCTTTTGCTCACTTTTTGGTGCCCGAAAAACCACGATTTTTCGGCACTTGTTCCAGTTTTTCGCCTATAACTCGTACACGATGCATCCTACGGAAAATTTTACTCAATCCTTTATTAAACAGGATGAATTTCTGCGTCGACTGACCACCTTCATTTTTTAGATCGGTTCAGCCGTTTGGCCGAAATCGATCGTTGAAGTTTGGCGATGTTTCCCAAATTGGTTGATCGCCAAAACTTCAACGATCGATTTCGGCCAAACGGCTGAACCGATCTAAAAAATGAAGGTGGTCAGTCGACGCAGAAATTCATCCTGTTTAATAAAGGATTGAGTAAAATTTTCCGTAGGATGCATCGTGTACGAGTTATAGGCGAAAAACTGGAACAAGTGCCGAAAAATCGTGGTTTTTCGGGCACCAAAAAGTGAGCAAAAGGAGAATCTAGGAGATGTTTTTTCTTTTGCCTTTTCTATTATTATAAGTACTTCAGTGCCTTAGGTCGAACAACAGACGTTTCACTTTGATTATATGACATTTTTTGATTGCAACACCGTTTTCAATACTCATAATTTCGTTTACTCAGAAGTTGTTTCGTTATTCTATCATTTGGTAGGGGCGGGTGGGAGGGGAGGGGAGGAAGAGGGGATGCTTTTCTTACACAAAATTTGATTCTCTACAACTTTGATTATGTGACATTTTTTGGTTGGATACGCCGTTTTTGATGTACAGGCCTTGAAACTTGAGCGTAACCCATTTTTCAACCAATTTGGGAAAAAGCGGCAAAATTCAACGATCGATTTCGGCCAAACGGCTGAACCGATCTTAACGTTTCAGGTGGTCATTCGACGCAGAAAATTCATCCTGTTTAATAAAGGACTGAGTAACATTTTCCGTAGGATGCATCGTGTACGAGTTATAGGCGAAAAACTGAATCAAGTGCCGAAAAATCGCGGTTTTTCGGGCACCAAAAAGTTAGGACCAGGAGAATGTTTTTTCTTTCGCCTTTTCTAGTATTACAAGTACCTCAGTGCCTTAGTAAGTTGAACAACAGACGTTTCACTTTGATTATATGACATTTTTTGATTGCAACACCGTTTTCAATACTCATAATTTCGTTTACTCAGAAGTTGTTTCGTTATTCTATCATTTGGTAGGGGCGGGTGGGAGGGGGGAGGAAGGGGGGATGCTTTTCTTACACAAAATTTGATTCTCTACAACTTTGATTATGTGACATTTTTTGGTTGGATACGCCGTTTTTGATGTACAGGCCTTGAAACTTGAGCGTAACCCATTTTTCAACCAATTTGGGAAAAATCGCCAAACTTCAACGATCGATTTCGGCCAAACGGCTGAACCGATCTTAACGTTTCAGGTGGTTATTCGACGCAGAAATTCATCCTGTTTAATAAAGGAAAGAGTAAAATTTTCCGTAGGATGCATCGTGTACGAGTTATAGGCAAAAAACTGAAACAAGTGCCGAAAAATCGCGGTTTTTCGGGCACCAAAAAGTTAGCACAAGGAGAATCTAGTAGAATATACTAAAAACATGTTCCATAGGCACCCACAAGTCACCCATAAAAGTTTCGCTTTGTCCGGAATTAATGCAAACCCTAACTGCTAATTTGACTGGACTAATTGAAGCAGTTGCTCACGTATCCAATTGTCGCGGATACCTCTAATAAACTGAGCACGCAGAAAAACCTCTGCAATTGAGACTCGTTCTTGACAAACACATTCGACGTGGAACCCACAATCTGATAGATTTTGTTGAAGTGTGGCAACATACTCGGTAATTGTCTGTTTGTCGGTCTGATAACAAGATAGAAAGTAATGTTGGGACACGACAATGTTACGTTTGGGACTCAACATCGCGGAAAATGCTTCTTTCAAGTTCGCATATTTGAGGTTCTTGATCGGCTTGTCAGGGCCAGAAAATGCCGACAAGTTGTTGTAATGGGTTGAACCTATAGATGCACAAAGAAGTTGAGCCTTTTTACTGTCACTTTGAATGTTTTTGACGTCTAGGTAATTACTAAAACGCTCTAAGTAGCAAGAAAACTTTTCCTTTTTCGGGTCATATTCCTCAAAAGGGTGAACGTTTGTTGGTGAGTCGGATGTTTCCCGATGATACTGCATTTGCGCGATCAGAGTTTGGTTGCTGACTTTAATCGTCTCGGCAAAAACTGTTAACATCTGGTGAAACTGATCGGAATTCATTGTGACTTACGTAGGTATTTCACGAAAATCTTCCCGAGAAAAATGAGACTGGCAACGTGAACTTGAGGCGACTGGGAGACTCGATCGGACGTACGCACTGTTGAGATTCACGTACCTACCTACTTTTGAACGATCACTTTCAAACACTTTCTTTTCATCCTTGTCGACAATTATTGTATATTGGGATGAAAATGATAAAGAGACTGATGAGAGACTTGATTTGCACGCGTTGTATTGAACATTAGATAACATGGAATGCATTTGCATAATTAAGGTAACAGTCGGGGAAGGTTACAACAAGAACAACCCTTTAATGCCCTGGAATACCACAGACTCACAATCAGTTACTTCATTCATGAAATGTAGTCGGACTCTCGAAGAGCTCCACTCTTGTTATCAAATTTTGCCTCATAGGTAATCATCCCATTTTATGATCAATATGTTGCAGACGAGAGGGATGATGTGAACTTCCTCGAACCACTATCCTAATAACTGGACACAGTGGAATAATTATTGCATATTTGTGAAAAAAGAAAGACCTAATCAAAAATGGCTTGTGTTCGAACGTAACTTCTAAAAATTTCGAATTTTTCACAACAAAGGTGAAAACGTTGAAACACATTGATTAAGAGAGACTGCATCTCCTGCAGCAACCAAACCTGCTAGATGTAGTGATAAGCGCAGGTGAGGGAGTAAAGCTGGGTTCACATGGGTGCGTAATGTCCGTAATCCGTAATGCGCAAAATGAGAAGTGGGGGTGGTCCGTAATCCGTTAAGTCCGTAACGCGTAAAAGAGCGTTCACATGGCCAAATGATTACGCAGAAGCGCGCAGTAGGTTCTGCGCAGAATTGTTTTCCCGCTCGCCTTTTTTCCTGCGTTCAGCTGTTTCGCCCTGTTCATCGATCGAATAATTTCTTATTAATTATTAACTTCGAAAAAAATTATTTTCATCGTCTTTTTGGTGATTTTCCTACTTGTAGGCCCGGTGAATGGTATACCCAGTGTTGGACAAAAATTAGCTATAGCTAAAAGCTACAGCTAAATTAGCTACGATTTAGCTGAAACTAGCAGCTAAATATTTAGCTATTAGCTGTCGAGGAACAGATAAAATTTCAAGCTAAGTTAGCTATTAGTCGAAAACTTATAGCTAACAGATTTAGCTTCGGTGATTTAGCTGTTCCTCGACAGCTAATAGCTAAATTTATCTTTTAGCTATTAAAAAAAACTATAAGCTAATAATTAGCTAAATTATTTAGCTATTAGTTGAAAAATTAACTAGCTAATAAATTAGTTAGCTAATGCCTGTGGCGACCCCGAGTTTCCATGCTGATAACAACAACCACCACCACCTGGCGGAACCTTCATCGGTTTTTGCTTATCATTCCCGCTCGCAAGATATTAACTGTTGTTTCATTTTTACAAGTTCTACTTTATTACAAATTCAAATTTATTCGTGTTACTCATGCTCATGTACATGGATAGAATTAAACTTTCGTTCAAGTGAACTATTGTGTTTTGTGTTCAGGCACCCATAAACTGGTGACCCCTGACTTGAATTTACTTTCTTTTGGGTGCTCGGATCGGCGCGGAGTTTTCATCATGACAGACGAAAGTAAAATTGATCCAAACGTTTCTCTCTTAGACATGGACATTGCCGACTTGCCAAAAGCAGAATCATACATAAGCCATGCTGCTCTGAAACTCCCTAAATTTTGGCATCAGGATCCGGAACTTTGGTTTATCAGTGTAGAAGCACAATTTGAAACCGCGCGTCCACGAATCACGCGAAGTGAAACAAAATTGAACCACATTCTGGCCAAGATTCAACCGGAACACTTGCGCGAAATCGCCGATGTTCTTCGGGACCCTACCAGACGTAATTATGACTCTATCAAAGAAGCTGTCATCAAACGGTTTGGCGAAACGGACGATGAAAAGTTGAACAAACTTCTAGGCAACATTGACATCGGTGATCGTCTACCTTCGCAACATCTCCGTGAACTCCAACGACTTGCTGGCCCTGGAGTGCCTAACCATCTGCTACGTGGAATATGGTTGAAAAAACTTCCACCTCAGACGCAACAAATATTACAAGTAAGCTATACCAACGATCTTTCTAGTTTAGCTGAGATGGCTGATAGGATTCGTTCGGTCAATATATCGACCATTCATGCTGTTTCTTCCTCACCAGATACTGTTTCTTCCTGCTCCAGTCAGGTTGACTTGATGTCAAAATTATGTCAACAGGTTGAAAAGTTGACCTTAGCTGTACAAAACCTATCTTCCGAACGTTCTAGGTCGCGCTCTAGATCGAATAGCAACTCAAATGAAACTCGAAACTCCAGTTTGACACGTGACTCAAACATCACTTCAAGTTCCAACCCGATTTGTTCCTTTCATCAACAGTACAAGGATCGTGCACGTAATTGCAGACCTCCTTGCAACTACATGAAGACTAAGTCGGTAAACTCTCAACCATCCTCGACCTAGCGGCAATTGGGGATGGTATGACGTCACGCCGCCTAGTCATTTGCGACAAACGCTCAAATTTGGAATTTCTTGTCGATACTGGCGCTGATATCAGTCTTCTTCCTCCGCAACGTTCTGATCTCAATAATATTTCTCCCATAACTCTCTTTGCTGCCAACAACTCAATTATAAACACGTATGGTGAACGCTTATTGCATTTAGATTTTGGACTAAGACGTATTTTCCCATTTGTTTTCACCATTGCCAATGTCAACCGCCCCATTCTTGGCAGCGATTTTCTCCGCCACTTTGGATTACTGGTGGACATAAAAAATTCAAAAGCTAATTGACTCTCATACTACTCTAGTTGCTTCAGCTACAACTATCGATAGCAAACCAATGGGTATTTCGACTATAGGTACCTCACTACCTACTGAAATAACCTCATTGATCACCAAGTATGCTACACCTCGCACTGATGCAAATTCTAAATGCAAACAAACCAATGTCTTTCATCATATTGAAACAACTGGCCCACCATGCTATGCACGCCCTCGTCGTTTACCTCCAGACAAGCTCAAAGTAGCTAAGGAGGAGTTTGAATATATGCTCCAGATGGGTATATGCCGTCCATCGAGTAGCCCTTGGGCTAGTCCCCTGCACCTAGTAAAAAAAAGTGTGGTGACTGGCGCCCCTGTGGGGATTTTCGCAGGCTGAACTCGCAGACCATTCCAGACCGGTACCCAGTCCCCAATCTTCAAGATTGTACCTCAAATCTCCATGGCTGCACAATTTTTTCCAAAATCGACTTGGCTAAAGCATTTCTGCAAATTCCAGTTCATCCTAGCGACATCCCTAAAACTGCGGTGACCACACCTTTTGGTTCATTTGAGTTCCTCATGATGCCTTTTGGTTTGCGAAATGCCTCTCAAACGTTTCAGCGGTTTGTGGACTCCATCAGCAGAGATTTGCCCTTTGTCTTCTGCTACATCGATGACTGGCTGATTTTTTCAAAATCAAGGGAGGAACACCTGCAGCACCTTGACATAGTCTTCCAACGACTTCAAGAGTACGGGTTATCCATTAATGCTTCCAAATGCACTTTTCTTTGTGATCAAGTTGATTTCCTGGGCTACAATATTACAGCTAATGGCATCTCCCCTATGAAGGAGAAGGTAGATGCAATCTCATCTTATCCAAAGCCTTCCACAATCACAGGTCTGAAACGGTTTTTGGGAATGCTGAATTTTTATCATCGCTTCTGCCCTCGTCTTTCTGAAATTCAAGCTCCATTACATATTTCTTCAAAGAAAAATGATACTCAAACTATTGATTGGACTCCTGAGATGTCGGACTCATTTGAAAGGTGTAAACACGCATTACTTTCTGACACCCTTCTCGTGTTTCCTGACCCCCAAGCCCCTCTGTCCATCATGTCAGATGCTTCAAACACGTCCATTGGTGGTGTGGTGCATCAGTCTAAAAATGGTCAGTTCCAACCTCTAGCATATTTTTCTCGAAAGTTATCTCAAGCAGAGCGCAACTACTCTTGTTATGACCGTGAATTGCTAGCAATTTATGCTACAGTCATGCAATTTTCTTATATGCTAGAAGGAAGAAACTTTACCATCTACACGGATCATCGTCCGCTTATCTATGCATTCACTAAGCCCCAGGGAAACATGTCACCAAGACAAATACGCCACCTGTCACTTATCAGTCAATATTCAACTGACATCAAACATATCACTGGCGTTAATAACTCACCTGCTGACGCTCTCTCACGCATTGAGACAATTGTGAAATGCTCCATCCAACCAGCTGACATGGCTTCTGCACAAGAACATGATCAGCAACTACAGGATCTGTTGAAATCCACCTCATCTAATCTCAGACTTCAGAGGCAATTGGTGGAAAACAGCAACCTCTATTGTGACACATCCACTGGTAAGATCAGACCCTATGTACCGTCTGATCTCAGATTTGGTGTTTTCCAACACTTCCACTCCATCTCGCATCCTGGAGGTCGTGCAACTTCACGCATCATAGCAGACCGTTTTGTATGGCCTTTCATGCAGAGGGATATAAAACTCTGGGTACGCCAGTGTCATCCTTGCCAAACCTCAAAGGTAAATCGTCATGAGAAAACTCCACTCTCATCTTTTCTCAAGCCTGACGACAGATTTGCTCATATCCATATTGATGTGGTAGGACCACTGCCTACATCTCATGGTCAATCTTACATACTCACATGTATTGACAGATTTACTCGATGGGTGGAAGCAATCCCCATGGCTGATCAGACTGCAATCACAATCTCTCAAGCGTTCTTTACCAACTGGATAGCGAGATTTGGTTCCCCACTATTCCTAGTCACGGATCAAGGACGCTCCTTCCAGTCATCGCTGTTCCGTGAAGTCGCCACTCTCCTGGGGATTGAACTTCGATTCACAACCAGCTATCACCCACAATGTAATGGGTTGGTAGAGCGCTCACATCGTTCAATCAAGGCTGCACTCATGAGTCGTCTGGGAAATTCTCGGGAACGCTGGTTTGAGGAATTGCCTGTTGTACTCCTTGGCCTTCGCAGTATCTTCAAGCCAGACATCAAAGCCACTCCAGCTGAGTTGGTTTATGGAAGTACTCTCAGACTTCCTGGTGATTTTATGACCAGTTCTACCATGGTTGCTGCACCTACAGCTGAATATGCTTGCAAATTGCGTGACATTTTTGCCCAGCTTCGTCCAACTGATACTGCGTGGCACTCGAAGGAAAAGCCCTTTGCTATCCCTGCACTGGAAACATCCTCCCACGTCTATCTTCGCTATGATGGTGTACGTCCAGGTCTACAACGCCCTTACACTGGACCGTACCTGGTGATGCGACGGACCCTGAAGACTTTTGACATCCTTATTGGTCCGAACCGTGTAACTGTTTCCAGAGACAGGCTGAAGCCTGCTTTTATGCTACAAGACGACCTTCTATCACCTGAACAGACTCAGAATCGACTGGAACACTCCAGCCAACCTCAGCCTGACATGGAATCGTCGGGGAATCCTGACAATACACACTCATCTCCCACAACTGAACCTCAGCCAGCCCCTGTAGATGTGTCACAACTCCCTCATGCCAAGCCAACCACCACGCGCAGCGGTAGACGTGTTCATTTCCCTGCAGCCCTGAGGGACTTCCAGACTTCCTAAGAGGGGAGTGATGTGGCGACCCCGAGTTTCCATGCTGATAACAACAACCACCACCACCTGGCGGAACCTTCATCGGTTTTTGCTTATCATTCCCGCTCGCAAGATATTAACTGTTGTTTCATTTTTACAAGTTCTACTTTATTACAAATTCAAATTTATTCGTGTTACTCATGCTCATGTACATGGATAGAATTAAACTTTCGTTCAAGTGAACTATTGTGTTTTGTGTTCAGGCACCCATATGCCCAACTCTGGGTATACCCATTTCGGAAAACGAGGTAAGTACCTTTGATGTAAGAAAATAATGTTGTGAAGAATTGCAATGTTCAGAACGACCAAATTCTCTCAAAAATGTCTTTTAACCCAGGTTTTCGGAAGTTGAATCAATTGAAAAATAGGTTTTCGGAAGTTTAATAAATTGAAAAATAGGTTTTCGGAAGTTGAATCAATCATATTTCCACATAATACGCAGACTTCTTGCATACGGTTATTGGAGAATGATTTGATTTCTGAGGATTATTTGACATAATTTGATCGGACGAGATCAATGAGGCTCTCATTAAAATCAATTAAATTCATATCCAGCAAAGCACAACGAAAATGAAAACCAAATAACAACACGGAATCGGCAATCGGATTGTTTGGTCAATAAACCAAAAACGAGACCGAGTGAACGACGAACAGCTGAACGATGAACAGGCGACGAGAGATTTCACGAAGTTTGCCGAAATTTATCAAAGTTCATCCGTAATGCGTAAAATATCTAATTTTGCAAAACGATACACTCCACTCTGAAAGTCTTCGTCCGCAAAGATCGCTCGGGGCGGGAGCCTCACACAGGGGGCGCCTCAATTGGCTCCAGCCAATAGTGTGCCGAGCCGTCACAAGGGCTTCCACCACCGGCAATCCCCAAGTTGAAGATCCGAAGAAGTCTTCCATGCGAGACCGAAAGCATGGAGGTAGAGGTCGGGAGCGCGCCACCAAGTGGCAGCACCGGACGGGCCAGCGCGAGGAAGTGACCGGGTGGGGGAAGGATCCAGAGAGGGAGGGCACAGCTGAGGTGACGCGATCGCCGACCCTCAGTCGTGTCTTGATCGAGCCACTCAACCCCCAAAAACAACCTTTTGTATTAGAGCCCACCAAAGAGTCTGTGTGACAAGTAGAGTCTGTGTGACAAGTATAGTCTGTGTGACAGTAAGTGATTTTGAACATTAGAGCCACCCGATTGAACATTTGGAAACCTGAAGTTATCTCCTAGAGACTGTCAGTGCACGAATACGCCCTCCTGAAGGCTCAAGTAACCAACGGTCGACCGTCGCATTCCAAAGGACCACACCCAACGGAAACTCCCGAAAAACCCAGTACTGGTAAATTTAACTCTTTTGTAAATCTTTTTAAGTAATGTTCCTCCTAGGTAATTTGATTCCTATTGATTTTCTCATTGTCCAAAGGACTTAGTAACTTCATGTTCCGAAACACCACGTGTTCAGTTTTATGTTTTGTAACACCGCGTGCGAATGTTCATGTTTCTCATTAGGTTTCGAAACACCACGTGCTTTTGATCTTGGAGGTTATCCTCATCAGGGCCCTCAGTTAGTAGAGTCATTACGCAAATATTGATAAGGGTATCTTAGTCCCAAATTGAAGAAGTGATTGTTCCTTTATTTTCTTGTCAATTGAATACTTACCTGGAAAATTATACAGGATTCTTATTGTTTGTATATCTTGTGGTTGTTATTGGTACTCTCCCGATCAATTTCCTGGTGCAAAATAGTTTGAATAAAAAATACTTACCTGAGAATACTTACCTTGAAATACGTAGTGAGAGCCAGAGTAGAGTCATTAACGTAGAAACAAACTTGAAAGTACTTACCTTAGACTTTCTGAAATCTCGAAGAACCTGAAACAGGAAGAAAAGTTAATAAGTACAAAAATACAAATTTTTACACAATAACGGGAAAAGTAGGAGAAGTCTTAGAGGAAAGATACTTACCAAATATCAAGTTCGACAAAGATAGGCATTTTTCGGTGATCCCCGAAGGGATACCTATTCAACGCCATCCTTGCCGTTGTCTGCTGACTCGTTCTGCTACTTGTAGAAATCACGGTAAGTAAAATATTGGATACTCCTAGTATAAGCGCAAGGGCATTGTAGTGGCGAATTTAAAATTAGTACCAAAACTCTCTCAGCCATCACTGTGTTGGAAATTCGCCATTACAATAGCATCCAATTACGCACTATGGACATTACGCACCTAGGTGAACCAAGCTTAATAGCCATGGAGGAGCCATCTCTTATCATGCAAGTTTTTTGGATTTCATACTTTGATATTATAGTAGTGTAAGCACACGTTCCTCTCAGTTTACTAGAGAATAATAAAAATTCCTCAACGAAAGCTACCGATTTGTAAGCTGCGAATGTGATAATCTCACCGCTGCCACCAATTCTGTAGTGTCCATCTGATATGTGAACTATTTGCAATAAATTAAAAGGGTTGTTAAAACTGAGATTTTGGAACGTAGGGTTTGAGCCTGAACCAATTAAATGTAGGTTGAGAATCTACACTGACACAAGATTTGTAAATTAAAATAATTTGGAATATACTCGTATTTACCTGGTAGGTGATTATGGAGTGCTCTCAAAGGTACGTCACTGTTGTTGTCTGCTTTACCGCCATAAGGGCCAAATTGTAAAATGATTCCACCAAATGTGGTCAAGTCTGAAGGACGGTTGTGAATAATTCCTGAATGGAATTACTGCGCATGAAAAGCCTAACGGTGCACAAAAAACCTATCCGTGCGATCAAAAGAGGATGCGCACAAAAAACCTATCTGTGCACGGAATGAATTTAAATTGTTAGAAAGGAAGTTAACTGCGCAAGTTATTTGTCTGATACCAGGAACTGGGTATAGTATTGAGAAAACATCAAATATAACTTGAATAGGAACTTTAATTAAGATAGTATGTCTAAATTGAGATGTCGCACATTTGGACCTACTTCAATATGAGGCGTTGATAGCCAGAGTGGACCATCCCACAAATTTTCCGAAAATGAGTTATTTCGTGCAATGGGTCCGTGGTCGTCCCATCTATCGAATTATTGTTGGAATTTGAATTGTTTCCAAACGTGCCAAGAGATAACGCCACTTTTCAGATGGTCCAACTGCTAATTGGCTGCCAATTTCGAAAACCAGACTGGACCATGTTGCTTGGTCCACTCTGGTGCGTCATGAACTTATCAAAACCCAGCGTTGCCTTGGAGTTGGTCCGCCTGAAATAGAAACTACCTACCTAATTATACGTGTTTGTCTCAACACCGAAGACCATACACACTCCAGTAGAAGGAATTTTTGTTCTTCTGCTCCCAGATGATGTGCCATCTGTACAGCTGTGCCATTTACGATTTCTCTAGAAGGTACCTTACCTACTCATTAGTTTGTTCATCCTGCATCCTCCTTCGTCTCCGGTGATTACCTTTTCCAATTTAATTTAATAACCTGAATTGATTTGATGGCGCCACCTACTAGATACATTGAGAATGGTAAGTAGATACATACTTATGTACGACACATTTGCTTAGCATACTTTCAGATCAATATACCTACCTACTTAGCCAACGATTTTACGACTCATTATTCTATTGGTACTTTTTGATGTATTATCGTAGATGAAGAAGTCGCAGAACTTCTGAGAAGTCTGGAAGATTCTGGGTCGGAATATGAACCATCTAGTTCCGAATCGGCGAGCTCTGGCGATGAGGTGAGTGAAGTCCGTCCAGAACACCAGGTAGCCGATTCTTCAAACCACGTAAGTGAACAAGTAGTAGGGGTTTCGAATGATGTTTCAAGATCAAGGAAGAGACTGCGTAATGAGAGTGGGTGGAAAAAGAAGATCAGGCAAAATCAGAGGGCTAAGGGAATGGCATACGTTAACACTTCAGGTAATGAGGTACCAGAAAAACGTTTTAGACCAACTCCAAGTTGCTGCAAAATGCAATGCTACACCAAATTTCCAGAAGAAATGCAGCAAAATATTTTCAGAAAATTTTACGAACTAGCCAACTTTGACAAGCAAACTGCCTTTATTTTTTTTCAAGTAAGAGTGCTACCTGTTTTCCGCCACTATCGGCCTACTTTGGAAAGTCGTAATGGGAAACAAAAAAACACAACAAGGCGCTACTTTTTACCAACAGAAGATGGCAGCGAAGTGCAAGTGTGCAAGATGTTTTTTAAGGGGGTATTAGCAATCTCTGACGGTAGGATCGACAGAGTTATGAAGAACAAAAATGGGATGACACCACCAACAGATCAAAGAGGAAAACATACCCCAATAAATAAAACATCTGATGATAAAATAGCTGAAACTTGTACTTTCATCAAAAAGTTTCCAACATATGAATCACACTATTCAAGGAACAAAAGTTCCAGGCTTTATTTGTCTCCTGATCTCAACATAAGTTTGATTTATCAAGAATATTTAAATACCCACGTGGACAACTTTGTTTCAGACAAAATATTTCGCGACATATTCAACACAAAATTCAATCTTCACTTTCACGCTCCAATTACTGATTCCTGCAAAACTTGTGACACATTGCACATGCAAATCAAGTGCCATTCAGATCCAAATGAAATTTCTGTGTTCAAAAACGAATTGGAAGCTCACCAAAGAAAAGCAGATGCAGCTCGCAAATCTATGGTGGACGATTCTAAAATCCCTTCCTCAGATTGTGATGACGACACTACAGTCATAGCTTTTGACTTGATGAAAACTCTTCCAACGCCTGTGCTATCTACAGGGGTGGTTTATTATACACGGCAGTTGTGGACCTACTGCCTAGGTATTCATAACACTAGGACAGGAAAAGCCTTCATGTATGTGTGGAACGAGTCCATAGCTTCTCGTGGGCCTAACGAAATTGGCTCGTGCCTTCTTCATTTTTTTAAGGTTTGTTTGGACAGGCAGTCCTGAACGGTTCAGAACCGACCACGCCCCTTTTGAGGCGTATGGACAGCGCCAGAACCAGTCCGGGATTTTTAGTTCGGTGTATGGACAGCCAGTCCAGGACTGTTTCGAACTGGTTCTGACGGTTCGAGATTTTTTTCAGAACCACTAGTCCAGAACTTCTTCTTCTTCTTTTTTTAGTCCCCTCTCCATGGATTTCTCACTTGGCCTTCTGACTTTCTTGAGGTAACAACAAAGTTGTGTCTGAAAAGAGCTAGGCTGTGATTTTTTCGGACAAGAAGATTACCAAATATTCATCAAATTGAGCACCATCATTGAAATTGTTCCATAGTTCCTTCAAAATATATCATTATACAACATTTGTTAATTTTACTTGTTTTTTCCTAATTTTTTGGTTTTTATTTGTTGTTGAGAAAACTGTGATTGCTACAGGTATTTATTTATTGGTATCGTGAACAAGTTTTCGTGACGATTTTTCAGTTTATGTGCCAAAGCAAAGACATAAAAATGTCAAAAGTGCCAAAATTAGCGCCAGATTTTCGGGGTTGCAAGTTTGGGATCATATCAACATAATCAAATCGTAGATCGCGTTCGCAATGTTCAATGTAATTGAATATCCGCACTGCGTTGGAGAATCCATGAGATTTTAACGGTGCATTTTTTGTTCTTCTATGAGAAAGTGCACTTCACGACGAGCGATCAAAAACTGAGAGGTAAGAAGGTAGAGCAGAATAATTCCGTCGAGGTAGAGTAGGTACCTACAACAATTATTATGTGTGCGTCCAATGACGAATACACCTTGGAAGAATACCTGTAGGTGCGCACAATTGTGATAGAAATGTAATCCTGATTATACTGGTGTGAAACTACTGGTGTAGTCTACTTAGTTCCATTGGAAAGTTCATAACAACACCTCATTTCTTGTAATTGTGATTGATTTTTTTCAATTCTACCATTGATAAAGCAGATGGTTTCATCTTGTTTTTGCTATAATTCATGCATGTCTAGTAAGCAATTTGCTGTGAGTTGTCCTTATCTCACCTGTGAACCTTCAGCCCAATTTCATTCGATTTTATTGTGATGAATGGATTCAAGAATACCTACATATTTTGAGCAACATAAAGAACCAAATATGCTCTTTTGGCGGTAGTTTATTTCGTAAAAAAAAACAGGAAAAAAAGCCTAGGTAGGTAGGCTACTTATGCAATATCAGAACAACTACAAATTTTATGTACTTTTTTGATAGATGATTAAGATGCAACGAAGTAAAATTTACTACATTTAATGCGAAAAAAAACAAATCCTATGTTATCCTGATTTGATATTGACAAGAAATCAGCAGAAAGTTAAGTTTGCTGACTTGTTCTTTCATTTTAGCTGTCGCGACGAAGGACATGACGGACAGGTGTCAGTTGTAGTTCTGAATTGGTTCTAAACGCGTATGGACAGCTAGTGAGTTCCGAACGGTTCTCATCCCCTCCCCAGTCAGTTCTGTCTCGGACTAGTTCGATCCCGAACTGGTTCTGGACTGACTGTCCAAACAAACCTTTAGAAACCATGTGTAGTGGCTCCAAGGCAAGGAATTCGGCGCAAGAACCACCACCCTGTTGATTGTTCAATTTCCAGATTTGATTAGTCATTTTTTCAATCATGTTTATTACAGTTCATTTTCAATTCAAATTGCGTGCTTATTTCGATGATTAGTTACCACAAATTGGCGACAAGGATAAAATAGTGATATCGAACTTTTTTATGTTTTTTTCGTTGGCCGTTTTCCGTGTTGTTTTTGTTCTGTCGGTCGTTTTTCAATGTCGTTTTGTTTTTTGTTCTGTCGACCTCATCATTCTACTTCGACTCGATTCTACCTCGACTCCGCTTGTCACTGACAACTTGATCCAGTAATAAGGTAATATTGTTACCTATAAAATCTTGCTATTTACATAAAACGGCCAAATCAACACCTTCAAATGGATTCCGAACAGTTCAACCTTCTGCTTCAAGCTCTTCAAAGTAACCAGCAGCAGCTTATAGAAACGCTAGTAGCACGTCCTGCCTACCTTCAAATTCCGCCATTTGAAAATTTCGAGGCATCTAAGGAAAATTTCAAAACATATAAGGCCCGTTTCGAGAATTATCTGACTATGAAGGGTATTTTCAACGACAAAAACCTGTGTTCTCAAATGTTGTTGACCTCAATCGGCACAAAATACTACCAGTTGATAGTCTCTCTGGTTGCTCCCAAAGAGCCTCCTGATGTACCTTACGAGGAGCTTGTTGCAGCCCTGGAGGCTTATTTGTGCCCCAAACGAAATGTCCTGGTTGCACAGCATTGTTTTTTGTCCCTCTACCAACAGGAAAATCAGTCAATTGCAGATTTTGTCGCTCTCTTACGCCGTGACATACGTGAATGTGAATTTGTATGCGAGTGTAAGAAGAGTATCGCTGACACTTTCTTACGTGCACAGTTCATAAGGGGCCTACGTGACAATACTATGCGTGAAAATATATTACAAGCTGAAAATACTAAAAAATTCGACGATGTAGTGAAAAAAGCGTTAGCTCTTGAAGCCAGTAAACTAGATAGCTTGCAAATGAGCACTAAGCATCCGATTCATCCAGATTCTCTCACATCCCCTTCAGAGATAAATAAACTACAACCTTCCAACTCACGATCTAGACACCCCAACCAGTTTCGTTCAAGTGATAATCAAAGACGGTTCCATACACGCTCAGAATCTCGCCTTGACATGAAGTCCTTAGGCATTCAAGATCTTTGCATACGTTGTGCTTCAACTTCTCACAGATCTAAAGACTGTGTTAAGGAGTATAACAAATTGAAATGCAATCTGTGCTCTAAAACAGGACATGTATCGAAAGTTTGTATTAAAAGTTTGATGGAAAACAAAAAAACTTTCAAAACCACTCATGCCATATCAGACTCAGACTCATCTGATGAAGGTAGTAACCAGGCCTATGGGTTCAATCAAGTCATTGATATAATGGCTAATGACTCAAAGGATAGTGACTCTTCCAAATACTTTGTGACAGTTTCAATTGAAAACCAACCAGTAAAATTCGAAGTGGACTCAGGAGCTGGATTCACACTGATACCACGATCACAATACCAGAAGCTTAATCTAAGTGCTCCACTTCAAAAGTCCGATCTAATTTTTCGATCCTACACTAAACATGTGTTCAAGCCTGATGGTAAACTCCATGTCATGGTAAAATACAAAGATCACTGTTCAGTTGAAGAGATTTTTGTGGTCTCAGATGACTTTTCAGCACTTCTTGGTCGCAGCTGGATCCGACACTTGAATATTGAATGCGGAGAAACGATTGAGATGTTCCTTACTCCTTACGTGAGAAAGTTGAGAAGGAGCTCGATTCTCTGGAAGCCCAGGGCATAATTTCAAAGGTAAACCATAGCGATTGGGGATCACCTCTTGTGGTGGTACCAAAACCTGACGGTAATGTTAGGTTGTGTGTTGACTACAAGGTTGGCGTCAATGGACAACTCCAAGCAGCACACTACCCAATTAGAAAAGTCGAGCAAATCTTCAATGAACTCAGAAATGCCACCTACTTCTGCCGGCTTGACCTTTTCAAAGCCTACCTCCATGTCAGAATGGATGATGCCAGTGCTCAGGTTCAAACAATATCAACCCATCGAGGAACCTATGCTATGAAGCGCCTTAGTTTTGGTATCAAAACGGCCCCTAGCGAATTCAACAGAATTCTTGACTCTATTCTTCAAAATCTTGATGGAACAATTTCATACTTCGATGACATTATTGTTTATGGAACATCAATCAACGAATGTCAAGAAAGACTAGAAAAATGCTTGACCAGACTTCAAGAAAATGATCTTCACCTCAATAAGGGAAAATGTGAGTTTTTCAAAACTCAGATACAATATCTGGGACACAGAATTCGTTTTAATCAGATCATGAAATGCAAAAATAAAATCAAGGCTATCACAGACATGCCACGCCCTAACAATCAAGATGATGTAAGACGATTTCTGGGTTTGATCACGTATTATTCAAAATTCATTCCTAACTGTGCCTCACTCACATACCCGTTGAGGAAACTAGTGAAAAAGTCATCCAAATTTCACTGGGGGTCAGCCTGTGAATCTGCCTTTCAAAATCTGAAACAAGAAATCTGCAGTGAAAGAGTCCTTGTTCCTTTCAACCCAGAATTACCCATTGTTCTCACTTGTGATGCCAGCCCGGTAGGTGTTGCAGGGGTTCTTTCTCACCTTGTTGATGGAGAAGAGCGACCAATCGCATTCGCCTCACGTTCCCTAACCCCAGCTGAGACCAACTATAGTCAACTTGACCGAGAGGCTTTGGCCATTGTGTTTTCGGTTAGCCATTTTTACATGTATTTGTATGAACATCACTTCCAGCTTGTGACAGACAACCAGCCACTAAACAGGATTATCCATCAATCTTCAAGACTTCCTCCCATGACCTCTGCCCGACTCTTGAGGTATGCCTCCTTCCTCTCAGGGTTTGATTATGCAACCAGTTTCAAAAGAGGTTCGGACAATACTAACGTGGACACCTTGTCGAGGGCACCAATAACTAATGCTTCCAAAACTATAGACCTATCTATCAACCAAGAAGTACATGAACTATGTGCCATGTCTGTTCAAGAAATTTCGTCTGCGCAAATTGACTTCAAAACAATAGCTAAATCTACTGATGAAGATGATCATTTATCTCAAATCAAAGTTGGAATCCTAGAAGGTCAACACCATGATGACTATATATTGGATGGTGGGGTATTATTCAAGGGCCAACGTGTTGTAATACCCAAGAGCCTCCAATCAGCCATCCTGGCAGAACTACATTCAACTCACATTGGGGTTTCGAAAATGAAACAATTGGCGCGTCGATATTGTTTTTGGACGGGAATTGATAAGGACATTGAGAAACTAGTGGGATCATGTGAACCCTGTGCCTTGACCCGTGCCAGCCCATCCAAAGCTCCTTTACACATTTGGGATATACCCGAGGAAAACTGGGACCGTTTACATTTAGACTATGCAGGACCGTATTTGGGCAAACATCTTCTCCTTGTTGTGGATGCCAGGTCCAAGTGGCTTGAGGTTAGAGCCATCAATGATGCACCTACTTCATCTAAAACCATCGAACTTCTGGAATCAATCTTCTCACTTCATGGTTACCCAAAAATAATCGTCTCCGACAATGCGACATATTTTATTAGTGACGCATTCAAAACATACTGTACTAAGAATGGAATTATTCAAAAATTTTCAGCCCCGGGCCATCCCTCAACAAATGGGTTGGCTGAGCGGAATGTGCAAACACTAAAAAACCGGTTGAAAGCCATGGAACTCGAACCTCTAAATTTCACTCAGAAACTGCAAAAGATTCTTCAAATGTATCGAGCAACACCACTCGCAGAGGGAAATTCACCAGCAGAGCTATATCTTAAGAGACCACTGCGTCTGAGGTTGGATGCCATAAAGCCTCCAGACAAGAACTCAAATGAAATTGCAAAGCCTTTGCCAGGAACTCGTCAATTCTCAGTTGGTGACAGAGTTCAGTCAAGGTATTATGATAAAACTCATCCAACTTGGCGTTTTGGAACAGTGATAGAAAAACAAGGACTCCTGCATTATATCATCAAATTGGACGATGGATATGTCTATAAGAGACACGTAGATCAACTTAGACGCACGGGGGTACAGAAGAGAGTCTCATTTGCTGGAGATATCTCAAAAGGAATTTCAGGCAGCAACTCTACCATTCCTCAGACTATTGCTACTAACGCCCTCCCAATGATGGTGCCTATAAGTAATAATAAGCCTCCAGTTACCAATGCACATTCTGAGCAACCTCCATTAGCCATCCAACCACCTGACACCTCAGCAGAGGAACCCTCGTTGGAACTCCAAGGAACACCTCTACAAAATGCGGAAATCCTTCCAACCAGGAAATCAGAGCGTGAACGCCACCCTCCAGCATGGCTCCGTGATTATGTGCAGTAATCCGTATTCTTGTTTTATAGTTGCAGTACTATGTCATCATTATTATTATCTCATTATAATGTTTTTACTAAGGGGGGGGAGAATGTAGTGGCTCCAAGGCAAGGAATTCGGCGCAAGAACCACCACCCTGTTGATTGTTCAATTTCCAGATTTGATTAGTCATTTTTCAATCATGTTTATTACAGTTCATTTTCAATTCAAATTGCGTGCTTATTTCGATGATTAGTTACCACACCATGTTTCCACGAAAAAAGTCATCATGTATTCAGATGGGTGTGGCGGGCAAAACCGCAATATAAAACTGGCAGTACTCTGCAGCCATATAGTTACAGATGCAGAGTTCAATATAGAATATATTGAGCACAAGTTTTTCGTCAGTGGCCACACTTTTCTCCCTTGTGATGCCGATTTCGGGTGTATTGAGAAGAACAAAAAATATTACAAAAACATTTACGTCCCACAAGACTGGTGTGAGGTAATTGCCACGGCGAAAAAACGCAATCCATTCCAAATCATTAATATGACGAAACCAGACTTTGTTACAACCGATTCCCTGCTGAAAACTATAACCCACCGGAAAATAAGTGTTGAAGGGAACAATGTCCAATGGCTCAAGATACTCTACTTACTCTACAAAAAAATAGATCCATTCATTGTGACATACAAGTATGGGTACTCAGCACTTCATTCACTTCAGAAACTTGACTTACGGAAGAAAACTAGAGCAACAGCAGAACAGCAGAATCCTTTGCCGCTACTGTACCCTAATGGGAATATCATCACTGAGAGCAAGAAGAAGGACCTGATGAGTCTGCTGAAATTCATCCCACCAATGCACCATGACTTATATAAAGAGCTGAGGGTGTCAAATAATCTAGCCATTGACACGATTTCGGTGCCAAGAGAGGAAGAGGAGGACCACTGATCCCTGAGCAATGTTGTTAAGGGGGCGCGGGACTCAGTGGTTTCCCTTGTCTTCACGTTTTCTCTGTGAGTGTTCATTTTTTTCCTCTCAAAAAAAATTTCTAAATTCATTAAATAATTAATACTTTATACATACGGGCCAAAATGTCAAAAAATTGAAATTTGAAAAAAATAGAGAATTTATTTTTTAAATAAAATTTGTTTTTGATAAAAACTCTTCGTACGGAACTTTTTGGGAGACTAAAACCTCCGAAAATTCAAAGAGGACAATTCTAACTTGTAAAATAACGGAGATTACGTGAAGACAAAGTACCGTTATTTCGGAAGAACCGCTCAAAAAAGGGGCCCTGGTCACATGCGCTACCAGTGGGCGGGAGCTGAACTACGATCCATCTCTGACCCTCCGAAAAAGGGAGCCAAAGGGGATGTTGTCATTTCACCCCACAGGGATGTTGTCAATCTCAAGGCCCCACAGAGCACCGGAGTAGTACAGCGTTGCCACTGGCGTGGATCTGGCAACGTCGTACGAAATTGTCACTGGGTCCCTGTCCTCCTCCTGAAAGGATGATGCTGTGGGAAGTGCTTGATTAAAATTTCAACCTTCAAGTATCTATCTCATCACTTCAACCATAACCATGTAAAAAAATGTATTTTATCATTCGAAATTATTTATTTTTTATTTTTATTTCTTTGTACTTACATGTATCTTTTCATTATTTTAATATTATTAAATTAATAGGTAAATATACAAAATAATTTGAATTAAAAATGTATCTATATAATATCAAATTAGTACTTTTCGGGATCAGGGCGATATGGAAATTCATAATCAGGTACTATTACGTATTTTACCCCCAAAACCGACCATACCAACAATACCTGTTGGGTATGCCTAAAATTTAACCTCAACCATCATAGTTGTGTGAGAACTTTTCGAAAACAGGGGGATGTGGAAATTCATATATTACATAATATTTTACCCCCACCCTGACCATACAGTATGTTTTGTAGGTATGCTGAAAATATAACCTTAACCTACAGAGTTGAGTGCATAATTTTGGTTTATTATTTTCAATAGTGAACCTTAGGAATCGACCAAGAAAAAAAAAAGTTTACCAACCCCCTCTCAAAATTTGTTGGTTTACGTTTCAAGATGGAATCCGAAAATCGAATGAAAATTTTGCCGTCCGTCTGCGGCACTTTTCTAGTCATTAGTTCCCATGGACCGATTTTGATGAAATTTGGTATATGGGCTCCATTTGGGGTCTAGTTCTGCCCCGAAGCTTCTGGTTGACGTCAGTCACTTCTAAGGGTTGAAAAATAAGGGCTGACATTTTCAAAACGCCCTAGCTCAAAAAAATTGTAAATAAAGATATTGCTTTTCCATCAATGTAAAATACTTAGTTTCGAATTTTTAGAATCGAATTAGACCACCCAGAGTACGACAAACTGTTCTCTCCCAATGAGATATTATGGGTTGGACTTATGATAAATCAGAAACACAAGTGTGAATCGTTAAAGAGGCCTAAACTTCAATTTTACCTGACCAAAATACGATGGTTGTTCATTTCTTCGAGTTGTCCTCCGTTTTGCGTCCCTTAGCAACCAGTAATCAAATTTCCTAATGAAGGGACCCACAACTCTTTATTTCTTGGAAATGAGTGTGAAGCATTTATTTCTTCCTAATAAACATGATTGTGTAGTAGGTAAGTAAAATAAGTGATAATGGCAAAGCCGAGTTCTTTGCAGATGAGTGATCTACATGGAAATAATAATTCTTTGTGTAATAATTTGCAGCGTGGATATTCAAATAAGGTAGAACTTACATTTTATACTTTACCTTCAGTAGGTGTGCTGGCAATAAACCTTCAACGTACCTACAGTTTTTGGAAAGAGGGCGACGTGGTGATTCAAATTATTCAATTTAATTTTGTTCACCTCCACTCTAACCATTCCTACAGTATGTTAGGTAGACTGAAAATAAAACTTCAACCTAAATAGTTGGTGAATACTTTTTGGAAAGAGGGAGACGTAGAGATTCCACATCTGGTAGAAATCAATTTTTAACTCACCCTTACCATACAAGGTGTTAGGTGAACTTAAATGAGTAATTTTTGGAATTTCAAATTTAAACTGTACGCCATTATTTAGTGAAGTTTAAAGGAAGTATTATTATAGAAACAAATCGATTTGTAGTACAAATGATTTATTGACCATTAGGTAACCTCAAACTGCAAAAAACAATAATCATATTTATTACCAACTATTTGAATAGAAACAAACTTCAGTTAAATTTTACATCTGGAGGTGAGGATGCTGGCTAGACAGAGCAGCTTTTCACTGTCTTATCAATGTGATGGACAAGTTGCTTTCAAACGGTCCTGGGTGCTGGTTCAATGAGATTTGTTCCAGAAAAGTCTCCAGCAAAATATACAATTCTGAGTAAAATCTATCCTGGGGAAAAAAACAGAACAAATTTAGGTTTCTATTGATAATTTTACTATAAACATGTAAGAAGAGATACAAACAACAAACAATAATTAAGAATGTGGGTCCACGGTTGGTTATAAACCAG
Organism: Apolygus lucorum; assembly: GCA_009739505.2. Taxonomy (NCBI): domain Eukaryota; kingdom Metazoa; phylum Arthropoda; class Insecta; order Hemiptera; family Miridae; genus Apolygus; species Apolygus lucorum. The sequence goes on from CM019180.2 coordinate 35,158,134, forward strand.
AACAAAATACTTGAATAAAATTACGAGTAATCAGGATTTTTATCAGCGAGTTCAAAATACTAATGATAGAACAATGTTTCTGTATTTTTAGCCAAGTAGGCAGCTGCAGGATTCAATCCAACACTAACGTCAACGAAGAATAACTCGTGTCCCTGATAATTGAAATTTAAATAAATTCGACCCCATCAGTCATGATGTTTGGAGGGAGTGTGATAGTTTCGAGTATTTAGTACCTACAAACATTGTTTGGTATTATATGCATTCCGGAGGACTTCTCATTGGAATCGAATATTCAATTCCAACCAGAAAGCGTTAGATAAAAAAGGTTTTATTAAAAACTTTGTTCTACACAAATCTGTTTCACCCTACGTACAATTTTATCTGGTATGGTATGTTAAGCCAGTATCATCTTTTTTTTTTAAAGTAGATTTCATAAATGCATGGAACTAGGCAGTATTTTGAAACTCGTATATTCGACCTCCCCTTCACCCTGGGCCAGAGATGGGCATGGATACAAAATCAAAACAAATACAAATGAAGAAAGAAAACAAATTTTAAAAAATCAATACAAATCATATCTTCGATTTTATGATTATGAATACGAATACAATCGTATTCCCACTTAGAATACCATTGTTTAGCCCTGAACGATTTTTAGCGAAAAATTGGACCGGCTATTGTCCGAATAGTTTACAAAACCCCGGACTCGGAACTGAACAGAACGAACACACTTTTATCAAACTGGTGTAAAGGATCTTGTATTAAAACTTGTTTACAAGAACGTAACACTTTACTTGAACTTCACAAGTAAGAACGAATGATTTGGAGCCTTCCAAATTGATCGAATTTAATGGTTTTTTGGGAGAACAATAAGACGGTACTTTTTCATAGAAAAACGGAAAAAGCGGAATGAAAAAGATGGCGACAGACACAGGACGGGAGAAATGCCATCTCAAGAAAATTATAATTTTCTCACCAAGAACGATCTCACTCAAAAGAGAGTGACAAAAAACGCGTTCCGATCAAGAATAAATTTAAATAATTATCTACGATAAGAACTTAATGTCGGATCAAAAGATTAATTTATTTAATCAAAGAACAGGACAACGATCCTAGCGCTCAAGCGAGCAGCGGAGCTGAGAGAAGTTTGTAGCGGGAAGTTCAAACTGAACGCGGCGGTTAATTCAAACCTTCGGCTGAGGCCGAACACACTCCCCCCCGGAATGACTTCATTCTTCTTTAGGTAACGGACATAGCTTCACGACAGGGCGCCGCAAGGAACCTGTGGACGTGCGCACATCAGCCACGCGCTGAACGCCATCTTCCCCAGGACAGAGCTGAACTATTCTGCCCATGAGCCATTGGAGGGGAGGAATATTGTCCTCCATGATGAGTACGACGTCTCCAATCTGAGCAGGTTTGGAAGGAGTGTCCCATTTGGCTCTGGCTTGAAGATCAAGAAGGTATTCCTTTCGCCATTTACGCCAAAAACTCTTGACCAATTGATTAACAAAGTTCCATTTAGGGACAAGGCGAGGACTGACGTCAGTGATCGAGGATTCTGGAAGTGCAGTAAGTGGACGCTGAACGAGGAAATGACCAGGGGTGATCACTTCAATGTCATCAGGCGACCCAGACTGGTGCACAAGTGGTCGGCTGTTGAGTATAGCCTCAACTTTCACAATGACCGTGGAGAACGCTTGAAGGGTGGGTGTGTGGTCTCGAAAATGAACTCGAAGCAGACGCTTTGCAGACTTCACTGCAGACTCCCAAAGTCCTCCAAAATGTGGAGCTCTTGGTGGAATGAACCTCCATTCTACTCCTCTCATTGCCAGGCGAGCAGCAAGCTCATCAGCGACTCCATCTTCCATTGCAACTCTGAGCTTACGTAGCAAATTGGCTGCTCCCACAAAATTCTTACCATTGTCGGACCATATGGATGATGGCACACCCCGTCGGCCCATAAATCTTTCTAGGCACTGTAGAAAGGCATCCGTGGTCAGATCCATTACCACTTCGAGGTGAACGGCTTTTGTAGCGAAACAAACAAATATGGCAAGATATACCTCAATGGCGCGAGCACCGCGTAATCCAGCAACTGAAACTTTGAACGGACCTCCAAAGTCAAGACCAACTTGCTCGAACGGGTAAGCAATTTCAACTCTGTCTTTAGGGAGTTGTCCCATGGGAGGTTGGAATGGTTTGGGTTTGATCGAAAAGCAGCGGTTGCAGCCAGCAAGGGTTTGTGTGACGACGTTGCGACCATTGACAATCCAATATTGGCTACGCAAATGAGCAAGAGTGGCACGGGGCCCCACATGCATACAGCTCTCATGGGCATGTCTTATTAACATCCTGGTAAGAACATCATTTTGAGGAACGAGAGCAGGGTGTTTAGTCTCATATCGGAGAGTGCTATTTTGCAAGCGACCTCCAACCCGTATAACTCCATCAGATGATTGGAACACTGCTAGCTGCTTCATGAGCTTAGTGAATGGTCGGCGTTTATTCAAAGCGTCCTTAATCTCAGTAAACTGTCGGTGTTGAGATCGACGAACAAGGACTAGATCAGCAGAACGTAATTCTTCAGACTTGAGACTACCGGAGAAATGACGTGGAGATCGAGAATTTCTTATGAATCGAAGAATCCATGCAGTGACTCTACGTAACCTTGAGTAGGAACTGTAGCGTTCCTCAAGTGACAGATCGGCACTGACAATAGTGCTATTGTGAACTTGAGACTTGCGAATTTCATCACTCACTAGCGGAGAACTGATATCAGGGCGAACGCGTCGAATGGGCCATTCAGAACGAGGCATCTTAAGCCACATGGGGCCTTGCCACCAAATCGGGTCTACAACCAACTGCTTAGGAAGAGCTCCTCGTGATGCAACATCAGCAGGATTATCCTTTGTGTTCACATAATACCAATTCTGTGGTGGTAATTCTTTGATCGTTTTGGAGACTCTGTTGCCCACAAAGACCTTCCACAAGGGGGCTGGATCAGCTGTCAACCAGGATAGAACAATGGTACTATCCGAGCACGCAACCATACGTTCAATGGGTATGTGAGCGAATTGGGGGCGAATTTGTTTTGAACGTTTTAGCTAGTAATTCTGAAGCTAGGAGCTCCATTCTTGGAATGGACTCAGTCTTCATAGGAGCGATTCTTGCTCTTGATATAATGAGCCGAACGATGTATTGCTCCTCAACTAGGCTGACATGATACAAAACAGCTGCATAAGCCTTCTCAGAGGCATCAGCGAACCCCACAAGCCACTGATCAGAAACTGAAAACTCCAAGTGCCTGGGCAGCGCAATTTCTGAAAGAGAGCTCATAGACTCAGCCAGATGTGACCATTCCTGTGCAAGATATGAAGGAAGTGGATCATCCCACTCGAACTTGCTTGACAAACCTGCCGTTGAATACCACGAGCGTGAACAGAAACAGGCATTACCCAGCCCAATGGGTCATAGATTCGCCCCACCTGACTTGCCAGCTCCCGCTTGGTCTTAACTATCAAGGTAGAGGGAACCTTAAAGAAGAACGAGTCAAGTTGGGGATTCCAAGCAATCCCCAACATTTTCAGTGGTTTTGATCGTCAGAACCCAGATCGACACTTTGAGCCAGAGACAGACAGTGCTCTTTAGGGATACCTCTCAGGACATCAGAACAATTAGAGGCCCACTTTCTCAGCTCTAGGTTAGCTGTTGCTAATAGATCAATGAGCTGATTTCTAACCTCAATAGCTTCCCTACGGTGTTGTCCTCCGCCATGGACATCATCAACATAAGTATGATCATTTAAAAGTACCGAGGCTCTGGGAAACTTTTGAGCGCCTTGTTGTGCCAAGTGCTTAATGACCTTGTTGGCTAAGAATGGAGCGCAAGTAGTACCATAAGTAACAGTCTGAAGAGCGAAGTCTCGTATTGGTTCGTGTGGAGAATTGCGCCAAACAATTCTGAGCATGTTGTGATCTGGAGCTGGATGCCTAATCTGTCTGAACATCTGCCTTATATCTGCAATGAACACGTACTTAAATGCTCGAAATCGAGTAATCATGTCAGCTATGTCAGGCTGGAGCTTTGGACCTGGATGCAAGATCTCATTGAGCGAACGACCATTGGAACTGCGCTGCGAGGCATTAAATACCACTCTAATTTTCTCTGGAGGATCTTCTGATCTATGAACAGCATGATGGGGGGATGTAGTAATTCGGCTCGTTTTCTACAGGTGGAAGAACTGGACGCATGTGATCTAGCATCAGATATTCATTCATGAAATCAATGTAGGCCTTTGCAAGAACAGGATTTTTTGACAGCTTGCTCTCCAGTCGATAGAGCTGCCTCATGGCAATGTGTCGTGAGTGACCCAAGGAACGGCGATCTTCCGAGAACAAAAGAGGAACAGTATAGCGACCATTGGGGTCACGATGGACTTGATCGTTGAACATGCTGTCAGCTTCAATTTCTGCAGGCGTCCAGGGCAAGACCTCTTCAACTGATTCGATTTCAAATAGCTTCCTAAGAAGTTCTTCAGTACTATGATCAGACGAATGAATGGTATTGACTGTGGAAATTGGAACTTCAGGAGTGCTGATTTTGTCAGATACAAGGTGAACTTGTGTGGGTCGCTGCATGGAGTAACTGGTGAACGATTTTAAGAGAATGAACAGCTTATGAGTTGGCGCATCCAGAACTTGAGGGGGAACGACTGAAAAGAGATTACGAATGACAGGCTGAACGGGAACTGGTGCTTCTTTCTGCAAATGCCTGCTATGTCGACGTTCATAGTCTGAACGAGGAGGCTTAGGAGGGTTAACGATAGGGACATTCATAATTGAATTCCTTGGAACAGAATGTATGGTCTCGAGTACTTGCAGTATTTCATTCAAGACTGAGCGTCGATATGCGGATCCAAAGAGGGGTTTGAACTGATTGTTTGTGGCAGGTGGAGAACTCATGGCACTGCTGGTAATATTGAATCTTCCGATACAAGTGAGCGGACAATTGGAATGAAAGTGACGTACATGAACTGTTTCCTTAAATGTGACTCGAGCAGGGTTGTTCACAGCGGCTCTTCCAAGAACAAGCCATCCCAATTCAGACTCTAGAAGCCACGGCGAGTTGCCCACAGGTTGAATAATTTTTCCATGAACGAGCTGCATGTATAAATCTACACCTATGATCAGATCAACTGACCGACGTTGATGGAATGCCACATCCGCAAGTTGACCTCGACATTTCTCAATATGAGGCCAACGATCGACACCTAGCGAGACTGAAGGCAATTTATCAATAAGGTGATCCATTACGTGAACGGTGAAAGGCAGAACTCGTCCTGTTCTAGTGTGCAGAAAGGCTGTAGCAGCGTGGTTGGTGGATTGTGAATTATTACCTACTCCAACTATTGAGGAGCCAACAGGAGCCAGATGCAACAGTGCTTCCTTAGCTGTGGCTGACGAGATCACATTGACCTCGGATCCAGAGTCAAGGAGAGCGCGAACATGAGTAATCTGACGGCCATCAGGTGATATACGAACGAGGGCAGTGGGCAACAGACCAGTAGAGCAGGAGAACTTCAAACAGGAACGTCCGAATGATCTGTGTTGTCCATTCTGGAGAACAGTACCAGGGCGGTAAGTAGCTCGCTTACTATGGGTGACATGCATTGGTTTCAACTCCAAGGAACATTGATCAGTCGCAGTCTTAGGTCTCGTAGACATGATACGTGGGCAACCTCCTACATTTGATCCAACATTAAGCCCTATCACCGACCTAGAATGATCCCAAGAATTACACATCCTAACAGAAGAGGTATGAGTGCTTTGGTGACTCGCTACCCTCCGCGTACGATGAGAGCTCTTCTGAACGACAGCACTTACTGGTGACTGATCTAAAACCTAGAGATGGAATGAACTTAGCAGAAGTTATACCCTTACGTGCTAAATTAAAACTAGGGGCCGTAGAGCTTGAACGGCTAGATCGTAAAGCTAACATCCTACCTGTGGGATCGGAATTATAATGAATTTGATCGTACTTGGTGAGATTTTTCCTACTGCTGTGGACACCCTCACTGAAAGATGTCCTTAGTCTTTTACCTGAACGAGTGAAATTATTAGTGTGAGGGTAATCCACAGCTAGACACCTTCAATCTGAGAAGGATTTCTCCTCAGACTCCCGCCTAATTTGCCGCGAACGCGAAGGGGAACTCCAAGATCGCGGGAAGAACGTCTCTCAGGATCGCGGATGAGTTTCCCATTTTTGCCTAACGGAAAATCCCCCAAACTACACGTGGAACGAGACACCCAACCACACAGTGAGGGTGCTGAAGGGCTGCGTCCTATTTTCTCCACCACACTGGAGAACCTATGATCGGCACGCAAGTCTAAGTTGTCGTGGAGGCTAGACGACTGGGGACACTTGCGATGTTTGGTTAGAACAAGGGCCCCTGAACTAGACTCTGTCGGGGACGGGGAGCGCGACACGTTTACCGGATCAGATTGGGCTCTTTCATCCCCTGAACCTAACTTAGATACTTCATATTTTTTGAATATGTACTTGGCGAGACTGATCAGAATGGAGAAGCTGGTGATGACGTAGACCGCAGAAACAGGAACGAGGGGACTTGCAATCCTTGGTATTGTGCTTGTAGGATAGGCAGTTACGGCACAACTTGGAGTGATCGACAAACGCGCGCCATGATTCAACAGATTGTGCCTTGAATGCACCACAATGATATAGGTAATGGTGATCATTGCAGTAATGACAGGACAGCTCGAGCAAGTTTGAAGATCGAGGAGCAGAAGAATCCAGGATGGCGCGAGAAACATTCGGGTCTTGGCGAGTACTAAAGACTTGAGTGTGTCTTGGTTTGGACACTTTCTGGGAAGTGGATCGGACATTAGATAAACGAGAGTCAATAGGTAGCATCTGCGCTATTCGAAGCTCCTTCTTGATGAACGTGAACAGATCGTTGGAAGTGGGGATAAGATTAACATCTTCCATCTCGTCTCGGTTGAACCTATCTCTCAATTCCGAGGACAGTTTGGGAAATAGTACTTCAAAGCGAAGGTACCCAGCAGGATCGTTAGTGGGCAAATTTTGCATCGCCCGATCCCAATTCTCTGCCGCGAAAAGGAACTTTTCAAGATCAATTGCCTGTGAGCTAACAATAGCCGGTATGTGATGGCGATTTGAGAACGTGCGTCTAGCGACGCGATACCTTCCAGTGTTTTCTGCACAAAGGGTGTCGTAGCACCGCTGATAGTCTTTACTTGAGGCGCCTGCTATGACCGAGCGAGCATCACCAACCAGCTTGGACGCAAGAGACTGAAATTTTATCTCATCTGGGAGCATAGGAACGAGGTGAACAGCGGCGTCAAATAATTTTTGGAAGGTAGGGAATTCAGTGACGTCGCCCTCATATTCAGGAACTGTGGATAACATTATATTCATCAGCTTAACTGCATCCAGAACGGACTTGGGAGATTGGGATACAGGTGGAGCGGTAATATCACCTAAGAACGTAGATTGATCGTTATTAGGTATGATTTTGAGTAAATTGGTGCTCATCTGAACGATAGGAACGGTGAGGAGAGTGGAAATTGAGTCGTCCATGTCACTCTCATCAATTTTGGACAATAGAGCAGTTCCAGATTCAACAACCTCCTTCACTTTCAGGATCATTTCTGCGTTAAATGATTCAACTTCCAAAAGGGAACAGGCCCGAATTCGACCATGTTCTGACAGAACGATAGAGCTTTTTATCTTCAGCAGACAAAAGAAGAATAACATCTTTGGACAATGAAATTGTGTTTTGAAGTGCAACGGCCATACTGATCGAATCAAGGAACAATAACTCCACGGTGAAAGGTGAATCAAATCGAACGAATACCCTGAAACAAAACTAGGATCAAATAAGTTGGAACCCAAGGAGAAATTGGTTGACTTAACTGAGCAAACGAACGAATGATACGGTACAAACGGAGTACTCACCAAGTTATGCAAGGTTATAGTTAGCATGCACATACAATAGTAGGCAAATGAAATGGTTTTCCAACACCTAAAACCGCCGTTTTTAGGCAGGTGTTGGAGAAAAAAGTGATCGACCGCACTGATCACATTAAACTGTCTTCACAAACGTAAAAGAATACTGGAATTTCTCAGCTATTCTTTTAAAATCCGGGTTTCGGCACCAAATGTTTAGCCCTGAACGATTTTTAGCGAAAAATTGGACCGGCTATTGTCCGAATAGTTTACAAAACCCCGGACTCGGAACTGAACAGAACGAACACACTTTTATCAAACTGGTGTAAGGATCTTGTATTAAAACTTGTTACAAGAACGTAACACTTTACTTGAACTTCACAAGTAAGAACGAATGATTTGGAGCCTTCCAAATTGATCGAATTTAATGGTTTTTGGGAGAACAATAAGACGGTACTTTTTCATAGAAAAACGGAAAAAGCGGAATGAAAAAGATGGCGACAGACACAGGACGGGAGAAATGCCATCTCAAGAAAATTATAATTTTCTCACCAAGAACGATCTCACTCAAAGAGAGTGACAAAAAACGCGTTCCGATCAAGAATAAATTTAAATAATTATCTACGATAAGAACTTAATGTCGGATCAAAAGATTAATTTATTTAATCAAAGAACAGGACAACGATCCTAGCGCTCAAGCGAGCAGCGGAGCTGAGAGAAGTTTGTAGCGGGAAGTTCAAACTGAACGCGGCGGTTAATTCAAACCTTCGGCTGAGGCCGAACAACCATTTTCCCCCGTATTCGTATTTTGAATACAATTTTTGAATTTGTTATATGATT
>CM019180.2:35167062-35216355 GCA_009739505.2 Apolygus lucorum
TTTATTTTAGTAGCATACTTATTGCAAAATTTCGTACATAATTTTTAAAGCCAAGTGTGATTTCATTGATCGTTATCAAATACATTTTCAATCATATTGATATAATTTCAAGTATCTTTTCGAATATATTACTGATTATTCTTGTCGACGGTTCCATCAGAACCCTCGTAAACCCGCTTCACGGTAATCAACTTATAATTTTCTGAATAAAAACCCTACGTGTTTTTAACCTTTGCAGTACTTATTTCAGAGTTTTGACCCTTCCAATTCCGTTGGACTCAGGTATTTTGCACTTAAATAATTTGGGTTTTTCCTGAGGTCAATAATCGACCCAGGTGGTGGCAGCAACCCTAGGAACTTCTCAGGTAGAATCTTTTATCCTCTGGGCTCTAGTTCAAGATACCTTTCTACCTAGAATTTCCTAGCCTCACTTAGTTGGGATTTGTACCAGCTTTAAAGATTAGGATCAGATCAGTTTATAAAGTAACTCTTCATTCTGAAGTCAATATTTAATTTAGCATCACAAAGTTTTCAAGTAAACCTTTCGCCTTTTTGCTTTGGTCATCACGCACTACCATAATAGTAAAGCCATTTTCACCTTCGGAGATCTCGAAGCAGTCGTAGACTCAGGTAAGCAGAATCACCTAATCCCTTGTTGTACAAATATATATGTTTACTGGGGTAAGATAATTCAAGTTTTAAGAATCAAAATCATAAGCCCTTTTAAATTCATAAATCCCAAATCATTAGATTGATAATTTCTCATAACCTAACTCCAAGTTAGATACCCAAATTCTAAAGATTACATCTGGTGACCAGCGGTAGGATCAACGAAAGTTACGATTTTCAGAACCCACAAACAAAAGCAAATACCAGTCCTGGAATTGAGAGGTGGTTGAACCACTGAAATTTGGAACATTAAAATAAGAATCATCAGTAATTTTGCATATATTTGATATTTTATTTTCTTTATATTAACGCATTATCACACTTTTAGTACACGCACAATTGTACAGACAAAAGATTCAGCCGGAGAGTGAGAGGAGCAGAGAGTTCAATTCAGTACGCAATTCGTACTAATTATTGTGCATATTGTCAACTATTACCACTCCACAATCCGCCTATTCCGTTTCGTACAAATATTTCATTCGAACCACCACGTGTTCGAGAACCATCGTATCGCAAACCGTTCGAACCACCACGTGTTTGAGAACCATCGTATCGCAAACCGTTCGAACCACCACGTGTTTGAGAACCATCGTGTCGCAAACCGTTCGAACCACCACGTGTTTGAGTAACCTTAGTATCTTGTTCGGACCAGAACTCAGTCCGACCCGACTTCAAACCATAACCGTACCTCGTCCGAACCAGTTCCTAGTTCGAACCGAGTCAGTACGCGGACCAGACCCATATCATACCAATCGTAGAACGAACCGCTTCACGGTTCGAACCAAGTCTTCGTTCGTACCGAATCGAATTTCGTACCGATTCGCGACCCGAACCATTAGTTTTGTTTTGTAAATTAGTATAGGGAACGAACCGCTTCACGGTTCGAACTAAATTCAGTATTCCAGTGGTACGTAGGTCGACCCAGTCACGGTTCGAACCTACACATTTAAGTAAATTTAAATAAAATTTTGAGCAATTGACCACATTTTTTTTTGCATAGTAAATTTCATTAGAAGAATTAATAGTAACATTTCGTCGATTACCCTACATTTTGACATTATTCAGGAAAAGTTTTTTTTTGTAAAAAGGATTGGATCAAATTCGCCAAACCCCCTCGACTACCGATTCAGCGTTGCGGGAAAGTGAAGTGAATTTTTTTTTTTTTTTTCATATATTACCGGGCTTTTCTTGTATACTCTTTAACTGTGACGAATTCAAACAACGACATCATGGCTTCTGGAGACGACAAAGTAACTGCAGAATTGGCCGATGCCATGACGGAGGCTATGAACAGGATGGGAGAATTCTTCCGAACCGCACAAACCCCAGCTCAAGGTCAAAACCAACAACCACGAGACCTGCCCACGATCCTTGTTTCTAGAAATAGAACCTTGGAATCCGGACGACTCCGATGCCATCTCAGCAGCCTCATTTTTCGCCGAGGTAGACCAAGCCACCCATGATTTGGATCAGGAGCAGAACTCAGATTTCTTCGTACCCGACTCCGTGGAGGGGCTAAGCGATTCCTTCAAGAAGATTTAGGAGCCCAACCGTATACCAACCTCCGCGACGCTATTCTCCAGTGGTACGAGAGTGAAGACCCTGAAAAAGCCATGATACGCCTATGGACCACTAAACGACAACCTGAGGAAAGCATACGACGATTCTCCGAGAAGCTCATCGCAACCGCGAAGACCGCCGTCCGCAACGAGGTTAACCTTACCGCAGCACAACAACGGGAGTGGGTGAAGACGAAGACCCTTCGAGCTTTCGTACGAGGAATAAATAAGGAAATTAGTCCTTTCCTCCAGAGTAACCTACCCGACACACTGGAAGAAGCGGTCAGCGTGCGGAAGACCTCGACGATGACCACCAAAGCGAGAAGGCTGCCGACTTCAAATGGGATATAGCCGGAGTTCTTAACAAAGATTCCCTCAAATGCTATACGTGCGGAGAAGCCGGACATTTCGCCGGAAAGTGCCCTCAGAAGACAACACCGCAGGGACCAAGTAGGAGTCAGATGACGACGCCGCCTCATACCGGACAAAGTAGACCCGGCTGGAAGCAACCCTCACCAAGCCCCCGATACCCGTGTCTGTACTGTGGAGACTATAGTCATTTCCCTGTAAACTGCCCGCACGGCATACAGAGTGCGATTTTCTGTGATTTTTGCGGAGCTCGAGAACATCTGGAGAACGAGTGCCTGCGAAAAAAGAAGATGATGCCAGTGTCGCAACCTCGAGGAAGTGTCACCAGTCCCACAGCCGCCGTAGTAACACTACCGCCCGAAGACATTCCGGAGGAAGAAATCCGCGGGATGAGGTAGTAGCCTTCCAAGCCACCGTCAACTGTACCACACGCCCGATGATCCGGATGAAATTGGATTAGGCAAATACAACCGCGATGTCATCCTGGATACCGGCGCCGCCGTCTCCGCTTTGTCACACCCTGTACCGGGAGTTCCAGTTCAACCCACATCCACTGAACTTTGGGGAGCGGATGGTCAGAAAATACCCCTGCTGGGAACACAGGAACTAACTGTGCGCATCGGCGACAGACGTGCCTCGCATCGGTTTTACCTTTTTGAGAGGCCGGATTCGCACCTGGATCTCGTGGGGCTCGACCTTCTGAAAAGATTTCCCATTGGAATTCGTACCGACACAAAACACGTCACAATGACAAACGCCGAGTCGGGGGTACCGATGGTCCTCGGAGCCGTGTGGGAGAACCCCAAGACACTGACACGCTTACGTCAACTGAAAGTAAGAGCGGTAAAGGACAAAAACTCCCGACCAACCATTCCGGCGAGCTCCACAGTCAAAAGACGACCCTCGACGAACCCGAATCCACAATTTTACGATCTACGAGAACCCTCAGTTAAGAAGCCCCGACCGACCGTTGACGGGATACCGGCAGAAATAGCGGTAGCACCGATGTCTGTACAACCCCTGGAGGTGACGCCTACAGAAACCTGCGGCGATGAGCCTTATCACAACGACGCGGTAGCCCCCACTGTACAACTGCCAACCTATCCCAAGAGCGAATGTCGGAGGGAAATAGAAGGATTCCCTTCGCGAAACGCACATCCGCGCGGAGGAATGAAGGAAGAAGACGGCTGTACGAATAGGCCGCCGGGGACTGAACCGGTACAGACTGAACCAAACGGCCGTGTATCACAGCTCCGTACGGCGAGCCCCACCACCGTACCGCTGTAGCGTAGAAGAACACATACGGGACTTGTTAGCGAGGAGGACCGGAATAACCTCGGGAAACCAAGGGTCGGAAGCCCTCAAACCGGATAGAAGACTTACGGGAATGAAACCCGAATTGAAGGATGCCCTTTGGAGAGCGACTAGAGACCAACATAGTCGTCTGAAACCAGCTTCCGTTGGGAGAGCACGGACGAAGCCATCAACCGGGAGGAGCCGCACTCGCGCGAGGCCCCCCGCACCAGCTCCGTCGCCCGGACCCTCTCAACCCAGCTTGGATCCCTGGTTAGAGTCCGACGACGAGAATGAGCCGGAACTCGTCGAGACCACCTGTGTGACTCCGGACGTCGAACGCCTGCTGCAGGACAGTACACCATCCCAGGAGCACCCTACAACGGGAAACACATTGCCCACGACCACCACTGCCGGAACAACACCATACAACCTTCGACCCCGAAAGATCGTCGACTACAAAAGGCTACATACCGGCAGAGTCTCCGTCGTCGGCATTGGTCCCGAAGAGGAGGCTGGATAACCTGTAACAATTAAAGAAGTTATTATACCTGTAAAAAAAAAAAAAAAAAAAAAAAAAAGGGTCATTATTCAGTTATTTATAGTTTTACAATGTCATATGTCAAAATCAAAAGATATCACATAACGACTTAGCATTCTTCTTTCACTTACCTCAAAACCTGAATCCGGACGTCTAGGGGAAACCAAGGCACTTGATCCATCCAATACCTACCGTAGGAGGGGGGTCGAGAACTGTTGAGCCCTGAACATCTAGGAGGTTGCTAACGATGTCGCGAACGCGCACGGTTAGGCGGAGTTGTGGAGTGAGAGCATGCGAGGTCGGAGTAGTCAGTAAGACGGCTGGTTCTTTTGTTTCAGGACGATGGCGTTTCCGAAACCCCGACTAGAGCCAGTACCCGATATTGAGGTAGGAAGCGACGAATGGGTAGAACGCACGGTAACCTGCATTGCACAGCTACATACGTGGCTGGTCAAATTCGGGGAGATGCCGGAGCAACGTAAGGAGATCATGACCTGCATCGCAAACCTGTCGCACAACATGAGCAAAGCAGTTCGCTCCAGCGCAGCAAATCTCGCCCCAGCTGGGACGCCCAACCCCGTGGAGGAACTGCGATGCGAATTGCGTGGGCTACAGCAACGCGTCATGGCCATCCAGAGCAGCAACGAGCTCAACCAATCCACTGCTTCCCTGGAGAACGCTTGGGAGTCCGCAACTGGAGAAACTTCCACTCCGAAACGCCGAGCTCGTCAGTCCTCTTCCTCATCATCCTCCTCGTCTGATTCTGATGACGACGAGAAGACGAAGGGTGACACCAAGAAACCGGCAGCAAAACGTCTCGTAGAGGAGGAACCTTCACCAGCGTTCTCTCCTGTTACCCCAGCACGCAAAGAGGAGCCAGCTGAGCCGACAACCTCAGGAGCTGCACCCTGCCCCGTCTGTGATCGCATCCCGAAGGAATTTCTCAAATTCCGGTGCTCAAGTTGTAAAAGTTTCTGGAACCGTCTAGTCGCCTCCTGCCAGAAGTACGCCGTCGACCATCCCTCGTACCCACAGCCGTGTCTCCGTAAGGAACACGAGGAATCCAGACCACCAAAGTGCCCAGGCTGCAGACGTTGGCGCTACGAGGTGGCACTGCTGACCATCACCCCGGAGACCAAGCTGCCGATTCCTTCCGTTACCAGAGTTGAAAAGTAGCCGATGAGGGCATCGGCCGAGAGAGAAGGAGGGGGTGTAATTAGCTGAAAATCTCTACTCTTCACACAAACTTCTTCCATGCGCCTTCCATGCAGCAACCATCAACAACTGTCCGCCACCACCGATGAGGACACGCGAGCGCGCCACCATCGCGGCCCTTCCAGCTACAAGCCGCAAGATGGCCGAGGTGATATAAGGGGCTGCCCCCTCCCTCGACCCTTCAGTCTGAAGTCACGCGTCTCGCAAGTTGTCGAACCCAGCTCCAGTACTCAATCCCCTCTAAACGTAGTGTCGCGGAACGAACTGAGAATCGTAGTGAAGTGCAACCCACGGGACATTTCCAATAGCCGTTCCAAGAATCCCGCCAGTCTTCGTTCTTGAGACATCCGCAAGCTAAGGCCCGGACTCAAGACGTTGCCGCCAACTCTCCATTTTCGCCGACCCGAACTGGTACGCCGTTCGAACCCCGGAACGAGGCAAGTTTGCCCCGGTCCCAGGCATCCCCCTTCAGCACTGCAGGAAGAAGAGGCCCTGAAGCAACATACCGCCACGGAGATCTACACTGATCCAAGCTAGGCCAAGGGTGAGCAACATTCCCTCATAATTTCTGTAAGCGCTTACAAACTACTCAAAATCTGGCAAAACCCCCCCCTCATAATTTAACGTCCTGTAAAAGAAATAGGAAAGTAAAGAGAAACGCATATTGTAAAGATAGTTCAGTTGTAACGAGAAACCGTAACCTAAGAAGTTTTTGTTGTGAAGAACAATTGTATTTTCAGTAGTAAAGTCAGAAGACTAAGTCATAATTTGTATAAGTAGAATCAAGTTCCTACATAAATATTATTTTCTTATAAGCATAAGATTGCAAGTAACAACAAAGTACATTTATTTTTAGTAGCATACTTATTGCAAAATTTCGTACATAATTTCTTAAAGCCAAGTGTGATTTCATTGATCGTTATCAAATACATTTTCAATCATATTGATATAATTTCAAGTATCTTTTCGAATATATTACTGATTATTCTTGTCGACGGTTCCATCAGAACCCTCGTAAACCCGCTTCACGGTAATCAACTTATAATTTTCTGAATAAAAACCCTACGTGTTTTTAACCTTTGCAGTACTTATTTCAGAGTTTTGACCCTTTCCAATTCCGTTGGACTCAGGTATTTTGCACTTAAATAATTTGGGTTTTTCCTGAGGTCAATAATCGACCCAGGTGGTGGCAGCAACCCTAGGAACTTCTCAGGTAGAATCTTTTATCCTCTGGGCTCTAGTTCAAGATACCTTTCTACCTAGAATTTCCTAGCCTCACTTAGTTGGGATTTTTGTACCAGCTTTTAAAGGATTAGGATCAGTTTATAAAGTAACTCTTCATTCTGAAGTCAATATTTAATTTAGCATCACAAAGTTTTCAAGTAAACCTTTCGCCTTTTTGCTTTGGTCATCACGCACTACCATAATAGTAACGCCATTTTCACCTTCGGAGATCTCGAAGCAGTCGTAGACTCAGGTAAGCAGAATCACCTAATCCCTTGTTGTACAAATATAAATGTTTACTGGGGTAAGATAATTCAAGTTTTAAGAATCAAAATTATAAGCCCTTTTAAATTCATAAATCCCAAATCATTAGATTGATAATTTCTCATAACCTTAACTCCAAGTTAGATACCCAAATTCTAAAGATTACATACATATTATAAAGTTTTTTTTGCTTATAAATTTAGTACTGAAGTGTTTAATAGTTTTGTACATTTTAAGAGAGAGATTCTGAGCAGAATAAAGGAATCTGCACTGTAGAGAGCCTTCTTCTTCTTTTTCTTTTTAATTTTTTTAATTTGTCGTCAAATTAAATTGATATACATAGTTAGTAGTCGACTTTGTGGTCTTATAGACTGAAACCAACTCCACCAGCCGCCACAAGTTCTTGTGAACTTATTTGGTTGGTGGACAGAAAGAAATTGTTTATTTACTCGTTTTATATTTTATATTTTATATTTTATTTTTTATATTTTATATTTTATTTTCTTCCATTTTATATTTTATTTTCTTCCTGTTAATAAACTATTATTCTATTCTATTCTATAATACATGAAATTTTAATACGCGTAGTAAGAGAAAACTCGGAAGAATCAAACTCGGGTCTCCCAGACTAATGATTCTTGCAGTCAAGTTATCGAATCTTTTTTATTCGGTCTCGCATTACACTTTTTTGGGATGAATAAAATGTAACACAGTCATTTTGGTTTATTATTTTAATAATTTTCATGCAATTTGGTATATGGGCTCCTTTTGGGGTCTAGTTGTGCCCCAAAGTTTTTGGTTGAGGTCAGTCACTCCTAAAGGGGTGAAAAATAAGGGCTAAAATTTTCAACACCCACTAGCTCAAAAATTTTTCATGTAGTCATTGTTTTTTTCATAAATTTAAAATAGAATTGAATGAAACCACCCAGAGCTGTGTAGGACCAACCGTTCGTATATTACACGAACTTAAGGGTTGGACTTACGATGAATCAGAAACACGAATGTGAATCGCAAAAGAGGCCGTTTTAAATTTTAGCTGACCAAATAATGCGATCGTTGTTCGTTTCTACTAGTTGTACCTGCTCAGTTTTGCGCCCCTAACAGCCAGTAATCAAATTTCCTAATGAAGGAAACCACAAATCTTAACCCTAATTGGACCATGGTGTCACTAGTGTCACCGAAAACATTTTAGGATTTCCATTGAATCTCACTTGAAATTTTAGCTAGGAACGAAAATGCAATCGCTATTCGTTTTCTTCGAGTTGTATTCCTTTTGAATCCCTAGCAACCAGTATTTTTGTAAGTCATTAAAAGTAAAAAAATGATATGACAAAAACTTTGTAAATTTTTTCATCGATTTCTTTGAAAGTTTTTGTCATAACTCTATTTTGAGACTTTTAATGGCCCACAAAAAATTCTTTTGTCCACACTACACTACCTACACTAGTGATACGTTGGTCCAATAAGGGTTAATTTCTTCGAAATGAGTGTGAAGCGTTTATTTCTTCAAAATTAACTTAATTGTGAAGCGAAAATTATATATTTAAGGTAGTGGCAATGGCTGTGTTCTTTTCAGGGGAGTGATCTATAAAGAAAAATAATTGATTACTTCGCTCTGTCCCTCCGATTTGAAAAGTTCAAGTCTGGACTAACACGGTTCTTCGTGGTGCTGTAGATACTACGATTCATACTACTGCGCCATCGTTGTAAAGAATGTTATAAACCTTACTGGTTTAATTTAAAACAATACCTACTTTTGAATACTTTCATGTACTATTATTACATGTACTATCATGAGCTGATTATTATTGGAACATTATGTGCCCTGAAGTCCATGTTTCTATCCAGTATTTTTCAGCCTTGCCCAGGACCGTTCTGTATCATTAAATAATTGTAAGTTGGTTATTCGGGGGTTTCTCAAAGATTAATGGGCCGAAATAGGTATGCCCTGAAGGAGCCAAGAGTAGCGTAATTAAACTCCCAAATTGCTTACAAAATGATACCAGGAAAATCCCAACTAATTCGTACTGATTGTCCTAGTACCTTAGACACCTTGGATGATTGGGAACAAGAAAGTTAGGCGACTCACTTTGACAATATACTGTTAATAAATTGTATTTTATGAAATAAAGAATTGCAAAATATATAACGTCGTATTTATATATATAACTTAAGAGTTCTTGGAACGAAATAAGCTTTTTAAAAAACGTTTATTCGGTTTACAACCCACAAGTAGGTACGCACTGGAGAACGACAAGTGAAGAACTGGCGAGCAGAAGCTCGGAGGTTCTATTTAACAGCTCCGCAAGGGGAGCTGCGTTCAGCATTTTAGGAGTTACGAGTCAGCTATTTGACAGTATGTAACTCGTCCCCCCCAAGATCGAAATTTAAGGGTGAAAACAACCCCACATCAAGTTTGATAGACCTAAAGTGCGTATTACAAAATATAAAATACAAAACATAAAACCCATAATAAACCATAATAGTGTGATACAATAATATAATAATAATAATACATTCACAATAAAAATGTCCATTGTTATAAAATATAAGTATTAGGTACAGCTTGCATGGCGGGTACGTTCTTTTCGCACTGTGCAAGTTTGAGTTTATGGGTACGTAAGTAAGTTCTATGTCGGTACGGTATTTACATGTTTACAATACATTATTGTCGTATAAAGGATAAACGTGACAATAATCAAGTAGAGTATAATGGTCCAAATACTTGGGGTAAAATACAAACTTAAATCTAAAGGTTCTAACGGGTCTAGATGCTTAAGTTGATTCAAATTTACATTTTTTAAATTTAGTTCTTTAAGAGTTAGAGATACATTCGTCAACTGATGGTTCTGAATTTCGAATTTTAAATTATTAATTAGTTTCGGTAGACCTGGAGAGTGAGTTTCTGAATGCAAGGATTGTCCTTTGTAGAATATTTCATTATTGTTGCTTGATATTAAGAATATGCCTTTTAATTCGGAGATTTCGGATGAAAGCTTGTTATGAATTTCTATTTTATCACCAAAAGGGAAAATAGCTAGATGTTGATTGGATTCTGGGATTTGTTCAATCCAATTATCTTCGAATTTTACATTAGTATATTGGCATAGTTTTGTACTTTCGGATTCAAGTATTTCAGTTTCGCATTTAGCATTCTGGTTCGATATTAATTTTTTATTGCAGTGAATTACATTTCCTATATTGCAATTGTCCGATAAGGTATAATTGATACATTGGATTTCAGAAGGTAATTAACACTTGGGAATATTGTTACGTACTCATCGAGTTTTAATGTTGGTACTGGTCTTAGATAATACAGGAAATATTCTAATTGGTCTGACAGAGGTAGCTTTAGGAAATAGATTATTTCATCTTCGTGTACGGCACAAGTTACTTTGATTGATGCTTCGATTTCCGGAATATTTTCAAGTATAATTTTTAAAGGAAATTTCGAATCATAAAAATTTGATAATTTTTGTAGTTCTTCGAATAGTTGGTGGGTTCCTATTATGCTTGGATGCAAGGTACCCAATTTACAAAAGGTTATGGAGTTTTCTATATCTTGGAATATCGATAATACTAGATCGAAAACTAATTGCTGAAGGTTAAGCGTTTCTATTATGGAATCACTGAGTGCCTTATTGGAATATGTTCTCGTGAAATTATCTATTTCCATTAATTTAAGTTTTATTTGCTCGTTGTTGAAATGGATATCTTGAACAGTGGAATTGAAATTAGATATCAATTCTGATATTACGGAGAAATGATCTTTTAACTGGTTATTTAAATTTAGTTCATTTTCTTTTATATGTGAAAATATTTTCTCATAACGTTGTCCATCGTAAGCATCTAGATTACCTGTTATAAACTTAATTATTCTACCTAGTCCATTAACTAAACTTCTTTTATGTTTGCCTTGGTTAATATTTACATGATCTATTTTTTCTTGTATGATATTTATTGTGTAATTAATCAATCTACAGTATTCGTCTGTTTTCTGGATTTGATAGTTATTTACGGCAATTTTCTTTAACAGTTGTTGGTATTGTGAGGTAAGCAAGTCAAATTCGTCAATTACTGAACTAATTTTGTAATGGTGGATCAGCGTGTGTTGGGACGTAATAAGTCTGGCGGGTCCAAGAAGTATTGGTAGTATTCCAGGGTTATGAGTTATGTCTTTAATGTTCGTTCCAGAGGAATAGGTCATGAGGAGTAGAGCTATTCTGTAACAAATATGTTAAACCAAATTTAGTTTTAGAATTTCGTAACACATTAATTCTCTAAGGGTTGGAGCATCCAGTGAATTTGGAATTGGCTCGCCATTTGCTAAATGTTTGGCAAATTGGCAAATGAATACGCCGCAATCGTTACTATTGTTTTGCTGAGGTGTGTTCGGTGGTGTCGAACATTTCCAATTCTGTGTGTCCAGGGGAGTACCCTTTTTAGAAAGGTGTTCTTCTTCTAGATATTTGAGAATATTGTTTAGAATTTCGGTGCCGTCCATATTTAATGAGTCATAGTAATTTATTTGTTTTGTTTTATTTCGAATTTCTACTAGTCGCCAATGAGATGATTTGAAAACAGGAATTAACACTACGTCCATACTGAAAATGTCTGATTTCCTAGTGTAGTTTTTTACACGTTCGTAACCTCCCGCTTTGAAAGAGATGTATAAGAAGCTGTTAAAAGAAAAGGATTTCGGAAGGTTTTGGTTATTTCTATTTCTTTCGTCGATTAATTCCATGTACATGTTTATAATCATGTCGTTTAACCAATTTTCATTTTTCAAACTAATTAAGTCTTTTCTGGTTAGGTTTAAACCAAATTTACGGGTAAGGACTTCTTTTTCGTCGGCTTTGGGGTCCCAGGCATTGGCTACAGAGTCAGTGAATTTTTTAGGACGATGCACGTTAGAAAGGTGAATTTTCTCTTTTGTATTATGATGACGGGGAACAATCAAAGCTGTCTTGAGTTCTGGATTTATTGATTTAATTTGTTCTTTATTGAATTTAGGTTTCGTTTTTGATTGTTTTTGTACTGTTTTAACATATACTTCTGGAGGAATTTTGGGAAGCTCTTCCCGATTTTCATTCTTCTTTTCTATCACCTTTTCTTTATGCTGATGGAGTTTTTCTTTTATTTGATTATACAGGGCTGACATTCTTTCCTTATGAGTTGTAATGTAATTATTTGCAATGACTTGATCAATCTTTAGATCCCATAACGTGTCTGGTTTATGTGACCATATAAGAGTTCAAACGGAGTCAGTTTCGAAGTTGAGTGGATTGAATTATTATATGCTAGTACAGCATATTTGACTTTAGTACTCATGTTGGATTTTTTGAATTCGCTACGTTCATTTAGGATGCGGACATGTTCGATGAGTGTGGAATGAAAGCGTTCTATCAGGCCATTTGAATCTGGGTGTTGAGAAGAGATGAAATGGAGGTTAATATTATGTAGTAACATGAATTCTCTGACTATGGAGTTTTGGAATTCTGGTCCATTGTCTGTTACAATATTCTTGGGTATTCCATAAATACAGAAATGGGTTAGGAGTGAATCTACTACATCGACGGCGTTTGATGATTTTAAAAGGTAAGCTTGCGCGTGTCTAGAGAACGAGTCAATGATTGTCAGGAATTTTGAGCCGTCTAATGTTAGTTTGTCCATATGTAATGTTTCTAATGGTCGGGAAGCAGTTGGGGTGACGTTGTACTTAACTTTTATTGGATTACGGTCGTATTTGCACCTAACACAGAGGGTGCAGTTGTTGATAAATCTTTGAATAGACTCTCTCATGTTCGGCCAGTAATGCGTTCGCTTAAGGTGGTTATGAGTTTCGTCAATTCCACGATGGTTAGTTACTCCTTCGTGGTACTTACGAATCAAATCTGGTCTTTTCGTTTCGTCAAATACGTCCTCTAATCTTTTAGTATATTTAGTCATGATTATTTCGGAAAAGGCAAAATTTTTAGTTATAATATTAGAGAATTGTTCGTATACGTCTTCTGTAAAGTATAAACCGTATTTAATTTTTGGTTGAACATATTCTTTGACAAATTTAATGATATCTTGTTCTAAGTTATGTTTTGTAAGGTGGACAGTAATTTTAGACTTGTTTTCAAATATTTTCTTTACTTTAACAGGGTTCTCGATAGGAATTTTGGCTAGTTTAATTATTATCTGATTTTTACAACTATTAATGGGTTCATCTCGAATTGGAATGGAGATTACGCTGTTTCCAATGAAGTTGGAATGAACAGTTTGATCTGACCGTGAATCATCTGCTGATGAAACGGAAGGTTGTACTGAATTTTCGACATTCGCAATCATTGAAAGTTTGTCTGAGTTATCGTTTTCGGTTGGCAGGTTTTCAATGGTTGGTGGGGTACCGGGTTTAGTTATTACACCGATAATATCGTTAATCGTTCTGGGGCTTAGTTTAAGGTCTTCATATTCGGTCAAGATGTCGTCAATTGTTGTGTCATTTGGGTCATCAACTATGTGTTCCGAAATTGCTTCTTTTATGATTTCGTCAAGTTCGTTGTTATTGAGGATTTCTACCCGAGACAAGGCATCAGCATTGGAATTGAGGGAACCTTTTTTGTATTCAATTTCGAAGTCATAAGCTTCTAATTTGTTCCTCCATTTAAACAGTTTTGAATTTGGTTCTTTCAGACTAAATAACCACTGAAGAGGTCGGTGGTCGGTGAAGATTTTGAATTTCTTTCCAAAAAGGTAGGGACGGAAATAACCAACCGCATAAACAATTGCAAGTAGTTCTTTTTCGATTGTCGAGTATCTTTGTTCAGTATCACAGAGGGTGCGGCTTGCATACGCTACTGGTAGGTCAGCACCATTAACGGTTTGGCTGAGGACCGCCCCAATTGCTACATTACTCGCGTCTGTAGTGAGGTGGAATTGTTTAGAAAAATCTGGATATTGCAGGATTGGGTCGTTAATTAGCAGATTTTTACATGTTTCGAAGCATTCTTGATATTCTGGATCAGAGGGGTCAATTTTAATACCTTTTTTGAGGCATCTGGTCATTGGTTTTGTTAGGCGGGGCAAAATCTCTTATAAATTTTCGGTAGTAACCTAATAGACCTAAAAATTGTTTAATTTCTTTAGAGGTTTTGGGAATCGGAAATTTTTGGATTGCTTGGATTTTGTCGGGATTAGGTTTCACTCCTTCCCTGGTGATTACATGACCAAGGTAGGCTACTTCACGTTTTAGAAACTCGGTTTTGTCGAGCTGGACTTTCAAGTTGGCTTTCCGCAACCTTTTAAACACTTCTTCCAGACGTGTTAGGTGCTCTTCCAAACTTGTGCTAAAGACGATAATGTCGTCTAAGTAGACACAACAATATTCATTGGCAATGCCTCGCAGGATGTTGTCCAGAGTTCTCTGAAACGTGGCGGGGCTATTGCGCAACCCAAAAGGTAACCTTACAAATTCAAGATGGTAATTTGGGATGCTGAAAGCGGTTTTTGGGACGCTCTCAGGGTCCATTTCGACTTGATGGAATCCTGATTTTAGGTCAATGCAGCTGAAGTACTGACATCTTCCTAATTTATCAAGGAGTTCTGAGATTTGAGGTAATGGGTACTTGTCTTCGATTGTCTTTTCATTGAGTTTACGATAATCGATGACTATTCGGAATTTCTGTTTCCCGCTTGCATCAGCTTTTTTCGGAACGATCCAAATAGGTGCGTTCCAGGGACTTTCAGAATGTTGGATGATGTTTTGGTCAAGCATTTCTTGGATCTGTTTGTTGACCTCGGCCTTATAAATTTCTGGAAATCTATAATTTCTAGCATAGATCGGGATTTCATCTGTCGTTCTAATTACGTGTTTGACATTGTTGGTAAAAGTTAGTGGTTCATCGTCCTTATGGAAGATGTCCGAATATTTCGTGACTAATTTGATTATGGCAGTCTTCTCTTCCTCGTTCATATGGTCGAGTCTAAGTCTGCTCACGTCAAATTTGAAGTTAAAATGTTCAGTAATATAGTTATGTAGGTTATTGTCAGGAATGTCTCCTATCTCCTCAACTGGGAAAGGTTTCAACTGTACGAAACGATAATCATGCTCTAGAGGATTGAGTACCCTAAGGTGTGTTTCACTGTCTACTATATTGACTAAACATTGAGGTATTTCGAGTTTGCCAATCTTAGTGTGAGGGATGATTGCTTCACCGTTTTCTATGTTTTTTACTCTGATTTTTATTTGCTGGATAGATCTCGAGGAGATATTGAAAGTTTGTGCTGATTCTACTCCTAGATATCTTAAAGGTATGGAGCATTCCGGGGTTTTTAAAACATTGTGGGCTAAATCTATGGAGGCGTTGACGATTTTCAAGTTATCAAGGCCAATCAACATATCAAATTGTTTATGAAATTTGAAAATTTTAAATTTGAGATTAAGGTTCTTTGTTTTGAAAAGTTCACCACATGGTACATAGGTACTATTATTCGACTTGGAAGTGCCATGGGCTGTACGAATCCAGAAGGGATCGTTGTGAATCTTTTTTGGGAAAAAAGTTTGGGCGATTTCGGGGTTAATAAAGCTGGCTGTACTTCCTGTGTCAATCAGAATTTTTAAATTGTTTTTTGGGAGTAGGATGAATGGAAGTTCGCTAACAGTTTTTTTTGAGATATTCATCAGTTCGATGATTGGTGATCGAGGCCGATTCCTAAAAAATGGTCCTCGGGAGATTCTTCTTCGGTTACAGGAGATTCTTCAGTTGGTTCTTCCACTTCAGAATCTTCTGATTCGGGTTCGATGTTGTGATAATTTGGGTTTGTAGTTTGCCAAGACATTTTTTGAGGGTATGATTGGGTTTTTGGTTTGAAGGTTGATGGACCGTTTTTCGGGTTGAAAGGGGGTTTCTGAATTGACGGTTTCTGAAGTTGGGGTTTGTTGGACTGGTTATTGTAAGGTGGTTTAAAATTATTGTTGGGTTTGAAATTATTGGGGGCTATTGATTTAGATCGGTTATTGTTGCATAGCAACTGATAATCGTTCGTCATCCAAGCAAGGGCAGTATTCATGTCTGCTGGTTGACGAGTTCGGAGTATAGAACCTAATGGTTCTTTTAAATGTAGGAGGAGGCAGCGGAGGGCCATTTTTTCATAGTGATCGATGAGCACCTCATAGTAATCGATCTTGTGATTCATGGCATAAGCCGTTATCAGCTGTAGGGTTTTGAGAACCCTTTTGTGAAAGTCAAATGGCGATTCGTTGTCCGACTGCCGAATTTTTGTTAACTCGATTCCTAAACTGTAAATATCACGTTTATCGGAGTAGGCATTGATTAATGCTTCTCTGATGGCCTCATATGTTTTAGCATGTGAGGGGACGCTATTTTTGGCCGGGGGAAGGATTTTTGATTTTATAGCAGCTATTAGCATGATATTTTGAAAGTCCTGTTCGTTATCGTAATTATAAAAACGGTTTGCTAAATGTTCCGTTATTTCCAAAAAATTGTGTAGGTGTTCGGGGTCACCTTTGAACGCAGGAATTACTTCCATGTGTTCTTTTTTCAATTTATCGGTAGGGGTTTCATGAACGGTTACGTTATTTTGAGCATCAGGGTCTACTACTTTGAGGGTCCCTATGAGTTCTACTACTTGTGTCATCTGCGCTCTAATTTCGGCAAGCTGGTTCGCTTGGTCCGTCAGAGCGGCTTGTTGCGACGCTTGGGTAGCGATTTGGTTATTTAACCCAGCAACACAGTCCTGCAACAATTTGGATTGTTGGGCGTCCATTGTAGGTGGTCTCTCGGGATCTGGAGGAGGAAGGATTTCTTCGGGGATAGGAGCAGGAATTCGGGGTCTCCTATTACTAGGCAAGAACCCTAATTTAGAATGGAGATAGGTTTTAAATTCCTTCGGAATTTTTGCTAATTTTGGTCGCTCGTTTAGAAAAACCTTTCTTGGAGTGTTAAAGGAACAAAAATTAGTGGGAACAATTGACTTTAAAAGATACAATGAACATACGAAAGCAAAACTTAGGTTCTAATTAAAATTAGAAGAGTGTCTGAAAGGGTCGACCTTGGGTCGGGTGTGGAGATCGAGATTAAAGATGATGTTGGATGAGAGGAGGACGAGGTGGTTGGTGTCAAGTTATTGAGATAAGCTCAACACGTGTCTGCGAAGGTGAGCAGACGAGAGATGAAGATCTTGTTTTATATGAATCAGACGATTCTTCCCCGGCTCAAGATGTTGTCAGGGGTCGAAAAGTAGTTTCAAAAGGTAGGTGCAAAGAGCTACGTTGCTACTTCGACGAGTGTGCGAGGGTGTGCACAAAAATAGGTAGGTACCTATTGATTCGCTGGGTATGCGAAGTACACGACGTCGTACGAGGGTGTGTACGATCCGTCCGTGCGAGAAGAAAAGAAATTTATGCAAAATTTCAGTAGACGTGCGGGGGTGTGCACGATAGAATGGAGTCGATGTGCGAGGGTGAGCACACTTATAAATTCGCTGGGTGTGCGAGTTACAAGACGTCGTACGAGGGTGTGTACGAAATCGGAGATCGATTTGGAGACGGCGGTCCAGTAAAAATTTGGTGTTTACTTACAAGATCCTGGATCTCATCTGGGTGACTTGTAAGGAGTTCTCTGCTCGTAGTTCCCTGTACGTTGATCGTAGGAACACCACACTGGACACTGCACTGGTTCGTTTGTAGCTTGGGAGTTTCTCGATATGCACTCGAAAACTGCACACAACGCGTACAAAACCGGAGACTGCGCCACTTAAGAGTTCTTGGAACGAAATAAGCTTTTTAAAAAACGTTTATTCGGTTTACAACCCACAAGTAGGTACGCACTGGAGAACGACAAGTGAAGAACTGGCGAGCAGAAGCTCGGAGGTTCTATTTAACAGCTCCGCAAGGGGAGCTGCGTTCAGCATTTTAGGAGTTACGAGTCAGCTATTTGACAGTATGTAACTTATATATATATGTACCTTTCGTCAATAAACTTCAAGAACGTTAAACTTCAGTCGTAATAATGTAGGTAACAAAATATGGTACTAAAACGCGTACCGAATATACGAAATGACAAGAAATACGTCAGGTAAGTAAAAGAAATAGTAAAATGAGATCGTACCGAAATGCGTACCAATATAAGAAATGACTCAAATCAAGTATTCGACTAGTGTACCGAAGGGGGTACCTCTTGAAAAGTAAATAAAATATCGTATCGTAAGTATTTGAGTGTGTACCAAGTGTACCACTATGACTGAGAAGTGTATCAATATGACAGCAAACAACTTGTGAATAATTGTACTTTAACCTAGTACCGATGTAGTGATATTCAAACAAGTAGAAGTAGCATGAGTATGACGATTAACTGGCAAGTAGCTAGACAATTGGAAACATGTGATTGCGGAAATTACCGTACTACTGAGAGTTCCTGGGGTCGTCTTGAGGGCGGCACTTGGAGTACCGATTGTAAGGCGCCTGGTCCGGTCTTCGTAGCAGGAGGATGTCCTCAGGTGAAACAGTGAGCCCGAAGGAGTCACTGGCGCAGAAGTTGAGGGGGAAAAGAATTGTACCTTTAAGTACTTTAGGTACGATTGACTGATGAAAAACTGATACTTTCGATACACCCTTACTGGCATAAAAACGACGGCCAGGTGTACCACCAACTACTCGGGTCAAGCGTAGACAGTTGACTGACGAAGGGGAGAAGCTTCGTCGGGGGTGTCCAGAAGGATCCAGAAACAAAGGGTGGGGTGCCGACGACTCCCGAGCTTGTCCGACTATTGGCGAAGATTCTACTGCCCCTCCTCGGGCAGCCCCAAGCTGGAGGTGGCGCTCGCCCGGCTGGTCCGTCTACTACGCGCTTGCTCTCCTGTCCCTGCCCCCGACTTACACTCCTCCCCCTCCTGTGAGCCGCCGTCCCCGGCGGTCAACTCTTCAGCCGTCGTCCGGGGAATCTCCAACGGTTGGTTGGGTCTCAGCTGCAGCATCATTGTCTAGTACTTGCGTCGTCTGCAGTGCAAGCATCCGAGAATTGGTACTGGGTGGGGTTCAGCACAAGCAGTGTTCAGCGTTCCCTCTCTATGTTTCTTTACCAGGCGCGTCCAGAACTGCTTGCACGATAAACATCGGAAGGCTGTCAGTCGCTTTACTTTAGCTTCACACACGGGGCAGGTAACCAGTCTGATGGTAAGTGGAGACACAGTTTGCTCTTCAGTAAGTATCACTTCCGGTATCAGTGAAGACTTAAGAGGTGTGATGGATCCGCTTTGGTGGTTGCGTTGTTCCCAGCCTTCGAAACTTTGCTCAGACTCGTCGTCATCACTGATAATTGTCTGGCGGGGCTTCTTCCTGGCCGTTGCTGTAGTCTTTGGTGGGCCCTCATCACTGTCGCTCAATCTTTCCAATGTGATACATGGTCGAAGCTTCTTGAGATGGGTTTCCAGCTGCCGGTTCGCCTGGGTCAGGCGATCAATTTCGTCGTGTGCTGCGCGTCGTGCGGCCTGCTCTGCCTCGAGCTGCTGTTCCAGGCTTCTATAGGCGGTACGGAGGTGCTTCCACGCGGGGAGTAAGGCTGCAATCCTAGTAATGTGCGTTCGGGTGCCACGTAATGCGCTGTGGATCGCATACCCATTTCTGGTTTGTGCTGCTGCTTCGACCATGTAGGCTGCGGCCTCCACCATTCTGAGCGCCTCCCTCTCCTGCAGTTGGTTCTCCTCCACACTACACTCTTTGTCCTTAAACACTTCCCTCGTCTGTTGCTGGTAGAGTGCACGGATCTTATTTATTGTTTCGTGCTCTGTTGCGGGTGGTCCATCCATTTCGTCCGGGGCCTCAGGTGGCATGGCCATGACGTCAAATGTCCGGTTCCTTAGTCAGCCGTGTAAATACTGCAACAGAATAGGACACTCTCTTAGTCATCATCATAGCAAGGCAACTCCACAAACACAATATCACCAAAAGTCATGCCACATCTCCAGATTCGCCATACCCAGGTAAGTATCACAATGTGATACTTATGTATCATTTGTGATAATAATGATGTCATCGTTATTCCTAGTTGTGTTATTCGCGATAATGATTCAACATCAGCTAGGTGTTTGCAGGATTACATACAGGTGAGTACAGGTAAGTTCTAGTCATAAGTAATTCTATAGGTAACTAATATTGTTTTATGTGGATATATATTGTTGTACGGGTGGACAATGGGGTGGCTCGATCTCGGGTTCTTCCTCATCCATCATTATTCCCCATTCGTGGTCGGTGTCATGACCGGTTTCTTCGATTTTTATGGGCGTTATTAGTCTGGGCTGCTCCACAGTTCCAAAAGGTACGTCCGTTAATGCTCCGTCTGGTATACCATTTTCCGCGGCCGGCTTCAGCCGATTAAGGTGCACCACCTGAGTTCGCTGTCGAAGCATGTCAGTGATACGGTATGTTACCGGTGATGACTTATCCACCACCGTCCAGGGACCCGTCCACGGACTCCAAAATTTCTTACATTCGTTTCGTGGTATCTGCATCGCTTTGAGGTACACCCTATCACCCACTTCAAAGGATCGCGGGGTCCTTCGCCTATTGATCCGTTCCGACTGCACCATCCATGCTTTGTCTAGACTTCTTTTCGCTATTTGCCGTATCCGTTCAATAGAACGGAGCGGGTCTACCGGGTCAACGGGGCAATTCTGTCGCCACTCAACGGTGTTTGGCAACCGCAACTCCCGCCCGAATGTGAGCATGTTCGGCGAGTATCC
Source organism: Apolygus lucorum (assembly GCA_009739505.2). Lineage (NCBI taxonomy): Eukaryota > Metazoa > Arthropoda > Insecta > Hemiptera > Miridae > Apolygus > Apolygus lucorum. The sequence goes on from CM019180.2 coordinate 35,187,943, forward strand.
CGTACTCTTGTGCGGAGTGGCGCAGTACGCTGCCAATGCGATCGGTATGGCCTTTTCCCACCTCTTGGTTTCTTGAATCAACTTTGCCACGATGTTGGCGATCGTACGATGAAATCGTTCACATACACCATTGGCTTGGGGGTGGTATGCGGTCGTTTGTATCTTGACCACACCCCATCGTTGTCACAACGCTTGAATCGTTTGTGAGGTAAAAGCTGTTCCTCGGTCGGTCACCAATCGTTTTGGCACTCCGTGCATCGGAATGTACCGATTTGCCAAGCATTCCGCCACTGTGTCGGCCGTCGTATCTCCAACCACATATGCTTCCGCATACTTCGAGAAGTGGTCCACCAAGGTCAACAGGTATTTTTGGCCCGTAGGAGTCTGTAGCGGACCAACGAAGTCCATTCCCACGATCTCGCCCGGAGAGCTGGGAATCAAGGGGCACTGAATGGGGGCTTCGGAACGCTGTGGGTTATTTCTTCGCTGACATACCTCGCACGTCATGATGTATTCCTTGATAGTTCGCGAAATCTTCGGCCAGTACCCCGCTTTTCGAACAATCTTATCGGTCACGTCAGCCCCTGGGTGTCCGGCCCAACTGGAGCTATGGCAACTCTTGATTATCCATTCGCGCATGGTGCTGGGTATTAGCGGGACGATATGTTCCTCGCCGTCAACCACAATTGTTGTTTCCCACAGGTCCGTTCGCCTTACCAGTCCCGCAGCTCCCTTTCTTACCAGACCCTGTACCCACGGGTCGATCTCTTGTGCCGCTGCTAACAACTGTCCGGGGATATCCAGCTCTATGGCCGCTACTCCGTTCCGACTCAGCCCGTCAGCGTGACCCATTTGGCTACCAGGTCGATACGCCGGTACAAAGTCGTACTCGGCAAGCCGAAGTGTCCATCTGCCGATTCGCGACGTAGGATCACGCAGTCTCATCGCGGCGGTCAGGGCCACATGATCAGTTTCCAACTGAAACCGTTTGCCCAACAGGTACTCCTGGAAGTGACGCGTAGCCCATACTACGGCTAACAATTCTCTTTCGGTCGTCGAGTACCGAGTCTCCGCCGGGTTCAGTTTTCTACTGGCGTATGCCACTGGCCGCTCCCGATCGTTAATCCGCTGCGACAACACCGCCCCGATTGCCGTTTGTGACGCGTCCGTAGCGAGTATGAACGTCTCCTCCAAATTCGGGTGTGCCAAAATCGGGTCCGATACCAGAGCCTTCTTTAATTTCTCGAACGCTTCCTGATGCTCCTTTTTCCACTCGAAGACCGCATTCTTTTTCAACAGCGACGTGAGAGGTGCGGCTATACCGGAGTAGTCTTGTATAAACCGTCTGTAGTATCCGGCCATCCCAAGAAAAGTTTGTAACTGTTTCGCATTAGACGGAGCGGGAAATCGATCTACCGCTGTAGTCTTTTCGGGCTCGGTTCTGATCCCTTCTCTGGTGATTCGGTGCCCCAGGTACCGAATTTCGGACTTCAAAAATTCGCACTTTTCATGATTGGCTCTCAATCCGACCTCCCTGAGTCTACTTAGTATCTTTACCAGACTTTCAAAATGGGCTTCCAAGGTAGGGGAGAACACCACAATATCGTCGAGGTAGACCAAACAATGGGTTCCAAGTACTCCATCAAGTGCGTCGTTCATGGTGCGCTGAAAAGTTGCGGGGGCGTTCCTAAGTCCAAATGCCATCCGCTGATATTCGAAATGACGTCCCAACGCCGAAAATGCCGTCTTCTCTATGGAGTCGGGGTGAATAGGGTAGGGTGGGGTAAGTCCCCGCACTTTCGAATGTTTCCCATTTATAAACACCTACTAGGTCAATATCCCTCAACCAACTCATTGGGATACTAGTTCGGGACCTTGGCTATAATGCCTGACAATTTTCATCACTATGTCATCAGTATTATGGAAGAACTGAACGTTTTTTAAAAATTTGTGTCTGCGGGGCTTTGCCCCACAGGAAGGGGTAAGTCCCCGCAGTCATGGGGCAAAACCCCGCAGTGCGGGGGTTTGCCCCATTCTGGGGAAAGGCATTAATTTCAGACAGAAAGCCAATATATTTATTCAAATATGCTCATCTATTCCGTCAAAACATCACATTTTTTAGAAGATAAAAACTTTTTTGAAGTTCACATGCCTTAATAACAGTAAGCAACTCATTTTTTTAAACAATTAACAAAGGGTCACAGTCAAATAGTTTAGAGCATTTGCTGGTAATAAATTTCCCACACATCTTCAATGCACAATGAAAAGTCAATTGTAGAATATTCGAAAAATCACAAAACATTGAAATAAATGCAACACAACTAAAATTTGAGACAAGAAAAAAGTTAAATGATCGTCCAGGAAAATACATTTTTCTGATTTTTTTTTCCTAAAATTAACACATTGTTTGTTTAGTAACAAAGTAAGCAGGTATCGCGTTTAAAAAAAGTACAACAAACTGCAGGATTCCAATAACTCCCAAAATGCTGGTTAGATACTTGTACCTTTAGTTTCTGGAATTATAAAATGAAAGAAGATAGTGGGGAACAGAATAAAAACAAGTTACATACAAATAGGTAGTGGTAGGTACCTGACATATAAGTCAATTCTGTGCATGTTTAATTGCATGAAGGTACCTAAATTTATCATCGCCGTCTTCCAAATAAAAACGAAGGGGCAAGTCCCCGCACAAATTTTGTGCGGGATCTTGCCCCACAAAGAGTGCGGGGCTTTGCCCCAATTTGCCATTTTGACTAAAATCGACCTCAGACAAGTAAAAATATGGTTACCAAGAGCGTTGTCACGGGGTTTTGACGGGAAGAAGCACCTTTTTCTGACGCAACACAACAGACACGAATATCACGATTACGAAAACATATCATTGAAGTAATTAATCATAAATATTACATCAGAGCGGAGGAAAACAAACTTACCTCATTTTGTCTGTCACCACGCTGATCCGCACTACAGGAAATTCCACACAGAACTCGCGACATGGCAATTGGCTTACCATCCAACGGACATAGTCATAACTTGCACAGTAACACAGAAAACCCTTGTGCGGGGACTTCCCCCGTGCGGGACCTTACCCCCACCTTACCCTAGGTATTTGATGATATCCGGCCACCAAGTCAATCTTGCTGAACCATACGCATTGACCTAGTTCAGCTACGGTACTTTGTAGATTGGGCATCGGGTAAGCGTCCGGTTTCGTTACCTTATTCAATCCCCTATAATCGGTACAAAACCTCCATTTCTGAGGTTCGCCGGCCGGGGTTTTCTTTTTCACAAGAACCACAGGTGCATTCCACGGACTGTTGGATGGTTGGATCACGCCGTCTTCTAACATATTCATCAGCTGTTCCTCGACCTCCCCTCGCAGGGCATGGGTGATCGGGTAAGGGCGCACATTTACGGGTGGTTGATCGCCCGTTTCAATCCGGTGTGCTACTCCCAACTGGCAACCCGTGCTATCCGGTTTTTGGAACACCTGATGGTACTCCACTAAAATATCCCTCAACCGGCTGGCCTTGTGGTCAGGAAAGTCTGTGCGTTTTTGCCGCAGTTGTTCGATTATTTCCTTTTCGGTCGCTGTCCATCTTTCCGTTGGGGTAAGTTCACGCTCATCTTCTTCGGCCGGGTCTTCGGTTCCGCCGGACGAAGGTACATCCGTGGCGTCGTCATTACTAGGGGTGGTTGCCTCTCCCTTTTGTTGTACTATCGCATCGGGTTGGTCGAGTACCGCCGTATCAGGTTGGTCGAGTACCGCCGTATCGGTTTGGTCGAGTACCGCCGTATCGGGTTGGTCAAGTACCGCCGTATCGGGTTGGTCGTATACCGCCGTATCGGGTTGGTCGAGTACCACCGTATCGAGTTGGTCGAGTACCGCCGTATCGGGTTGGTCGAGTACCGCCGTATCGGGTTGGTTGAGTACCGCCGTATCGAGTATACGGTGTACCATTGTGATCGGAGGGTCACGTGTCGTTTCCATTGCTCGTACTCCCGCTACCGGTACTGCCTCCTGTTCCTTTTCTTTCAGCAGTGTCACCTCGTGCCGATCCGCCCTGATGATCATAGGTACTTTCTTTAGGATATCCATCCCCAACAGATCCAACCCGGTTCCTTCTCGCTCGAAGATGAGAAAATTATGATCGAACGTTATGCCCTGGAGGTTGACCTGTACCGTTTGCTCGCCGCGGAACCTTAGTGGACATCCGTCCGCCCCCCAGGCTGTAGCAGTTGTCGGAAGAATCGGTGCACCGCGTACCGGGATGGTAAGGACAGATACCGCGGCCCCCGTGTCCAAAATTAATGATCGAGACTCATTGTTTAGCGTTGCGTTTATACGTAGCATTCTATTCATGGGCCGTTCAATAATGGTTATGTGTCCCACTTCCTGCGATGCTGGTACCAGTTCATTGTGGTGAGGTGAGAATTTCGTGTTCGTACCTTGGGGATGCGATACGGGTGTGAGCAATTTCTTCTTGTGACAATCCTTTTCTAAGTGCTCGCGTACCCCGCAATAATCGCAAAAAATCGTCTTCTGTGGGTTACTTGGGCAGTCTACTGGAAAATGCTGCATGTCCGCACAAAACATGCACGGGTATCTGGGTACCGGTCGGTTGTGGGCTTTCGGTGCCGGTGCCGCGACGTTTGTGCCATTTGTACCGCGCGATGTACATCGGGCCGCGAAGTATCCAAAGGCACCGCAAGCGTAGCATTTCCGGTCTCCTTGTTGTACCGCGGACAAATCCCAGCGTACTTCCACGTCGTCTCCCTCCCCCAGCGTCTCTTTGAGTTCCTCTGCGCGTTTTAGAGCTGCTTTGATGGTTGTTGGTTCAGTACTTAATAGGTGAGAACTCAATTCTTTACCTACTCCTCGAACAAAGGCTTTTAGTACTTTTCGTCGTACCCACTGTACTTTCTGAGCTGCGTTTAACTCCGCTCCTTCTTCCCGTACCGCTACTTGTGCGAGTTGTCGGATTTTCTCGGCAAATTGTCGTAAGGTTTCGTTCGGCTGCTTCCTTAGGGTACACAATGAAGCTGCGGCTTTTCCGGGGTTGTCCCGTTCGTACCACTGTGTAATGAGCCAGTTTAGCAACCCCATCTCTCAACTCCATAAATCACCATTTAGTTCCCTGTCAGCAAACCTACTTCCATGTCAACTACCTACTTCCATACGAATCACCTCGAGCAACCGTATAACCGAACATCGATGTCCGCCATGAGATCACCAACACTGAGCGCGCCACCGTCGGAACCCTCACCATCGCCAATTTCCAAGATGGCCGAGGGGTTATAAGGGCCTGCCCCCTCCCGCCGACTTCAGTCTACAGTCACGCGTCTCCATTGTGTTGGAACCTAGCTCACGACTCATCCCCTCTCCTTGTAACGAGACCTTTATGAACTGAGAATTTACCGTGGTGATCCAGTGCGAACATTTCACATAAAAGTATAAAGTGTCTACCCGCCAGTCAGTGTTCGTGCAGTTTTGTTTAGCCAAGGCCCAAAACTCCACAACACCGCCGCCTTCTCCGTTTCGCCGCCCAGATCGACCCAGTGTCAAGATCGAACTCCGAACCGAGGCAGAACTGCCCCGATTCCAGGCACCCCCTTTCTACAAGCCTTATTCGGACGAGGCCCTGGACAACTTACCTGCTACGGAGATCTACAAACGATCCAAGCTCGGCTAAAGGGTGAGCCCATTCCCTCAAAATCCCAGTAAGCGCTTACTTTCTCAAAAATCTGGCAAAAAACTCCCCCTTAACATAACGTCCTGTAAAGTAAAGTTGAAATCGTAACCAAGTTGTAATATAGAAGTAAAGTCGAAGGATAGTAGAAGTCAAGTTAATCCTAAGTCAATTTGTTATTGTAAAGTCAGTCAAAGTCTAAGTCATAATTAGACATAAGAAAATATCGTCATACAACATATATATATTTTGTTCATACATTTACTTAAATCACGTGCGTAACAGTGTTGAAGTATTTGAAGCATAATTCTTGATATTCAACGAAAGTCAGCTCCTTCAGAGCAGTTTGAAACCAATTCCGCTTCACGGTTTAATATTGCTATTTTTCTGAATAAAAACCCTACGTGTTAACCTGTCGTACTTATTTCAGCAGTTCACCCTCTTTTCACTCATTCAGGTATATTGCAGGTAAAAAGGTTTGGTAATTCCCTGTGTCCGAATACGACCCAGGGTGGTGGCAGCAACCTCTCAGGAATTTCAACCATTAGGTAGGAGTAATAACCTCAAGAACCCTCAGTTCATCGCACCCTTCTACCTGAGAGAAATCCCTAGGAACACACAGCTTAAAGCAAATAACCTAACGGGACTAGGATTGAGTAAAGAAAGTATACTTTGTCCATAGGAACATAATATTGTAATATAAACGTAAATTTCACATAATAATCCTTGTATTAGAATCATTCCAGTGCACTTGCCTAACGCTCTACCAAAATAATCTTTGTTTTAATAGTAAGTTTCCTATTTCACTTTCCACAGAATTCTTCTGTGATTCAATCCTAATTCTGCAACATTAGAATCTAAACTCATCCTAAATTCATTAAAAGTCAAAATCAAATTTAAAATACTAAACCATTTCTCTTTATCACAACTGTACCATAGCTTGCTTCATGTGGAGGTATGGGTTTTCTCCCTCATATAAACCCATATTATCGATCATAAACTGCTTTGCGGTACCTCGCATTTTTGACCGTAGCAGTCGTATCCCTTTCTGTTGGCTAAGGGTACCCGCCACATCCTCGAATAATCGGAAGTACGAAGACACCGATATTGCTCCGGCCTCGTCGGGATCCCAGGGGTCCAACTCTAAGAACATTGACCTCGGGATGTCAAGGTTAGCCCCCCCCCCCCCCCGCTGGTCCTTCTCCACGTGCAGGTCGTTGAATGTTTTGAGAAGTGTCCCTAACTGCGCAAACATCTCGGTGGTCGAGTCCCCAGCAGTCGCCATTTTGTCGGTTTCGGAAAAATCCACACCGCCCTAAACCTTCCCGTTTTTACCTGCTTCGGTAGGTTGACGAACCTAGCGACTCCAAACAACAAGCCCTGTATCGTTTTGCTCAAAAATTCTTGTGAAGTGCGTACTGTTTGTACACACTGGTTCACAATCTTTTTTAAGTCGCGTACCGTTCCCGCTACCAATCACCAAGTGTCTTTGTCTTTGGGTTCTGTGTGGCGTACCTACACAAAATCCCACCGCTGCCACCAATTTTGTAAGTTGGTTATTCGGGGGTTTCTCAAAGATTAATGGGCCGAAATAGGTATGCCCTGAAGGAGCCAAGAGTAGCGTAATTAAACTCCCAAATTGCTTACAAAATGATACCAGGAAAATCCCAACTAATTCGTACTGATTGTCCTAGTACCTTAGACACCTTGGATGATTGGGAACAAGAAAGTTAGGCGACTCACTTTGACAATATACTGTTAATAAATTGTATTTTATGAAATAAAGAATTGCAAAATATCGTCGCTTAAGATGCATCATGGCACATCTAACTTTTGCCTACTTTTCAGGAGAGCAAAAAAAACCGATTTGGTCGATAAATTTTATAATTTTTAACATTTCAATTCATCGGTCTACCTTTATTTACAGTCTGCTAACTTGAATTGCATTTAATGGTACAGTGAACATCATATGTCAAAAAATCTTGTAGATGTGCCATGCTGTTGAAATTTTTCCTCTCACTTGTGCTATGATGTACCACATTTTCTCTGAGTTTCGTGGTGAAACGGCAATACTTTGTAGCTGGCAGTGATGTAGTTTACTGAAAAACTATGAAATTCATCCTTCTCCAAGTAAAAGCACGAGTTCGAGAATTAAATGAGAGAAATCATTGCAATTCTGCAAATCCGCACAATCTCTGAAAATTTCATCGAATTTGGACAATAACTTCGATAGTTTTATGTCAGACAGACACGGAACCAAAATTGTTCAGGAAGGCTAGAAACGTAAAACACGAGTGGAAATTCTGATTTTGGAGAACTTTTTTCTTCAACCATGAAAAGTAAAACAATGCTTCTGCTACCTTGGTAGACTCGGAAGCAAAATGTTATAGGTATAATATTATGGAGAAGTCACAATTTGAATGCAACTTTTATCTTCAGGAGAGAGTTAAGAAGTTTCAAGGTTTCATTTGTGAGATCGTAGACCACCAATAAAATCACGTTTTTAGTTTTCCCAAGGCACAATCTCAAGTCAAGAACCAAGATTGCCTAATGTCACATTAGTAGTACTAACACAAGTATGTATTGAAATTGAAAAATTTTCTATTTTTAGATTTTTATCATTAGGTACAAAGCTCAGCAAGCACTTACATTTTTGACCTATGATAGGTAGTTTAGTTTTAGCTAATTTCCTATTTGTGAATAGAGAGATTTGTAAAGTGATGGAGACACTTACTGGCGCCTTATTTTCTGGCTTACAACTTGGGACTATAAGAATTTAAATTTTAGCTGTAAGGTCACATAAACTTCAAGAAATAAGTTTAGAGAACTCAGTTTTGTGATTTAGAGAATACAGCCATAGAGTAAGACCAATTGGTGAGAGTCTTTTTGGTCGGTAAACTAGAATGCCAGAATTGGGCCTGTTTTGCCTTTTATAAGGAAGGTCATGAGCGAAAGGCGCGTCTTCACTGTGGTTAGAGCCTTCCTCCTAACAATTTGTCATACATCGTGAATAAAAATCAGTTTTTGTTTTGGTATTTTTAAAAATTTTTTTGATCGTGCAGCAACGGAAGACTTAGGGCGTTTCTTCCCCTTGAAATTGGCAATGACTTTCCTATAGGAAAGCTGCTAGAAAAACATGAAACATCATGGCACATCAAACTTTCTCAGAACACAGCATCATAGCACAAGTAAATCTGCAACTTTCAACGAAGAATTAGTTGTCATTCCAGATAGCTTGGGGCATGGTATTTTGTTTTTATTGAAGTTTATTTAGTGGAGAATAGATTACAAAATAATTTTTCAGGTAACTGTCTCTAATCATTCGCGTAGTCAAACAAAACCCAGCTCATCATCTGAGATGTAGCCTTCCGCCATGTTGAAGAGTGTAGATGTGCCAAGATGTCAGATGATTTTAGTTGTGCTATGATAACTAAATCAGGAATTACAGCGTTGCAAGTGGAGCAATGAAAAAACTAAGTCCACCAATCACTCAGGCGCGAAAATTCATATATGAAACCGTTCTAACCTCATTTTCGACAAAATGTTAGATGTGCTATGATGCATCTTAAGCGACGATATATAACGTCGTATTTATATATATATATATATATATGTACCTTTCGTCAATAAACTTCAAGAACGTTAAACTTCAGTCGTAATAATGTAGGTAACAAAATATGGTACTAAAACGCGTACCGAATATACGAAATGACAAGAAATACGTCAGGTAAGTAAAAGAAATAGTAAAATGAGATCGTACCGAAATGCGTACCAATATAAGAAATGACTCAAATCAAGTATTCGACTAGTGTACCGAAGGGGGTACCTCTTGAAAAGTAAATAAAATATCGTATTGTAAGTATTTGAGTGCGTACCAAATGTACCACTATGACTGAGAATTGTATCAATATAATTGCAAACAACTTGTGAATAATTGTACTTTAACCAAGTACCTAGTACCGATGTAGTGATATTCAAACAAGTAGAAGTAGCATGAGTATGACGATTGACTGGCAAGTAGCTAGACAATTGGAAACATGTGATTGCGGAAATTACCGTACTACTGAGAGTTCCTGGGGTCGTCTTGAGGGCGGCACTTGGAGTACCGATTGTAAAGCGCCTGGTCCGGTCTTCGTAGCAGGAGGATGTCCACAGGTGAAACAGTGAGCCCGAAGGGAGTCACTGGCGCAGAAGTTGAAGGGAAAAAGAATTGTACCTTTAAGTACTTTAGGTACGATTGACTGATGAAAAAACTGATACTTTCGATACACCCTTACTGGCATAAAAACGACGGCCAGGTGTACCACCAACTACTCGGGTCAAGCGTAGACAGTTGACTGCAGAAGGGGAGAAGCTTCGTCGGGGGTGTCCAGAAGGATCCAGAAACAAAGGGTGGGGTGCCGACGACTCCCGAGCTTGTCCGACTATTGGCGAAGATTCTACTGCCCCTCCTCGGGCAGCCCCAAGCTGGAGGTGGCGCTCGCCCGGCTGGTCCGTCTACTACGCGCTTGCTCTCCTGTCCCTGCCCCCGACTTACATAATTATAAGGTTATTGGTGAGGGGAGGATAAATTGCGACGGATCCTCAGTATGTGCTTATGTTGTTTATTTTTCATGTCGAGCTAGCTTTCGCCCAATGGCATCTTCAGGACACTGTCAACAACGGGTGCGGTTTAGCAGGACGTATAGGGAAGTTGTTGCACTTGTTATATGGTTGAGGGTAGGTACTTACTATAAGTTTGATGGGATGATATTTATCCTCCCCTCACCAATAACCTTGTCAACAAGAAGGCAACAAACTATGAAAATAATTATAATTTTTACGGCCTAATAATTTTAAGCGTATAGTTATTCCAAATAAGCTGGAAAAGTAGATCCTTGAGTCGATCCACTCTGACTTGATTCATTCGACAACAACCTCCCTCGATAGGTAATTCGTAGGCTTTTACATACTTGCCTTACCCTTCAGGAAGTTTTGCGGTTTCAGGCAAGACTTCCTCATCCTACTTACTACTATCCCTATCAGTTTACGCGTGATGTTTTCTTCTCTTAAATTACTTCACCATGCTCTTCACTTCAGTAGTCGCAAGTGAATAACTATCAAGTTCTCACATACATATTTTCTTTAAGAAAATACGAGAATGGCTAGGTCGGCACCTTTCTAATGAATGCCTACCGTTTATTTTCAATCAATCTGGAAGCGCGGACTGCATTCCTCAATTAGGCTCCATAGACATTCCTATCACCTTTCGGCGCATCGGCTACAAAGTTGGGTAATTGGCCCCACAGAATAATGTTTTCGCTGGCATTAAGAATTTTCTGTTCCACACTAATAGGGATGGGAAAATCGACTTTTTATGATCAATCCAATCAACCAAAAGTCGACTCTCACGTGTAAAAATAGTCTACTAACTACGTCAATCGATCGGGATTGGGCTCAACTGGAAACATAACACCTTCTTCGCCGAGCTTTCGGTAATTTTATTACCTTCTTCAGGGCTTGAAGGATGTTTGAAGGATGTGAAATCCACCTGAAGCAGAATTATCATAGAAGTAATAATATTACCTACGACAGTTTAAATTTTCGAAAAAGCAATAAGTATGTGAGTTAATTCGATACCTACCTTTTTATTTTCTATAACGTACGGAAGTTTGTTGTACTTTCATTATACTCGTGGTTTGGTAGTATCATTACTATTATCGACAACAGTAAAACACTGGACAATTACAGAAAAATGAAAATCAAATTTAAAAATTTTGGCCGATTCTAATAATAAACCAAAAAACGCTGCAAATCATTGCCCAAAGGTTTATTATTTTCTGTATAGATCACCCTTCTGTATAGATCCCTGGTTCTCCATCAATAGCACCTACCGCCATCTGTATTCTCCCTTGACCTTCCCTCTCAAGACCTTCTCACTCTGTTCCCACTCGTCACGCCTCTTCAACTCTCCAAATTCCTGATCACAGTACCATTCTCTACAGCAAATCCTTTAATCTTCAATCAATTAAACTATAAAATGAATACAATGAACATTTTGATTTCTCCAAATCTGTTCAAAGTTTCCGTAACAAATTAAAGAAATTATTTTTAGAGTCATACAGTGATTAATATCAATTATTTTTATTTAGTTATTCGAGTTTTTTCCTAGTACCTACCGCACCTTGTAAAACAATTTTGGATTGTACCTATAATCGTACCTACTTGTTGCATTATGTGTGAACAGTCACTATTTTTTTTTTTTTTTTCTATTAATTCTGTATCTTTGATTGTGCGAGAAATGATTATTTAATTTTTTACAGGGAGGATGGAAGAGAGGATTCTTTTGTCCTAATCCTTCCCTGTTTTGTAAATAAACGCCTTTCAATCAATCAATCAATCAAATGTCATTTTCCTGCGTTCAATAGGATTGAAAATGGCTTCGGAGCTCACTCAGCTGATCAGTGCTCTTCCCGGAGTCTCCAGCATTCGAGAAGGTCTTCTTCACTGCTTCTTCGAACCTGCTTTTTTTTTTTTTTTTTTTTTTTTTTGTTGCGGAAGTGGGGAAACTCTTTATGAGCGAAGGGGAAGTCACCCCAACAGTGTTGGACTCCCCATGCTTGGGCCTACCAACTAAAACCCCACTCCCTCTGCCTAGGTCTCACCCCGGAACCACTTGTACAGTATTACTTCAGGGTGAGCCCTTTTTTTGAGCCAAATGGCTGCTCCTACTTCTGGTCTCTCCTTCAATTCTATTCCTCATCTTCTTCCTCCAATCTTCCATCCACCTTTTTGCTTTGAGGACTGATGTGACAAATATTGCCATTGCGTCCCAGCTCGACTTGTTCTTAATCATCTCATGTATGATTGTCTGTGGACGCAATGTTCCGATGACCTCTTCCGCACTCCCCCTCATACCTCCCATTGAGGACATGTGAAGAAGGTGTGGCAGACATCATCCTTCTCTATCCCACAGTATCTGCACTCTGGGTCAGTGGCTTTCCCGATCTTTACTAAGAAGGAGCGGAAGTCTCCATGCCCTGAGAGGAATTGAGTCAGGTAATAGTTCACCTCTCCGTGTTTTTTCTTCAACCAAGCCTTTAGATCGTCGATTATGAGGGCTGTCCACCTTCCACGGGTTTCACAGACAAGGTCTGCTTGCCACCTACGGATGGTCTCCTCCCGCTCTTCTCTCTTTACTATGGTAATTGCCTCTGCCTTCCTCATTCATATCCTTTTACGCTCCAGTACCTGGTGGTATATTGGGATAGTTCCCGCCATCACTTGTGATGCTGGACCTGAGACAGTTCTAAATGCACTACAGATTTTCAGAGCTCCTCTCCTCTGTACAGCTTCCATACGTGCCATGTACTTTCGGTACCTAAGGGAGTCTGCCCACACTTCTGCTCCATACAGCATAAGTCTCCTCTTAGCGGGTGATGGGCCCCCTAGATTTTCCATCAGTCGGCTCAGCTTATTTACAATATCTGCAGCCTTATCTGCTTTTCCACTGATGTGCCTCCAGAAGCTTAGTTTCCCGTCCAGCATCACACCAAGGTAGCGAATGGCTGGAGAGGTGATGATTTCCTGCCCATCCATATTCATAGGTATAGATCTCTCAATTCTCGTTGTGGTTAGCAGTACAATTTCCGTTTTTTGGATCGCCAGTGACAGTGTGTGTGCTTCCATCCACTCCATCACTCTGTGCATTGTCTGATTCAGCTTAAACTAAAGGTGTTCCATCCTTCGAGCTCTTATCACCACCACCAAGTCATCGGCGTAGCTAACCAGTGTAATTTCTTTCAGGCATCTCTACCCGAAGAATCCCGTCATAGTTGATGTTCCACGGGTCGGTTCCCAAGACTGAACCTTGCCGCTCCTGAGGTAATTCTTCTCTTTTTGATGCCCTCTTTTGTATCATAAATTGTGATGTGTAATGTCACAGATGACCTTGGATAATAGTGAGGAGATAGTGAAGGGGGGGTACATGTACTCGCTTCCCTAACGAGCCCTCAAGTAGTAAGGACACCCCTCGCCGTCCTCCACCTTCACCATCGCCCATCTTGCCCCCGGTGAGCGAATCTTTATTCAATTATATCCTCCTTATTCCCGTGAAACTGTATTGTTATTTATACTTACTCCCCTACCCACGTCACATGGTAGCAAATAGCGTAGAAATACGGGAGCACCTACCTTCCACTTATCTCTGCTTTTCTCATGATCCTCAACTAATACAATATTAACGAACACACCCAATTGTTTCCACAAAAAACCGCGTCCGTGATTATCAATCATCACGATTACGAACACATTTTTCACCGATTGTTCGAGAATTCCGCGAAATCAAATGAATTTTCGAACCGCAAGAACGTGTGCCTTGATAGATACGAACGTCGTTTTCAACTTGTCACCTGTACTCTGTTGTTTGATAACGCCGAACGTAGGCAGAATTCAACCGAACGGACCCGACCTCAGCCGCCGACCTGTTTCACTAATATACTGTTTACAATAATAAACCGCTCGAATTCAAACTCCCAATTTCTTTAATCATCCAATTATTTAGCCAAATAAAAACACATACCTACATGATTTCAATTAACAAATTTTACATTTTTAACAATCTTAAATTCTTAAACTGATTTTCTACATTCCTTCAACTACAAAAATTCTTTTTCAACCATTTTTCACCAACAAATTTGATCCTTTTTCACAACTTAGGTATTTTTTCTCAAGCCCCCCAAATTACCATGGATTCCTGCAAGAGTGAAGACCAATCCACTACTGGTCTGACCCAGTTATGCACGCTTATAGTTTCAAACATTCAGCAACTAACAGCCCAGATGGCCCATCTCACCAAACCACCTGTTTCACCCTCCCCAAACCCCATGGCTATCTATTCCCTCCCAGAGGGAATAATTACCAAGATTTCCGACCTCTCCCCATTTTATGCAGATAACCCAGAATCAGTTTACCGATTCTTGTGCAAGTTTTACCAACTAAATTCAGTTGCACCAAACCTATTCCCAAATATCCTCCAAAATTTGGCGATCAATAAAAAGTTCCCATATTTTGCCAAATATATTGCTTCAGCAACAGCCCCCACCTTCCATGACCTGACAGAAAAAATGCGCATGTCATTTTTCAATGACGCAACTGAACCCGTACTTGTAATAAAATTCTTGCACCGCCTTCATTCCGCACCTTTGTGGATTCACTCACATTGGCCAACCAGGTACTACAAAAGTATGATGAGCCCACACTCATTCAAACAATCCTGGTGAGGGTAAATGAAGCCACCCAACGTGATTTCGTGGTTGCTACCCGCCCCACCACTTTGGTAGAGCTTGAAAAACTGGTAGGGCAACTGATCATTGGGCTCAGATCAGACGCCTCAATCAACCCTCGCAAGTACCCTCAACTACGAGTAACACTAACCTTAAGGGGCAATCGTGGTATCGCCGTGGACAATGTCCCAAATCACAAAAAGTCCCACAAAAAGTCCCACATCACAGAAACCGTCCCACACCACTGCAAGTACCACACCGCAGAACCCAACCCCCACCTGTAATGTCTCTTCAAGTGGCACCACCCACATCCAAAGGCCAATTGCTACTGAAGACAAAGTCGTTCAGTGGCACTGATGGAATACCTCCCATGGGCTTAGCCTCCCTTTTCACCCACTCAGGGAACCCCAGTCCCCTCCTACCAGTTAGACTTGATGAATATCAACTTGCAGCGTTATTAGATTCCAGCGCAGCAATTTCAACCATAAATTTTCCCTTTTTCAACCAAACCATTGCCTCAAAAACCAATGCTCCTCAATATCCCTCACTATTAGGAATGGTGAGCTGGTAACAACTCCCCATTTCCATAGGACCACTGCGTTGTGAGCATACCTTTTACTTGTTGCAACACTTACCCCATGACATTCTCCTTGGTCTTGATTTTATGCGCCAAACAGGGATGATCTACAATGCGGCAGATGCAACAATATCATTCAAGACCGACCCACTCCCATCCACCTCAGGAACAATCCCTCCCACACTCCTACCGCATCATCCACCCTCTCGTGCATCGGACTTACAAATCCCCAACTAACAGAGCAACTTGCTCACCGCGACCACTCACGAAAACGAGAGCCCGATTCGCGGATTTCGCGATGTGCCGAACTTGCTTGAATCTTCTCTCTTGACAACGCCTTGAATCTTCTTTCTTGACAACACAACGGCAAACACTCACAAAAACGAACGCCCGATGCACGGATTTCGCGAAGTGACGAACCTGCCTAGAATCTTCTCTCTTGACAACACCTTGAACCTTCTTTCTAGACAACGCCTTGAATCTTCTTTCTAGACAACACAACCGCAACCACTCACGAAAACGATTGCCCGATGCGCAGATTTCGCGAGGTGACGAACCTGCCTTGAATCTTCTCTCTAAACAACACATTGAATCTTCTTTCTTGACAACGCCTTGAATCCTCTTCCTTGACAACACAACCGCGATCACTCACGAAAACGAACGCCAGATGCCCGGAATTCGCGAAGTGACGAACCTGCCTTGAATCTTCTCTCTTGACCTCACCTTGAATCTTCTCTCTTGGAAACACCTTGAATCTTCTTTCTTGACACCGCCTTGAATCTTCTTCCTTGACAACACAACCGTGATCAGTCACAACAACGATGGCCCGATGCGCGGATTTCGCGAAGTGACGAATCTGCCTAGAATCTTCTCTCTTGACAACGCCTTGAATCTTCTTTCTTGACAACACAACGGCAAACACTCACAAAAACGAACGCCCGATGCACGGATTTCGCGAAGTGACGAACCTGCCTAGAATCTTCTCTCTTGACAACACCTTGAACCTTCTTTCTAGACAACGCCTTGAATCTTCTTTCTAGACAACACAACCGCAACCACTCACAACAACGAAGGCCCGATGCGCGGATTTCGCGAAGTGACGAACCTGCCTTGAATCTTCTCTCGTGACCACACCTTGAATCTTGTGGCGACCCCGAGTTTCCATGCTGATAACAACAACCACCACCACCTGGCGGAACCTTCATCGGTTTTTGCTTATCATTCCCGCTCGCAAGATATTAACCGTTGTTTCATTTTTACAAGTTCCACTTTATTACAAATTCAAATTTATTCGTGTTACTCATGCTCATGTACATGGATAGAATTAAACTTTCGTTCAAGTGAACTATCCTGTTTTGTGTTCAGGCACCCATAAACTGGTGACCCCTGACTTGAATTTACTTTCTTTTGGGTGCTCGGATCGGCGCGGAGTTTTCATCATGACAGACGAAAGTAAAATTGATCCAAACGTTTCTCTCTTAGACATGGACATTGCCGACTTGCCAAAAGCTTGTTCTAGGTCGCGCTCTAGATCGAATAGCAACTCAAATGAAACTCGAAACTCCAGTTTGACACGTGACTCAAACATCACTTCAAGTTCCAACCCGATTTGTTCCTTTCATCAACAGTACAAGGATCGTGCACGTAATTGCAGACCTCCTTGCAACTACATGAAGACTAAGTCGGTAAACTCTCAACCATCCTCGACCTAGCGGCAATTGGGGATGGTATGACGTCACGCCGCCTAGTCATTTGCGACAAACGCTCAAATTTGGAATTTCTTGTCGATACTGGCGCTGATATCAGTCTTCTTCCTCCGCAACATTCTGATCTCAATAATATTTCTCCCATAACTCTCTTTGCTGCCAACAACTCAATTATAAACACGTATGGTGAACGCTTATTGCATTTAGATTTTGGACTAAGACGTATTTTCCCATTTGTTTTCACCATTGCCAATGTCAACCGCCCCATTCTTGGCAGCGATTTTCTCCGCCACTTTGGATTACTGGTGGACATAAAAAATTCAAAGCTAATTGACTCTCATACTACTCTAGTTGCTTCAGCTACAACTATCGATAGCAAACCAATGGGTATTTCGACTATAGGTACCTCACTACCTACTGAAATAACCTCATTGATCACCAAGTATGCTACACCTCGCACTGATGCAAATTCTAAATGCAAACAAACCAATGTCTTTCATCATATTGAAACGACTGGCCCACCATGTTATGCACGCCCTCGTCGTTTACCTCCAGACAAGCTCAAAGTAGCTAAGGAGGAGTTTGAATATATGCTCCAGATGGGTATATGCCGTCCATCGAGTAGCCCTTGGGCTAGTCCCCTGCACCTAGTGAGAAAAAAGTGTGGTGACTGGCGCCCCTGTGGGGATTTTCGCAGGCTGAACTCGCAGACCATTCCAGACCGGTACCCAGTCCCCAATCTTCAAGATTGTACCTCAAATCTCCATGGCTGCACAATTTTTTCCAAAATTGACTTGGCAAAAGCATTTCTGCAAATTCCAGTTCATCCTAGCGACATCCCTAAAACTGCGGTGACCACACCTTTTGGTTCATTTGAGTTCCTAATGATGCCTTTCGGTTTGCGAAATGCCTCCCAAACGTTTCAGCGGTTTGTGGACTCCATCAGTAGAGATTTGCCCTTTGTCTTCTGCTACATCGATGACTGGCTGATTTTTTCAAAATCAAGGGAGGAACACCTACAGCACCTTGACATAGTCTTCCAACGGCTTCAAGAGTACGGGTTATCCATTAATGCTTCCAAATGCACTTTTCTTTGTGATCAAGTTGATTTCCTGGGCTACAATATTACAGCTAATGGCATCTCCCCTATGAAGGAGAAGGTAGATGCAATCTCCTCTTATCCAAAGCCTTCCACAATCACAGGTCTAAAGCGCTTTTTGGGAATGCTAAATTTTTATCATCGCTTCTGCCCTCGTCTTTCTGAAATTCAAGCTCCATTACATATTTCGTCAAAGAAAAATGATACTCAAACTATTGATTGGACTCCTGAGATGTCGGACTCATTTGAAAGGTGTAAACACGCATTACTTTCTGACACCCTTCTCGTGTTTCCTGACCCTCAAGCCCCTCTGTCCATCATGTCAGATGCTTCAAACACGTCCATTGGTGGTGTGGTGCATCAGTCTAAAAATGGTCAGTTCCAACCTCTAGCATATTTTTCTCGAAAGTTATCTCAAGCAGAGCGCAACTACTCTTGTTATGACCGTGAATTGCTAGCAATTTATGCTACAGTCATGCAATTTTCTTATATGCTAGAAGGAAGAAACTTTACCATCTACACGGATCATCGTCCGCTTATCTATGCATTCACTAAGCCCCAGGGAAACATGTCACCAAGACAAATACGCCACCTGTCACTTATCAGTCAATATTCAACTGACATCAAACATATCACTGGCGTTAATAACTCACCTGCTGACGCTCTCTCACGCATTGAGACAATTGTGAAATGCTCCATCCAACCAGCTGACATGGCTTCTGCACAAGAACACGATCAGCAACTACAGGATCTGTTGAGATCCACCTCATCTAATCTCAGACTTCAGAGGCAATTGGTGGAAAACAGCAACCTCTATTGTGACACATCCACTGGTAAGATCAGACCCTATGTACCGTCTGATCTCAGATTTGGTGTTTTCCAACACTTCCACTCCATCTCGCATCCTGGAGGTCGTGCAACTTCACGCATCATAGCAGACCGTTTTGTATGGCCTTTCATGCAGAGGGATATAAAACTCTGGGTACGCCAGTGTCATCCTTGCCAAACCTCAAAGGTAAATCGTCATGAGAAAACTCCACTCTCAACTTTTCTCAAGCCTGACGACAGATTTGCTCATATCCATATTGATGTGGTAGGACCACTGCCGACATCTCATGGTCAATCTTACATACTCACATGTATTGACAGATTTACTCGATGGGTGGAAGCAATCCCCATGGCTGATCAGACTGCAATCACAATCTCTCAAGCATTCTTTACCAACTGGATAGCGAGATTTGGTTCCCCACTATTCCTAGTCACGGATCAAGGACGCTCCTTCCAGTCATCGCTGTTCCGTGAAGTCGCCACTCTCCTGGGGATTGAACTTCGATTCACAACCAGCTATCACCCACAATGTAATGGGTTGGTAGAGCGCTCACATCGTTCAATCAAGGCTGCACTCATGAGTCGTCTGGGAAATTCTCGGGAACGCTGGTTTGAGGAATTGCCTGTTGTACTCCTTGGCCTTCGCAGTATCTTCAAGCCAGACATCAAAGCCACTCCAGCTGAGTTGGTTTATGGAAGTACTCTCAGACTTCCTGGTGATTTTATGACCAGTTCTACCATGGTTGCTGCACCTACAGCTGAATATGCTTGCACATTGCGTGACATATTTGCCCAGCTTTGTCCAACTGATACTGCGTGGCACTCAAAGGAAAAGCCGTTTGCTAACCCTGTACAGGAAACATCCTCCCAGTCTATCTTTGCTATGACGGTGTACGTCCAGGTCTACAACGCCCTTACACTGGACTGTACCTGGTGATGCGACGGATCCAAGACTTTTGACATCCTTATTGGTCCAAACCGTGTAACTGTTTCCAGAGACAGGCTGAAGCCTGCTTTTATGCTACAAGACGACCTTCTATCACCTGAACATACTCAGAATCGACTGGAACACTCCAGCCAACCTCAGCCTGACATGGAATCGTCGGGGAATCCTGACAATACACACTCATATCCCACAACTGAACCTCAGCCAGCCCCTGTAGATGTGTCACAACTCCCTCACGCCAAGCCAACCACCACGCGCAGCGGTAGACGTGTTCATTTCCCTGCAGCCCTGAGGGACTTCCTAAGAGGGGAGTGCTGTGGCGACCCCGAGTTTCCATGCTGATAACAACAACCACCACCACCTGGCGGAACCTTCATCGGTTTTTGCTTATCATTCCCGCTCGCAAGATATTAACCGTTGTTTCATTTTTACAAGTTCCACTTTATTACAAATTCAAATTTATTCGTGTTACTCATGCTCATGTACATGGATAGAATTAAACTTTCGTTCAAGTGAACTATCGTGTTTTGTGTTCAGGCACCCATAATCTTCTTTCTTGACAACGCCTTGAATCTTCTTTCTTGACAACACAACCGCGATCACTCACGAAAACGAATGCACGATGCGCGGAAATCGCGAAGTGACGAACCTACCTTCAATCTTGTCTCTTGAAAACACCTTGAATCTTCTTTCTTGACAACGCCTTGAATCTTCTTTCTTGACAACACAACCACGATCACTCACGAAAACGAACGGCCGATGCGGAGATTACGCGAGGTGACGAACCTGCCTTGAATCTTCTCTCTTGACAACACCTTGAATCTTCTCTCTTGACCACACCTTGAATCTTCTTTCTTGACAACGCCTTGAATCTTCTTTCTTGACAACACAACGGCAAACACTCACAAAAACGAACGCCCTATGCACGGATTTTGCGAAGTGACGAACCTGCCTAGAATCTTCTCTCTTGACAACACCTTGAACCTTCTTTCTAGACAACGCCTTGAATCGTCTTTCTTGACAACACAACCGCAACCACTCACGAAAACGATTGCCCGATGCGCAGATTTCGCGAGGTGACGAACCTGCCTTGAATCTTCTCTCTAAACAACACCTTGAATTTTCTCTCTTGATAACACCTTGAATTATCTTTCTTGACAACACAAACGCGACCACTCACGAAAACGAACGCCCGATGCGCGGATTTCGCGATGTGACGAACCTGCTTGAATCTTCTCTCTTGACAACACCTTGAATCTTCTCTCTTGACAATACCTTGAATCTTCTTTCTTGACAACGCCTTGAATCCTCTTTCTATACAACACAACCGCGATCACTCACGAAATCGAACGCCCGATGCACGGTATTTGCGTAGTGACGAACCTGCCTTGAATCTTCTCTCTTGACAACACCTTGAATCTTCTCTCTTGAAAACACCTTGAATCTTCTTTCTTGACAACGCTTCGAATCTTCTTTCTTGACAACACAACTGCGATCAATAATGAAAACGAACGCCCGATGCACGGATTTCGCGAAGTGACGAACCTGCCTTCAATCTTTTCTTTTGACAACACCTTGAACCTTCTTCCTAGACAACGCCTTGAAACTTCTTTTTTGACAACACAACCGCGATCACTCACAAAACGATCGCCCAATGCGCAGATTTCACGAGGTGACGAACCTGCCTTGAATCTTCTCTCTAAACAACACCTTGAATTTTCTCTCTTGATAACACCATGAATTATCTTTCTTGACAACACAAACGCGACCACTCACGAAAACGAACGCCCGATGCGCGGATTTCGCGAGGTGACGAACCTGCCTTGAATCTTCTCTCTTGACAACACCTTGAATCTTCTCTCTTGAAAACACCTTGAATCGTCTTTCTTGACAACGCCTTGAATCTTCTTTCTTGACAACACAACCGCGATCACTCACACAAACGAACGCCTGATGCCCGGATTTCGCGAAGTGACGAACCTGCCTTGAATCTTCTTTCTTGACCACACCTTGAATCTTCTCTCTTGAAAACACCTTGAACCTTCTTTCTTGACACCGCCTTGAATCTTCATTCTTGACCACACAACCCCGATCACTCACGAAAATGAACGCCCGATGCCCAGATTTCGCGAAGTGACGAACCTGCCTTGAATCTTCTCTCTTGACAACACCTTGAATCTTCTTTCTTGACAATGCCTTGAATCTTCTTTCTTGACAACGCCTTGAATCTTCATTCTTGAACACAACGGCGACCACTCACGAAAACGAACGCCCAATGCGCAGATTTCGAGATGTGACGAACCTGCCTTGAATCTTCTTTCTTGACAACACAACGCGAACACTCACGATAATGAACGCCCGATGCGCGGATTTCGCGGAGTGACGAAACTGCTTGAACCTTCTCTCTTGACAACACCTTGAATCTTCTCTCTTGACAATACCTTGAATCTTCTTTCTTGACAACGCCTTGAATCCTCTTTCTATACAACACAACCGCAATCACTCACGAAATCGAACGCCCGATGCACGGTATTCGCGTAGTGACGAACCTGCCTTGAATCTTCTCTCTTGACAACACCTTGAATCTTCTCTCTTGAAAATACCTTGAATCTTCTTTCTTGACAACGCTTCGAATCTTCTTTCTTGACAACACAACTGCGATCAATAATGAAAACGAACGCCCGATGCACGGATTTCGCGAAGTGACGAACCTGCCTTCAATCTTTTCTTTTGACAACACCTTGCACCTTCTTCCTAGACAACGCCTTGAAACTTCTTTTTTGACAACACAACCGCGATCACTCACAAAACGATCGCCCAATGCGCAGATTTCGCGAGGTGACGAACCTGCCTTGAATCTTCTCTCTAAACAACACCTTGAATCTTCTCTCTTGATAACACCTTGAATCTTCTTCCTTGACAACGCCTTGAATCTTCTTTCTTGACAACACAACCGCGATCACTCACGAAATCGAACGCCCACTGCGCGGATTTCGCGGAGTGACGAACCTGCCTTGAATCTTCTCTCTTGAAAACACTTTGAATCTTCGCTCTTGACAACACCTTGAACCTTCTTTCTTGACAATGCCTTGAATCTTCTTTCTTGACAACACAACCGCTATCACTCACGAAAATGATCGCCCGATGCGCAGATTTTGCGAGGTGACGAACCTGCCTTGAATCTTCTCTCTTGACAACACCTTGAATCTTCTCTCTTGAAAACACCTTGAATCGTCTTTCTTGACAACGCCTTGAATCTTCTTTCTTGACAACACAACCGCGATCACTCACACAAACGAACGCCTGATGCCCGGATTTCGCAAAGTGACGAACCTGCCTTGAATCTTCTTTCTTGACCACACCTTGAATCTTCTCTCTTGAAAACACCTTGAACCTTCTTTCTTGACACCGCCTTGAATCTTCATTCTTGACCACACAACCCCGATCACTCACGAAAATGAACGCCCGATGCCCAGATTTCGCGAAGTGACGAACCTGCCTTGAATCTTCTCTCTTGACAACACCTTGAATCTTCTTTCTTGACAATGCCTTGAATCTTCTTTCTTGACAACGCCTTGAATCTTCATTCTTGACAACACAACGGCGACCACTCACGAAAACGAACGCCCAATGCGCAGATTTCACGATGTGACGAACCTGCCTTGAATCTTCTTTCTTGACAACACAACGCGAACACTCACGATAATGAACGCCCGATGCGCGGATTTCGCGGAGTGACGAAACTGCTTGAACCTTCTCTCTTGACAACGCCTTGAATCTTCTTTCTTGACAACGCACTGAATCTTCTTTCTTGACAACACAACCGCGATCACTCATGAAAACGAACGCCCGATGCGCCAATTTCGCAAAGTGACGAACCTGCTTGAATCATCTCTCTTGACAACACCTTGAACCCTCTTTCTTGACAACGCCTTGAATCTTCTTTCTTGACAACACAACCGCGATCACTCACGAAAACGATCGCCCGATGCGCGGATTTCGCGAAGTGACGAACCTGCCTTGAATCTTCTTTCTTGACCACACCTTGAATCATCTTTCTTGACAACGCCTTGAATCTTCTCTCTTAACAACACCTTGAATCTTCTCTCTTGAAAACACCTTGAAGCTTCTTTCTTCACAACACAACTGCGACCACTCACGAAAACGAACGGCCGATGCGCGGATTTCGCGAGGTGACGAACCTGCTTGAATCTTCTCTCTTGGTAACATCTTGAATCTTCTCTCTTGACAACACCTTGAATCTTCTTTCTTGACAACGCCTTGAATCTTCTTTCTTGACAACACAACCTCGATCACTTACGTAATCGAACGCTCAATGCGCGGATTTCGCGAAGTGACGAACCTGCCTTGAATCTTCTCTCTTGACAACACCTTGAATCTCCCCTCTTGAAAACACCTTGAATTTTCTTTCTTGACAACTCAATCGCGATCACTCACGAAAACAAACGCCCGATGCACGGATTTCGCAAAGTGACGAACCTGCCTTGAATCTTCTCTCTTGACCACACCTTGAATCTTCTCTCTTGAAAACACCTTGAATCTTCTTTCTTGACAACGCCTTGAATCTTCTTTCTTGACAACACAACCGCGATCACTCACAAAAACGAACGCCCGATGCGCGGATTTCGCAAAGTGACGAACCTGCCTTGAATCTTCTCTCTTGACAACACCTTGAATCTTCTCTCTTGAAAACACCTTGAATCTTCTTTCTTGACACCGCCTTGAATCTTCCTTCTTGACAACACAACCCCGATCACTCACAAAACGAACTCCCGATGCCCGGATTTAGCGAAGTGGCCAACCTGCCTTGAATCTGCTCTCTTGGCCACACCTTGAATCTTCTCTCTTGAAAACACCTTGAATCTTCATTCTTGACAACACAACCGCGACCACTCACGAAAACGAACGCCCAATGCGCGTGTTTCGCGAAGTGACGAACCTGCCTTGAATCTTCTCTCTTGACAACACCTTGAATATTCCCTCTTGAAAACACCTTGAATTTTCTTACTTGACAACACAATCGCGATCACTCACGAAAACAATCGCCCGATGCACGGATTTCGCAAAGTGACGAACCTGCCTTGAATCTTCTCTCTTGACCACACCTTGAATCTTCTCTCTTGAAAACACCTTGAATCTTCTTTCTTGACAACGCCTTGAATCTTCTTTCTTGACAACACAATCACGATCACTCACGAAAACAAACACCCGATGCGCGGATTTTGCGATGTAACGAACCTGCCTTGAATCTTCTCTCTTGACCACACCATGAATCTTCTTTCTTGACAACGTCTTGAATCTTCTTTCATGACAACACAACCGCGATCGCTCACGAAAACGAACGCCCGATGCGGAGATTTCGCGAGGTGACGAACCTGCCTTGAATCTTCTCTCTTGAAAACACCTTGAATCTTCTCTCTTGATAACACCTTGAATCTTCTTTCTTGACAACACAACCACGACCACTCACAAAAACGAACGCCCGATGCGCGGATTTCGCGATGTGACGAACCTGCTTGAATCTTCTCTCTTGACAACACCTTGAATCTTCTCTCTTGACAACACCTTAATCTTCTTTCTTGACAACGCCTTGAATCCTCTTTCTTGACAACACAACCGCGATCACTCACAAAATCAAACGCCCGATGCACGGATTTCGCGAAGTGACAGACCTGCCTTGAATCTTCTCTCTTGACAACACCTTGAATGTTCTCTCTTGAAAACACCTTGAATCTTCTTTCTTGACAACGCTTCGAATCTTCTTTCTTGACAACACAACTGCGATCACTAATGAAAACGAAGGCCCGATGCACGGATTTCGCGAGGTGACGAACCTGCTCGAATCTTCTCTCTTGAAAACACCTTGAATCTTCTCTCTTGACAACACCTTGAACCTTCTTTCTTGACAATGCCTTGAATCTTCTTTCTTGACAACACTGCCTTGAATCTTCTTTCTTGACAACACTGCCTTGAATCTTCTTTCTAGACAACACTGGCTTGAATCTTCTTTCTTGACAACACTGCCTTGAATCTTCTTTCTTGACAACACTGCCTTGAGTCTTCTTTCTTGACAACACTGGCTTGAATCTTCTTTCTTGACAACCCTGCCTTGAATCTTCTTTCTTGACAACACTGCCTTGAATCTTCTTTCATGACAACACTGGCTTGAGTCTTCTTTCTTGACAACACTACCTTGAATCTTCTTTCTTGACAACACTGGCTTGAGTCTTCTTTCTTGACAACACTGCCTTGAATCTTCTTTCTTTACAACACTGCCTTGAATCTTCTTTCTTGACAACACAACCGCGACCACTCACGAAAACGAACGCCCGATGCGCGGATTTCACGAGGTGAAGAACCTTCCTCGAATCTTCTTTCTTGACAACACAACCGCGACCACTCAGGAAAACGAACGCCCGATGCGCGGATTTCACGAGGTGACGAACCTTCCTCGAATCTTCTTTCTTGACAACACAACCGCGAACACTCACGAAAACGACGCCCGATGCGCGGATTTCGCGAGGTGACGAACCTGGCTTGAATCTTCTTTCTTGACGAACCTGCCTTGAATCTTCTTTCTTGACAACACTGCCTTGAATCTTCTTTCTTGACAACACTGCCTTGAATCTTCATTCTTGACAACACAACCGCGGCCACTCACGAAAACAAACGCCCATTGCGCGGATTTCGCGAGGTGACGAACCTGCCTGGAATCATCTTTCTTGACAACACTGCCTTGAATCTTCTTTCTTGACAAACGGCCTTGAATCTTCTTTCTTGACAACACTGCCTTGAATCTTCTTTCTTGACAACACTGCCTTGAATCTTCTTTCTTGACAACACTGCCTTGAATCTTCTTTCTTGACAACACTGCCTTGAATCTTCTTTCTTGACAACACTGCCTTGAATCTTCTTTCTTGACAACACTGCCTTGAATCTTCTTTCTTGACAACACTGCCTTGAATCTTCTTTCTTGACAACACTGCCTTGAATCTTCATTCTTGACAACACAACGGCGACCACTCACGAAAACGAACGCCCGGTACGCGGATTTCGCGAGGTGACGAACCTGCCTTGAATCTTCTTTCTTGACACTACTGCCTTGAATCTTCTTTCTTGACAACACTGCCTTGAATCTTCTTTCTTGACAACACTGGCTTGAATCTTCTTTCTTGATAACACTGCCTTGAATCTTCTTTCTTGACAAAACTGCCTTGAATCTTCTTTCATGACAACACTGCCTTGAATCTTCATTCTTGACAACACTGCCTTGAATCTTCTTTCTAGACAACACTGGCTTGAATCTTCTTTCTTGACAACACTGCCTTGAATCTTCTTTCTTGACAACACTGCCTTGAGTCTTCTTTCTTGACAACACTGGCTTGAATCTTCTTTCTTGACAACCCTGCCTTGAATCTTCTTTCTTGACAACACTGCCTTGAATCTTCTTTCATGACAACACTGGCTTGAATCTTCTTTCTTGACAACACTACCTTGAATCTTCTTTCTTGACAACACTGGCTTGAGTCTTCTTTCTTGACAACACTGCCTTGAATCTTCCTTCTTGACAACACTGCCTTGAATCTTCTTTCTTGACAACACAACCGCGACCACTCACGAAAACGAACGCTCGATGCGCGGATTTCTTGAGGTGAAGAACCTTCCTCGAATCTTCTTTCTTGACAACACAACCGCGACCACTCACGAAAACGAACGCCCGATGCGCGGATTTCACGAGGTGACGAACCTTCCTCGAATCTTCTTTCTTGACAACACAACCGCGAACATCACGAAAACGAACGCCCGATGCGCGGATTTCGAGAGGTGACGAACCTGGCTTGAATCTTCTCCCTTGACGAACCTGCCTTGAATCTTCTTTCTTGACAAAACTGCCTGAATCTTCTTTCTTGACAACACTGCCTGAATCTTCATTCTTGGCAAACAACGGCGACCACTCACGAAAACGAACGCCCGATGCGCGGATTTCGCGAGGTGACGAACCTGGCTTGAATCTTCTTTCTTGACAACACTGGCTTGAATCTTCTTTCTTGACAACACTGGCTTGAATCTTCTTTCTTGACAACACTGCCTTGAATCTTCTTTCTTGACAACACTGCCTTGAATCTTCTTTCTTGACAACACTGCCTTGAATCTTCATTCTTGACAACACTGGCTTGAATCTTCTTCTTGACAACACTGCCTTGAATCTTCTTCTTGACAACAACTGCCTTGAATCTTCTTCTTGACAACACTGCCTTGAATCTTCTTTCTTGACAACACTGC
>CM019180.2:35216455-35281593 GCA_009739505.2 Apolygus lucorum
TTTGAATCTTCTTTCTTGACAACACTGCCTTGAATCTTCTTTCTTGACAACACTGCCTTGAATCTTCTTTCTTGACAACACTGGCTTGAATCTTCTTTCTTGACAACACTGCCTTGAATCTTCTTTCTTGACAACACTGCCTTGAATCTTCTTTCTTGACAACACTGCCTTGAATCTTCTTTCTTGACAACACTGCCTTGAATCTTCTTTCTTGACAACACTGCCTTGAATCTTCTTTCTTGACAACACTGCCTTGAATCTTCTTTCTTGACAACACTGCCTTGAATCTTCTTTCTTGACAACACTGCCTTGAATCTTCTTTCTTGACAACACTGGCTTGAATCTTCTTTCTTGACAACACTGCCTTGAATCTTCTTTCTTGACAACACTGCCTTGAATCTTCTTTCTTGACAACACTGCCTTGAATCTTCTTTCTTGACAACACTGCCTTGAATCTTCTTTCTTGACAACACTGCCTTGAATCTTCTTTCTTGACAACACTGCCTTGAATCTTCTTTCTTGACAACACTGCCTTGAATCTTCTTTCTTGACAACACTGGCTTGAATCTTCTTTCTTGACAACACTGCCTTGAATCTTCTTTCTTGACAACACTGCCTTGAATCTTCTTTCTTGACAACACTGCCTTGAATCTTCTTTCTTGACAACACTGCCTTGAATCTTCTTTCTTGACAACACTGGCTTGAATCTTCTTTCTTGACAACACTGCCTTGAATCTTCTTTCTTGACAACACTGCCTTGAATCTTCTTTCTTGACAACACTGGCTTGATCTTCTTTCTTGACAACACTGCCTTGAATCTTCATTCTTGACAACACTGCCTTGAATCTTCTTTCTTGACAACACAACGGCGACCACTCACGAAAACGAACGCCCGATGCGCGGATTTCACGAGGTGACGAACCTTTCTCAAATCTTCTTTCTTGACAACACAACCGCGACCACTCCGAAAACGAACGCCCGATGCGCGGATTTCGCGAGGTGACGAACCTGCCTTGAATCTTCTTTCTTGACAACACTGCCTTGAATCTTCTTTCTTGACAACACTGGCTTGAATCTTCTTTCTTGACAACACTGCCTTGAATCTTCTTTCTTGACAACACTGCCTTGAATCTTCTTTCTTGACAACACTGCCTTGAATCTTCTTTCTTGACAACACTGCCTTGAATCTTCTTTCTTGACAACACTGCCTTGAATCTTCTTTCTTGACAACACTGCCTTGAATCTTCTTTTTTGACAACACTGCCTTGAATCTTCTTTCTTGACAACACTGCCTTGAATCTTCTTTCTTGACAACACTGCCTTGAATCTTCTTTCTTGACAACACTGCCTTGAATCTTCTTTCTTGACAACACTGCCTTGAATCTTCTTTCTTGACAACACTGCCTTGAATCTTCTTTCTTGACAACACTGCCTTGATCTTCTTTCTTGACAACACTGCCTTGAATCTTCTTTCTTGACAACACTGCCTTGAATCTTCTTTCTTGACAACACTGCTTGAATCTTCTTTCTTGACAACACTGCCTTGAATCTTCTTTCTTGACAACACTGCCTTGAATCTTCTTTCTTGACAACACTGCCTTGAATCTTCTTTCTTGACAACACTGCCTTGAATCTTCTTTCTTGACAACACTGCCTTGAATCTTCTTTCTTGACAACACTGCCTTGAATCTTCTTTCTTGACAACACTGCCTTGAATCTTCTTTCTTGACAACACTGCCTTGAATCTTCTTTCTTGACAACACTGCCTTGAATCTTCTTTCTTGACAACACTGCCTTGAATCTTCTTTCTTGACAACACTGCCTTGAATCTTCTTTCTTGACAACACTGCCTTGATCTTCTTTCTTGACAACACTGCCTTGAATCTTCTTTCTTGACAACACTGGCTTGAATCTTCTTTCTTGACAACACTGCCTTGAATCTTCTTTCTTGACAACACTGGCTTGAATCTTCTTTCTTGACAACACTGCCTTGAATCTTCTTTCTTGACAACACTGCCTTGAATCTTCATTCTTGACAACACAACGGCGACCACTCACGAAAACGAACGCCCGATGCGCGGATTTCACGAGGTGACGAACCTTTCTCAAATCTTCTTTCTTGACAACACAACCGCGACCACTCACGAAAACGAACGCCCGATGCGCGGATTTCGCGAGGTGACGAACCTGCCTTGAATCTTCTTTCTTGACAACACTGCCTTGAATCTTCTTTCTTGACAACACTGGCTTGAATCTTCTTTCTTGACAACACTGCCTTGAATCTTCTTTCTTGACAACACTGCCTTGAATCTTCTTTCTTGACAACACTGCCTTGAATCTTCTTTCTTGACAACACTGCCTTGAATCTTCTTTCTTGACAACACTGCCTTGAATCTTCTTTCTTGACAACACTGCCTTGAATCTTCTTTTTTGACAACACTGCCTTGAATCTTCTTTCTTGACAACACTGCCTTGAATCTTCTTTCTTGACAACACTGCCTTGAATCTTCTTTCTTGACAACACTGCCTTGAATCTTCTTTCTTGACAACACTGCCTTGAATCTTCTTTCTTGACAACACTGCCTTGAATCTTCTTTCTTGACAACACTGCCTTGAATCTTCTTTCTTGACAACACTGCCTTGAATCTTCTTTCTTGACAACACTGCCTTGAATCTTCATTCTTGACAACACTGGCTTGAATCTTCTTTCTTGACAACACTGGCTTGAATCTTCTTTCTGGACAACACTGCCTGAATCTTCTTTCTTGACAACACTGCCTTGAATCTTCTTTCTTGACAACACTGCCTTGAATCTTCTTTCTTGACAACACTGCCTTGAATCTTCTTTCTTGACAACACTGCCTTGAATCTTCTTCTTGACAACACTGGCTTGAATCTTCTTTCTTGACAACACTGCCTTGAATCTTCTTTCTTGACACACTGCCTTGAATCTTCTTTCTTGACAACACTGCCTTGAATCTTCTTTCTTGACAACACTGCCTTGAATCTTCTTTCTTGACAACACTGCCTTGAATCTTCTTTCTTGACAACACTGCCTTGAATCTTCTTTCTTGACAACACTGCCTTGAATCTTCTTTCTTGACAACACTGCCTTGAATCTTCTTTCTTGACAACACTGCCTTGAATCTTCTTTCTTGACAACACTGCCTTGAATCTTCTTCTTGACAACACTGCTTGAATCTTCTTTCTTGACAACACTGCCTTGAATCTTCTTTCTTGACAACACTGCCTTGAATCTTCTTTCTTGACAACACTGGATGAATCTTCTTTCTTGACAACACTGGCTTGAATCTTCTTTCTTGACAACACTGCCTTGAATCTTCTTTCTTGACAACACTGGCTTGAATCTTCTTTCTTGACAACACTGCCTTGAATCTTCTTTCTTGACAACACTGCCTTGAATCTTCATTCTTGACAACACAACGGCGACCACTCACGAAAACGAACGCCCGATGCGCGGATTTCACGAGGTGACGAACCTTTCTCAAATCTTCTTTCTTGACAACACAACCGCGACCACTCACGAAAACGAACGCCCGATGCGCGGATTTCGCGAGGTGACGAACCTGCCTTGAATCTTCTTTCTTGACAACACTGCCTTGAATCTTCTTTCATGACAACACTGGCTTAATCTTCTTTCTTGACAACACTGCCTTGAATCTTCTTTCTTGACAACACTGCTTTGAATCTTCTTTCTTGACAACACTGCCTTGAATCTTCTTTCTTGACAACACTGCCTTGAATCTTCTTTCTTGACAACACTGCCTTGAATCTTCTTTCTTGACAACACTGCCTTGAATCTTCTTTCTTGACAACACTGCCTTGAATCTTCTTTCTTGACACACTGGCTTGAATCTTCTTTCTTGACAACACTGCCTTGAATCTTCTTTCTTGACAACACTGCCTTGAATCTTCTTTCTTGACAACACTGCCTTGAATCTTCTTTCTTGACACACTGCCTTGAATCTTCTTTCTTGACAACACTGCCTTGAATCTTCTTTCTTGACAACACTGCCTTGAATCTTCTTTCTTGACAACACTGCCTTGAATCTTCTTTCTTGACAACACTGCTTGAATCTTCTTTCTTGACAACACTGCCTTGAATCTTCTTTCTTGACAACACTGCCTTGAATCTTCTTTCTTGACAACACTGCCTTGAATCTTCTTTCTTGACAACACTGCCTTGAATCTTCTTTCTTGACAACACTGCCTTGAATCTTCTTTCTTGACAACACTGCCTTGAATCTTCTTTCTTGACAACACTGCCTTGAATCTTCTTTCTTGACAACACTGCCTTGAATCTTCTTTCTTGACAACACTGCCTTGAATCTTCTTTCTTGACAACACTGCCTTGAATCTTCTTTCTTGACAACACTGCCTTGAATCTTCTTTCTTGACAACACTGCCTTGAATCTTCTTTCTTGACAACACTGCCTTGAATCTTCTTTCTTGACAACACTGCCTTGAATCTTCTTTCTTGACAACACTGGCTTGAATCTTCTTTCTTGACAACACTGCCTTGAATCTTCTTTCTTGACAACACTGCCTTGAATCTTCATTCTTGACAACACAACGGCGACCACTCACGAAAACGAACGCCCGATGCGCGGATTTCACGAGGTGACGAACCTTTCTCAAATCTTCTTTCTTGACAACACAACCGCGACCACTCACAAAACGAACGCCCGATGCGCGGATTTCGCGAGGTGACGAACCTGGCTTGAATCTTCTTTCTTGACAACACTGCCTTGAATCTTCTTTCTTGACAACACTGCTTGAATCTTCTTTCTTGACAACACTGCCTTGAATCTTCTTTCTTGACAACACTGCCTTGAATCTTCTTTCTTGACAACACTGCCTTGAATCTTCTTTCTTGACAACACTGCCTTGAATCTTCTTTCTTGACAACACTGCCTTGAATCTTCTTTCTTGACAACACTGGCTTGAATCTTCTTTCTTGACAACACTGCCTTGAATCTTCTTTCTTGACAACACTGCCTTGAATCTTCTTTCTTGACAACACTGCCTTGAATCTTCTTTCTTGACAACACTGCCTTGAATCTTCTTTCTTGACAACACTGCCTTGAATCTTCTTTCTTGACAACACTGGCTTGAATCTTCTTTCTTGACAACACTGCCTTGAATCTTCATTCTTGACAACACAACGGCGACCACTCACGAAAACGAACGCCCGATGCGCGGATTTCACGAGGTGACGACCTTTCTCAAATCTTCTTTCTTGACACACAACCGCGCCACTCACGAAAACGAACGCCCGATGCGCGATTTCGCGAGGTGACGAACCTGCCTTGAATCTTCTTTCTTGACAACACTGCCTTGAATCTTCTTTCTTGACAACACTGCCTTGAATCTTCTTTCTTGACAACACTGCCTTGAATCTTCTTTCTTGACAACACTGCCTTGAATCTTCTTTCTTGACAACACTGCCTTGAATCTTCTTTCTTGACAACACTGCCTTGAATCTTCTTTCTTGACAACACTGGCTTGAATCTTCTTTCTTGACAACACTGCCTTGAATCTTCTTTCTTGACAACACTGCCTTGAATCTTCTTTCTTGACAACACTGCTTGAATCTTCTTTCTTGACAACACTGCCTTGAATCTTCTTTCTTGACAACACTGCCTTGAATCTTCTTTCTTGACAACACTGCCTTGAATCTTCTTTCTTGACAACACTGGCTTGAATCTTCTTTCTTGACAACACTGCCTTGAATCTTCATTCTTGACACACAACGGCGACCACTCACGAAAACGAACGCCGATGCGCGGATTTCACGAGGTGACGAACCTTTCTCAAATCTTCTTTCTTGACAACACAACCGCGACCACTCACAAAAACGAACGCCCGATGCGCGGATTTCGCGAGGTGACGAACCTGCCTTGAATCTTCTTTCTTGACAACACTGCCTTGAATCTTCTTTCATGACAACACTGGCTTAATCTTCTTTCTTGACAACACTGGCTTGAATCTTCTTTCTTGACAACACTGCCTTGAATCTTCTTTCTTGACAACACTGCCTTGAATCTTCTTTCTTGACAACACTGCCTTGAATCTTCTTTCTTGACAACACTGGCTTGAATCTTCTTTCTTGACAACACTGCCTTGAATCTTCTTTCTTGACAACACTGCCTTGAATCTTCTTTCTTGACAACACTGCCTTGAATCTTCATTCTTGACAACACTGCCTTGAATCTTCTTTCTTGACAACACTGCCTTGAATCTTCTTTCTTGACAACACTGCCTTGAATCTTCTTTCTTGACAACACTGCCTTGAATCTTCTTTCTTGACAACACTGCCTTGAATCTTCTTTCTTGACAACACTGGCTTGAATCTTCTTTCTTGACAACACTGCCTTGAATCTTCTTTCTTGACAACACTGCCTTGAATCTTCTTTCTTGACAACACTGCCTTGAATCTTCTTTCTTGACAACACTGCCTTGAATCTTCTTTCTTGACAACACTGGCTTGAATCTTCTTTCTTGACAACACTGCCTTGAATCTTCTTTCTTGACAACACTGCCTTGAATCTTCATTCTTGACAACACGGCGACCACTCACGAAAACGAACGCCCGATGCGCGGATTCACGAGGTGACGAACCTTTCTCAAATCTTCTTTCTTGACAACACAACCGCGACCACTCACGAAAACGACTGCCCGATGCGCGGATTTCGCGAGGTGACGAACCTGCCTTGAATCTTCTTTCTTGACAACACTGCCTTGAATCTTCTTTCATGACAACACTGGATTAATCTTCTTTCTTGACAACACTGCCTTGAATCTTCTTTCTTGACAACACTGGCTTGAATCTTCTTTCTTGACAACACTGCCTTGAATCTTCTTTCTTGACAACACTGCCTTGAATCTTCTTTCTTGACAACACTGCCATGAATCTTCTTTCTTGACAACACTGCCTTGAATCTTCTTTTTTGACAACACTGCCTTGAATCTTCATTCTTGACAACACTGCCTTGAATCTTCTTTCTTGACAACACAACGGCGACCACTCACGAAAACGAACGCCCGATGCGCGGATTTCACGAGGTGACGAACCTTTCTCAAATCTTCTTTCTTGACAACACAACCGCGACCACTCACGAAAACGAACGCCCGATGCGCGGATTTCGCGAGGTGACGAACCTGCCTTGAATCTTCTTTCTTGACAACACTGCCTTGAATCTTCTTTCTTGACAACACTGGCTTGAATCTTCTTTCTTGACAACACTGCCTTGAATCTTCTTTCTTGACAACACTGCCTTGAATCTTCTTTCTTGACAACACTGCCTTGAATCTTCTTTCTTGACAACACTGCCTTGAATCTTCTTTCTTGACAACACTGCCTTGAATCTTCTTTCTTGACAACACTGCCTTGAATCTTCTTTCTTGACAACACTGCCTTGAATCTTCTTTCTTGACAACACTGCCTTGAATCTTCTTTCTTGACAACACTGCCTAATCTTCTTTCTTGACAACACTGCCTTGAATCTTCTTTCTTGACAACACTGCCTTGAATCTTCTTTCTTGACAACACTGGCTTGAATCTTCTTTCTTGACAACACTGCCTTGAATCTTCTTTCTTGACAACACTGGCTTGAATCTTCTTTCTTGACAACACTGCCTTGAATCTTCTTTCTTGACAACACTGCCTTGAATCTTCTTTCTTGACAACACTGGCTTGAATCTTCTTTCTTGACAACCTGGATTTGTGTGGAATCTTCTTTCTTGACAACACTGCCTTGAATCTTCTTTCTTGACAACACTGGCTTGAATCTTCTTTCTTGACAACACGCCTTGAATCTTCTTTCTTGACAACACTGCCTTGAATCTTCATTCTTGACAACACAACGGCGACCACTCACGAAAACGAACGCCCGATGCGCGGATTCACGAGGTGACGAACCTTTCTCAAATCTTCTTTCTTGACAACACAACCGCGACCACTCACGAAAACGAACGCCCGATGCGCGGATTTCGCGAGGTGTAGAACCTGGCTTGAATCTTCTCTCTTGACAACACTGCCTTGAATCATCTTTCTTGACAGCACTGGCTTGAATCTTCTTTCTTGACAACACTGCCTTGAATCTTCTTTCTTGACAACACTGCCTTGAATCTTCTTTCTTGACAACACTGCCTTGAATCTTCTTTCTTGACAACACTGCCTTGAATCTTCTTTCTTGACAACACTGCCTTGAATCTTCTTCTTGACAACACTGCCTTGAATCTTCTTTCTTGACAACACTGCCTTGAATCTTCTTCTTGACAACACTGCCTTGAATCTTCTTTCTTGACAACACTGCCTTGAATCTTCTTTCTTGACAACACTGCCTTGAATCTTCTTTCTTGACAACACTGCCTTGAATCTTTTCTTGACAACACTGCCTTGAATCTTCTTTCTTGACAACACTGCCTTGAATCTTCTTTCTTGACAACACTGCCTTGAATCTTCTTTCTTGACAACACTGGCTTGAATCTTCTTTCTTGACAACACTGCCTTGAATCTTCTTCTTGACAACACTGCCTTGAATCTTCTTTCTTGACAACACTGCCTTGAATCTTCTTCTTGACAACACTGCCTTGAATCTTCTTTCTTGACAACACTGCCTTGAATCTTCTTTCTTGACAACACTGGCTTGAATCTTCTTTCTTGACAACACTGCCTTGAATCTTCTTCTTGACAACACTGGCTTGAATCTTCTTTCTTGACAACACTGCCTTGAATCTTCATTCTTGACAACACTGCCTTGAATCTTCTTTCTTGACAACACTGCCTTGAATCTTCTTTCTTGACAACACTGGCTTGAATCTTCTTTCTTGACAACACTGCCTTGAATCTTCTTTCTTGACAACACTGGCTTGAATCTTCTTTCTTGACAACACTGCCTTGAATCTTCTTTCTTGACAACACTGCCTTGAATCTTCTTTCTTGACAACACTGGCTTGAATCTTCTTTCTTGACAACACTGCCTTGAATCTTCTTTCTTGACAACACTGCCTTGAATCTTCTTTCTTGACAACACTGGCTTGAATCTTCTTTCTTGACAACACTGGCTTGAATCTTCTTTCTTGACAACACTGCCTTGAATCTTCTTTCTTGACAACACTGGCTTGAATCTTCTTTCTTGACAACACTGCCTTGAATCTTCTTTCTTGACAACACTGCCTTGAATCTTCATTCTTGACAACACAACGGCGACCACTCACGAAAACGAACGCCCGATGCGCGGATTTCACGAGGTGACGAACCTTTCTCAAATCTTCTTTCTTGACAACACAACGCGACCACTCACGAAAACGAACGCCGATGCGCGGATTTCGCGAGGTGACGAACCTGCCTTGAATCTTCTTTCTGACAACACTGCCTTGAATCTTCTTTCTTGACAACACTGCCTTGAATCTTCTTTCTTGACAACACTGCCTTGAATCTTCTTTCTTGACAACACTGCTTTGAATCTTCTTTCTTGACAACACTGCCTTGAATCTTCTTTCTTGACAACACTGCCTTGAATCTTCTTTCTTGACAACACTGCCTTGAATCTTCCTTCTTGACAACACTGGCTTGAATCTTCTTTCTTGACAACACTGCCTTGAATCTTCTTTCTTGACAACACTGGCGTGAATCTTCTTTCTTGACAACACTGCATGAATCTTCTTTCTTGACAACACTGCCTTGAATCTTCTTTCTTGACGAACCTGCCTTGAATCTTCTTTCTTGACAACACTGGCTTGAATCTTCTTTTTGACAACACTGCCTTGAATCTTCTTTCTTGACAACACTGCCTTGAATCTTCTTTCTTGACAACACTGCCTTGAATCTTCTTTTTGACAACACTGGCTTGAATCTCTTTCTTGACAACCACTGGCTTGAATCTTCTTTCTTGACAACACTGGCTTGAATCTTCTTTCTTGACAACACTGCCTTGAATCTTCTTTCTTGACAACACTGCCTTGAATCTTCTTTCTTGACAACACTGCCTTGAATCTTCTTTCTTGACAACACTGCCTTGAATCTTCTTTCTTGACAACACTGCCTTGAATCTTCTTTCTTGACAACACTGGCTTGAATCTTCTTTCTTGACAACACTGCATGAATCTTCTTTCTTGACAACACTGCTTGAATCTTCTTTCTTGACAACACTGCCTTGAATCTTCTTTCTTGACAACACTGCCTTGAATCTTCTTTCTTGACAACACTGCCTTGAATCTTCTTTCTTGACAACACTGCCTTGAATCTTCTTTCTTGACAACACTGCTTGAATCTTCTTTCTTGACAACACTGCCTTGAATCTTCTTTCTTGACAACACTGCCTTGAATCTTCATTCTTGACACACAACGGCGACCACTCACGAAAACGAACGCCCGATGCGCGGATTTCACGAGGTGACGAACCTTTCTCAAATCTTCTTTCTTGACAACACAACGCGACCACTCACAAAAACGAACGCCCGATGCGCGGATTTCGCGAGGTGACGAACCTTGCCTTGAATCTTCTTTCTTGACAACACTGCCTTGAATCTTCTTTCTTGACAACACTGCTTGAATCTTCTTTCTTGACAACACTGGCTTGAATCTTCTTTCTTGACAACACTGGCTTGAATCTTCTTTCTTGACAACACTGCCTTGAATCTTCTTTCTTGACAACACTGCCTTGAATCTTCTTTCTTGACAACACTGGCTTGAATCTTCTTTCTTGACAACACTGCCTTGATCTCTTTCTTGACAACACTGCCTTGAATCTTCTTTCTTGACAACACTGCCTTGAATCTTCTTTCTTGACAACACTGCCTTGAATCTTCTTTCTTGACAACACTGCCTTGAATCTTCTTCTTGACAACACTGCCTTGAATCTTCTTTCTTGACAACACTGCCTTGAATCTTCTTTCTTGACAACACTGCCTTGAATCTTCTTTCTTGACAACACTGGCTTGAATCTTCTTTCTTGACAACACTGCCTTGAATCTTCTTTCTTGACAACACTGCCTTGAATCTTCTTTCTTGACAACACTGCCTTGAATCTTCTTTCTTGACAACACTGCCTTGAATCTTCTTTCTTGACAACACTGGCTTGAATCTTCTTTCTTGACAACACTGCCTTGAATCTTCTTTCTTGACAACACTGCCTTGAATCTTCTTTCTTGACAACACAACCGCGACCACTCACGAAAACGAACGGCCGATGCGCGGATTTCGCGAGGTGACGAACCTTTCTCAAATCTTCTTTCTTGACAACACAACCGCGACCACTCACGAAAACGAACGCCGATGCGCGGATTCGCGAGGTGACGAACCTGCCTTGAATCTTCTTTCTTGACAACACTGCCTTGAATCTTCTTTCTTGACAACACTGCCTTAATCTTCTTTCTTGACAACACTGCCTTGAATCTTCTTTCTTGACAACACTGGCTTGAATCTTCTTTCTTGACAACACTGCCTTGAATCTTCTTTCTTGACAACACTGCCTTGAATCTTCTTTCTTGACAACACTGGCTTGAATCTTCTTTCTTGACAACACTGCCTTGAATCTTCTTTCTTGACAACACTGCCTTG
The DNA here is from genome assembly GCA_009739505.2 of Apolygus lucorum. Lineage (NCBI taxonomy): Eukaryota > Metazoa > Arthropoda > Insecta > Hemiptera > Miridae > Apolygus > Apolygus lucorum. The sequence goes on from CM019180.2 coordinate 35,228,043, forward strand.
AATCTTCTTTCTTGACAACACTGCCTTGAATCTTCTTTCTTGACAACACTGCCTTGAATCTTCTTTCTTGACAACACTGCCTTGAATCTTCTTTCTTGACAACACTGCCTTGATCTTCTTTCTTGACAACACTGCCTTGAATCTTCTTTCTTGACAACACTGCCTTGAATCTTCTTTCTTGACAACACTGCCTTGAATCTTCTTTCTTGACAACACTGCCTTGAATCTTCTTTCTTGACAACACTGCCTTGAATCTTCTTTCTTGACAACACTGGCTTGAATCTTCTTCTTGACAACACTGCCTTGAATCTTCTTTCTTGACAACACTGCCTTGAATCTTCTTTCTTGACAACACTGCCTTGAATCTTCTTTCTTGACAACACTGCCTTGAATCTTCTTTCTTGACAACACTGCCTTGAATCTCTTTCTTGACAACACTGCCTTGAATCTTCATTCTTGACAACACAACGGCGACACTCACGAAAACGAACGCCCGATGCGCGGATTTCACGAGGTGACGAACCTTTCTCAAATCTTCTTTCTTGACAACACACCGCGACCACTCACGAAAACGAACGCCCGATGCGCGGATTTCGCGAGGTGACAACCTGCCTTGAATCTTCTTTCTTGACAACACTGCCTTGAATCTTCTTTCTTGACAACACTGGCTTAATCTTCTTTCTTGACAACACTGCCTTGAATCTTCTTTCTTGACAACACTGCTTGAATCTTCTTTCAACAAACTGCTTGAATCTTCTTTCTTGACAACACTGCCTTGAATTCTCTTCTTGACAACACTGCCTTGAATCTTCTTTCTTGACAACACTGCTTGAATCTTCTTTCTTGACAACACTGCCTTGAATCTTCTTTCTTGACAACACTGCCTTGAATCTTCTTTCTTGACAACACAACGCGACCACTCACGAAAACGAACGCCCGATGCGCGGATTTCACGAGGTGACGAACCTTTCTCAAATCTTCTTTCTTGACAACACAACCGCGACCACTCACGAAAACGAACGCCCGATGCGCGGATTTCGCGAGGTGACGAACCTGGCTTGAATCTTCTTTCTTGACAACACTGCCTTGAATCTTCTTTCTTGACAACACTGGCTTGAATCTTCTTTCTTGACAACACTGCCTTGAATCTTCTTTCTTGACAACACTGCCTTGAATCTTCTTTCTTGACAACACTGCCTTGAATCTTCTTTCTTGACAACACTGCCTTGAATCTTCTTTCTTGACAACACTGCCTTGAATCTTCTTTCTTGACAACACTGCCTTGAATCTTCTTTCTTGACAACACTGCCTTGAATCTTCTTTCTTGACAACACTGCCTTGAATCTTCTTTCTTGACAACACTGCCTTGAATCTTCTCTCTTGACAACACTGGCTTGAATCTTCTTTCTTGACAACACTGCCTTGAATCTTCTTTCTTGACAACACAACCGCGACCACTCACGAAAACGAACGCCCGATGCGCGGATTTCACGAGGTGACGAACCTTTGAATCTTCTTTCTTGACAACACAACCGCGACCACTCACAAAAACGAACGCCCGATGCGCGGATTTCGCGCGAGTGACGAACTGCCTTGAATCTTCTTTCTTGACAACACTGCCTTGAATCTTCTTTCTTGACAACACTGCCTTGAATCTTCTTTCTTGACAACACTGGCTTGAATCTTCTTTCTTGACAACACTGGCTTGAATCTTCTTTCTTGACAACACTGCCTTGAATCTTCTTTCTTGACAACACTGCCTTGAATCTTCTTTCTTGACAACACTGCCTTGAATCTTCTTTCTTGACAACACTGCCTTGAATCTTCTTTCTTGACAACACTGCCTGAATCTTCTTTCTTGACAACACTGCTTGAATCTTCTTTCTTGACAACACTGCCTTGAATCTTCTTTCTTGACAACACTGCCTTGAATCTTCTTTCTTGACAACACTGCCTTGAATCTTCATTCTTGACAACACTGCTTGAATCTTCTTTCTTGACAACACTGCCTTGAATCTTCTTTCTTGACAACACTGCCTTGAATCTTCTTTCTTGACAACACTGCCTTGAATCTTCTTCTTGACAACACTGCCTTGAATCTTCTTTCTTGACAACACTGCCTTGAATCTTCTTTCTTGACAACACTGCCTTGAATCTTCTTTCTTGACAACACTGCCTTGAATTCTCATTCTTGACAACACAACGGCGACCACTCACGAAAACGAACGCCCGATGCGCGGATTTCACGAGGTGACGAACCTTTCTCAAATCTTCTTTCTTGACAACACAACCGCGACCACTCACGAAAACGAACGCCCGATGCGCGGATTTCGCGAGGTGACGAACCTGCTTGAATCTTCTTTCTTGACAACACTGCCTTGAATCTTCTTTCATGACAACACTGGCTTAATCTTCTTTCTTGACAACACTGCCTTGAATCTTCTTTCTTGACAACACTGCTTTGAATCTTCTTTCTTGACAACACTGCCTTGAATCTTCTTTCTTGACAACACTGCCTTGAATCTTCTTTCTTGACAACACTGCCTTGAATCTTCTTTCTTGACAACACTGCCTTGAATCTCTTTCTTGACAACACTGCCTTGAATCTTCTTTCTTGACAACACTGGCTTGAATCTTCTTTCTTGACAACACTGCCTTGAATCTTCTTTCTTGACAACACTGGCTTGAATCTTCTTTCTTGACAACACTGCCTTGAATCTTCTTTCTTGACAACACTGCCTTGAATCTTCTTTCTTGACAACACTGCCTTGAATCTTCTTCTTGACAACACTGCCTTGAATCTTCTTTCTTGACAACACTGCCTTGAATCTTCTTTCTTGACAACACTGGCTTGAATCTTCTTTCTTGACAACACTGCCTTGAATCTTCTTTCTTGACAACACTGCCTGAATCTTCTCTTGACAACACTGCCTTGAATCTTCTTTCTTGACAACACTGGCCTTGAATCTTCTTTCTTGACAACACTGCTTGAATCTTCTTTCTTGACAACACTGCCTTGAATCTTCTTTCTTGACAACACTGCCTTGAATCTTCATCTTGACAAACACACGGCGACACTCACGAAACGAACGCCCGATGCGCGGATTTCACGAGGTGACGAACCTTTCTCAAATCTTCTTTCTTGACAACACAACCGCGACCACTCACGAAAACGAACGCCCGATGCAGGATTTCGCGAGGTGACGAACTGCCTTGAATCTTCTTTCTTGACAACACTGCCTTGAATCTTCTTTCTTGACAACACTGCTTGAATCTTCTTTCTTGACAACACTGCCTTGAATCTTCTTTCTTGACAACACTGCCTTGAATCTTCTTTCTTGACAACACTGCCTTGAATCTTCTTTCTTGACAACACTGCCTTGAATCTTCTTTCTTGACAACACTGGCCTTGAATCTTCTTTCTTGACAACACTGGCTTGAATCTTCTTTCTTGACAACACTGCCTTGAATCTTCTTTCTTGACAACACTGCCTTGAATCTTCTTTCTTGACAACACTGGCTTGAATCTTCTTTCTTGACAACACTGGCTTGAATCTTCTTTCTTGACAACACTGGCTTGAATCTTCTTTCTTGACAACACTGCCTTGAATCTTCTTTCTTGACAACACAACGGCGACCACTCACGAAAACGAACGCCGATGCGCGGATTTCACGAGGTGACGAAACTTCTCAAATCTTCTTTCTTGACAACACAACCGCGACCACTCACGAAAACGAACGCCCGATGCGCGGATTTCGCGAGGTGACGAACTGCCTTGAATCTTCTTTCTTGACAACACTGCCTTGAATCTTCTTTCTGACACACTGCCTTGAATCTTCTTTCTTGACAACACTGGCTTGAATCTTCTTTCTTGACAACACTGCCTTGAATCTTCTTTCTTGACAACACTGCCTTGAATCTTCTTTCTCTGACAACCACTGCCTTGAATCTTCTTTCTTGACAACACTGCCTTGAATCTTCTTTCTTGACAACACTGCCTTGAGTCTTCTTTCTTGAAACAACTGGCTTGAATCTTCTTTCTTGACAACACTGCCTTGAATCTTCTTTCTTGACAACACTGCCTTGACTCTTATTCTCTTGACAACACTGCTTGAATCTTCTTTCTTGACAACACTGCCCTGAATCTTCTTTCTTGACAACACTGGGCTTTGAATCTTCTTTCTTGACAACCACTGCCTTGAATCTTCTTTCTGACAAACAACTGCCTCTGAATCTTCTTTCTTGACAACCTGCTTGAATCTTCTTTCTTGACAAACAACTGCCTTGAATATATTTCTTTTATTGACAACACTTGCACTGAATCCTTCTTTCTTGACAACACTTTGCCTTGAGTCTTCTTCTTGAAAACACTGGCCTTGAATCTTCTTTTAAGCAACATACTTGAATCTTCTTTATGCCAACACTGCCTTGAATCTTCTTTCTTTGACAACACTGCCTTGTAATCTTCTTTCTTGACAACACTGGCTTGAATCTTTCTTTCTTGACAACACTGCCTTGAATCTTCTTTCTTGACAACACTTTGCCTTTGACTCTTCTTTCTTGACAACACAGGCTTGAATCTTCTTTCTGACAACATGCCTTGAATCTCTATTTGACAACACATCTGCCTTGAATATCTTTTTGACAACACTGCCTTGAGTCTTCTTTCTGAAAACAACTGGCTTGACTCTTCTTTTCTGACACCACTGCCTCTTGAATCTCTTCTATGACAACCACTGGCCTTGAATCTTCTTTCTTGACAACACTGCCTTGAATCTTCTTTCTTGACAACACTGCCTTGAATTTTCATTCTTGACAACACAACGGCGACCACTCACGAAAACGAACGCCCGATGCGCGGATTTCGCGAGGTGACGAACCTGCCTTGAATCTTCTTTCTTGACAACACTGCCTTGAATCTTCTTTCTTGACAACACTGCCCTGAATCTTCTTTCTTGAAAACACTGGCTTCAATCTTCTTTCTTGACAACACTGCCTTGAATCTTCTTTCTTGACAACACTGCCTTGAATCTTCTTTCTTGACAACACTGCCTTGAATCTTCATTCCTGACAACACTGCCTTGAATCTTCTTTCTTGACAACACTGCCTTGAGTCTTCTTTCTTGAAAACACTGGCTTGAATCTTCTTTCTTGACAACACTGCCTTGAATCTTCTTTATGACAACACTGCCTTGAATCTTCTTTCTTGACAACACTGCCTTGAATCTTCTTTCTTGAAAACACTGGCTTGAATCTTCTTTTTTGACAACACTGCCTTGAATCTTCTTTCTTGACAACACTGCCTTGAATCTTCTTTCTTGACAACACTGGCTCGAATCTTCTTTCTTGACAACACTGCCTTGAATCTTCTTTCTTGACAACACTGCCTTGAATCTTCATTCTTGACAACACTGCCTTGAGTCGTCTTTCTTGAAAACACTGGCTTGAATCTTCTTTCTTGACAACACTGCCTTGAATCTTCTTTATGACAACACTGCCTTGAATCTTCTTCCTTGACAACACTGCCTTGAATCTTCTTTCTCTACAATACTGCCTTGAATCTTCTTTCTTGACAACACTGCCTTGAATCTTCTTTCTTGACAACACTGGCTTGAATCTTCTTTCTTGACAACACTGCCTTGAATCTTCTTTCTTTACAAACACTGCCTTGAATCTTCTTTCTTGACAACACTGCCTTGAATCTTCATTCTTGACAACACTGCCTTGAATCTTCTTTCTTGACAACACTGCCTTGAGTCTTCTTTCTTGAAAACACTGGCTTGAATCTTCTTTCTTGACAACACTGCCTTGAATCTTCTTTATGACAACACTGCCTTGAATCTTCTTTCTTGACAACACTGCCTTGAATCTTCTTTCTTGACAACACTGGCTTGAATCTTCTTTCTTGACAACACTTTCTTGAATCTTCTTTCTTGACAACACTGCTTCGAATCTTCTTTCTTGACAACACTGGCTTGAATCTTCTTTCTTGACAAAACTGCCTTGAATCTTCTTTCTTGACAACACTGCCTTGAATCTTCTTTCTTGACAACACTGCCTTGAGTCTTCTTTCTTGAAAACACTGGCATGAATCTTCTTTCTTGAAAACACTGCCTTGAATCTTCTTTATGACAACACTGCCATGAATCTTCTTTCTTGACAACACTGCCTTGAATCTTCTTTCTTGACAACACTGGCTTGAATCTTCTTTCTTGAAACACTGCCTTGAATCTTCTTTCTTGACAACACTGCCTTGAATCTTCTTTCTTGACAACACTGCCTTGAATCTTCTTTCTTGACAACACTGCCTTGAATCTTCTTTCTTGTCAACACTGCCTTGAATCTTCATTCTTGACAACACAACGGTGACAGCTCACGAAAACGAACGCCCGATGCGCGGATTTCGCGAGGTGACGAACCTGCCTTGAATCTTCTTTCTTGACAACACTGCCTTGAATCTTCTTTCTTGACAACACTGCCTTGAATCTTCTTTCTTGACAACACTGGCTTGAATCTTCTTTCTTGACAACACTGCCTTGAATCTTCTTTCTTGACGAACCTGCCTTGAATCTTCTTTCTTGACAACACTGCCTTGAATCTTCTTTCTTGACAACACTGCCTTGAATCTTCTTTCTAGACAACACTGGCTTGAATCTTCTTTCTTGACAACACTGCCTTGAATCTTCTTTCTTGACAACACTGCCTTGAGTCTTCTTTCTTGACAACACTGGCTTGAATCTTCTTTCTTGACAACCCTGCCTTGAATCTTCTTTCTTGACAACACTGCCTTGAATCTTCTTTCTTGACAACACTGCCTTGAATCTTCTTTCTTGACAACACTACCTTGAATCTTCTTTCTTGACAACACTGGCTTGAGTCTTCTTTCTTGACAACACTGCCTTGAATCTTCTTTCTTGACAACACTGCCTTGAATCTTCTTTCTTGACAACACTGGCTTGAATCTTCTTTCTTGAAAACACTGGCTTGAATCTTCTTTCTTGACAACACTGCCTTGAATCTTCTTTCTTGACAACACTGCCTTGAATCTTCTTTCTTGACAACACTGGCTTGAATCTTCTTTCTTGACAACACTGCCTTGAATCTTCTTTCTTGACAACACTGCCTTGAATCTTCTTTCTTGACAACACTGCCTTGAATCTTCATTCTTGACAACACTGCCTTGAATCTTCTTTCTAGACAACACTGGCTTGAATCTTCTTTCTTGACAACACTGCCTTGAATCTTCTTTCTTGACAACACTGCCTTGAGTCTTCTTTCTTGACAACACTGGCTTGAATCTTCTTTCTTGACAACCCTGCCTTGAATCTTCTTTCTTGACAACACTGCCTTGAATCTTCTTTCATGACAACACTGGCTTGAATCTTCTTTCTTGACAACACTGCCTTGAATCTTCTTTCTTGACAACACTGGCTTGAATCTTCTTTCTTGACAACACTGCCTTGAATCTTCTTTCTTGACAACACTGCCTTGAATCTTCTTTCTTGACAACACAACCGCGGCCACTCACGAAAACGAACGCCCGATGCGCGGATTTCACGAGGTGAAGAACCTTCCTCGAATCTTCTTTCTTGACAACACAACCGCGACCACTCACGAAAACGAACGCCCGATGCGCGGATTTCACGAGGTGACGAACCTTCCTCGAATCTTCTTTCTTGACAACACAACCGCAAACACTCACGAAAACGAACGCCAGATGCGCGGATTTCGAGAGGTGACGAACCTGGCTTGAATCTTCTTTCTTGACGAACCTGCCTTGAATCTTCTTTCTTGACAACACTGCCTTGAATCTTCTTTCTTGACAACACTGCCTTGAATCTTCATTCTTGACAACACAACGGCGACCACTCACGAAAACGAACGCCCGATGCGCGGATTTCGCGAGGTGACGAACCTGCCTTGAATCTTCTTTCTTGACAACACTGCCTTGAATCTTCTTTCTTGACAACACTGCCTTGAATCTTCTTTCTTGACAACACTGCCTTGAATCTTCTTTCTTGACAACACAACGGCGACCACTCACGAAAACGAACGCCCGATGCGCAGGCGAAAAGTTGAAAAGCCTACGAAACCTAAACAATTCGGCAGTTTTTAGAGAGCTGTTTATCTACTGAAATCGACCAGAAACACATAAGTGCTATACGAGTACGAAAATCTGAGCAAAGGAGCTAAAAAATCCGTCAAAATGCATTGAACTAGTATTGGGGGAGTTTCTTAGTGAACGGAAACCCGAATGACAGCCGAAAAATTGAAAAGCCTAGGAAACCTAAAAAATTCGGCAGTTTTTAGAGAGCTGTTAATCTACTGAAATCGACCAGAAACACATAAGTGCTATACGAGTACGAAAATCTGAGCAAAGGAGCTAAAAAATCCGTCAAAATGCATTGAAGTAGTATTGGGGGACTTTCTTAGTGAACGGAAACCGGAATGGCGGGCGAAAAGTTGAAAAGCCTACGAAACCTAAACAATTCGGCAGTTGTTAGAGAGCTGTTTATCTACTGAAATCGACCAGAAACACATAAGTGCTATACGAGTACAATAACCTGAGCAAAGGAGCTAAAAAATCCGTCAAAATGCATTATAGTAGTATTGGGGGACTTTCTTAGTGAACGAAAACCGGAATGGCGGGCGAAAGTTGAAAAGCCTAGGAAACCTAAAAAATTCGGCAGTTTTTAGTGAACGGCTAATCTACTGAAATCGACCAGAAACACATAAGTGCTATACGAGTACAAAAATCGGGGCAAAGGAGCTAAAACGTCCGTCAAAATGCATTGAAGTAGTATTGGGGGACTTTCTTAGTGAACGGAAACCGGAATGGCGGGCGAAAAGTTTAAAAGCCTACGAAACCTAAACAATTCGGCAGTTGTTAGAGAGCTGTTTATCTACTGAAATCGACCAGAAACACATATGTGCTATACGAGTACAATAACCTGAGCAAAGGAGCTAAAAAATCCGTCAAAATGCATTATAGTAGTATTGGGGGACTTTCTTAGTTAACGAAAACCGGAATGGCGGGCGAAAAGTTGAAAAGCCTAGGAAACCTAAAAAAATTCGGCAGTTTTTAGTGAACGGCTAATCTACTGAAATCGACCAGAAACACATAAGTGCTATACGAGTACAAAAATCGGGGCAAGGGAGCTAAAACCTTCGTCAAAATGCATTGAAGTAGTTTTGGGGGACTTTCTTAGTCAACGGAAACCTGAATGGCGGGCGAAAGGTTTAAAAGCCTACGAAACCTAAACAATTCGGCAGTTGTTAGAGAGCTGTTTATCTACTGAAATCGACCAGAAACACATAAGTGCTATACGAGTACAAAAATCTGAGCAAAGGAGCTAAAAAATCCGTCAAATTGCATTGAACTAGTATTGGGGGACTTTCTTAGTGAACGGAAACCGGAATGGCGGGCGAAAAGTTGAAAAGCCTACGAAACCTAAACAATTCGGCAGTTGTTAGAGAGCTGTTTATCTACTGAAATCGACCAGAAACACATAAGTGCTATACGAGTACAAAAATCTGAGCAAAGGAGCTAAAAAATCCGTCAAAATGCATTGAACTAGTATTGGGGGAGTTTCTTAGTGAACGGAAACCCGAATGACAGCCGAAAAATTGAAAAGCCTAGGAAACCTAAAAAATTCGGCAGTTTTTAGAGAGCTGTTAATCTACTGAAATCGACCAGAAACACATAAGTGCTATACGAGTACAAAAATCTGAGCAAAGGAGCTAAAAAATCCGTCAAAATGCATTGAAGTAGTATTGGGGGACTTCTTAGTGAACGGAAACCGGAATGGCGGGCGAAAAGTTGAAAAGCCTACGAAACCTAAACTATTCGGCAGTTGTTAGAGAGCTGTTTATCTACTGAAATCGACCAGAAACACATAAGTGCTATACGATTACAAAAATCTGAGCAAAGGAGCTAAAAAACCCGTCAAAATGCATTGAAGTAGTATTGGGGGACTTCTTAGTGAACGGAAACCGGAATGGCGGGCGAAAAGTTTAAAAGCCTAGGAAACCTAAAAAATTCGGCAGTTGTTAGAGAGCTGTTTATCTACTGAAATCGACCAGAAACACATAAGTGCTATACGAGTACAAAAATCTGAGCAAAGGAGCTAAAAAATCCGTCAAAATGCATTGAACTAGTATTGGGGGACTTCTTAGTGAACGGAAACCGGATTTCAATTAGTCTGCGGTTTCACTCTGATAGACAATACCTAAATAATCGGTAGTTACAGACTAACTATCGACGTGGAACTGGACTGAATGTGAAGCGATTGGTTTTCGATTACTTCACGGATGCAAATCCAGATTTCTGATTGGATATGCTACTTACTTGAAATTGGGATCACAATGTGAAAGAATACTTGAAATTTGAACCACCAAAAAGTCGATTCTCTACGTAGGTAGGTATGTTAACGACGATCGGTTTTGAATACGAAGGCATCATTTTAATGAGAGGCGAATCTTCTGAACTGGGCCAGAAACACATAAATACAATACGAATGCATTAATTTGTGTTAGGAAGTTAAAAGATTCGTCTAAGTGCATTGAAGTAGACGGGGGCTTTCGGAATATCGAAGGCTGGAAAGGAGACGTGGCGCAGGCGGGATGTCGAACGTTCTCGGCCCGCGGCCGGGGCTGCGTTTCGATACATCGATAGGCAACATCGATCGGCGCAACATCGATCGGCGCAATATCGTTAGGCGTATCGATCGGAAATACTGATCTTTTTTTACTGATTATTGATATTTTCGGTATTTTTAAACCGATTTAGGTAAGTAAGATTTGATATTATTTTCTACAGATTATTATGTCGATACCTGTAATGGTCAGATTTTCCTACGTGGCCGATGGATTGTAATTTTATGAAAATCTAACGATTACTTGTCCTTGCGCTTTATGACTAGGATAGTTGGATCCACTTACCGTGGTGAAGATCTATGGTTCTCGTCGGCTGGGTGTGGCGTCGGAGTCGTTGACTAGGTGTTCCTTGGAATCACCGAAAAATGGTCTCCCGTTTCACCTAGACCTTCGTGAGGTAAGTATATTCCCCTTAGTTTGTGAATTATTGAACCTAGTTATTGCTTTCTTTCAATGCTAATTATCTGTCTTTTGTTTCAGGTACTCTTCAAGAATTGGACTTCTTCAGGTAAGTAGAATATCCCTAGGATAACCCCTGATGGATCTACGCAGTTCAGCAAGACTCGAATAAGGTAAGTTGATTCTATTTTCCTAGTTATATCTGCCTTTGTTTTACCAAGCACCAGGAAATTGATCAGGTAAGTCAGAACATAAACTACAAGGTTTAAATTTACCGAACGAGAATTGTCTATTTTTGGTGTAGACAGAATGGTGAATATTTCTCAAACAAAATGTACTTCGTACAATAAAATTCTTAATAAACGTTGAAATGAGTATGTTATCTTTACTCCTAAAAGATCAGTGAGAATATAGAAATAATGAGGGAATAAGATACCCTTACTGCCGAGGGCCCAGATGGGGTACCTCCAAACAATGGCGTCAATAAAGAAAATATATGTTTGTAGCTTTCACAACTATTAATACTAGAAAAAGGAACAATACCTAGGAGGAGTTTCTATATACAATGCGATTTTACTAGAGAAAGAAATAAAAGATTTACAATCTTTTTACCGGTATAGACGGGGTAGAAGCGTGGCGTCGTATGGTGGTCCGTTGGAATGCAGAGGTCCTCGAGTCCTTCGTTCCAAGCTCAACTGGTAGGGCGTATCGTGATCCAGATGCCTTGGTATAACGGGGTTGAGTTGCCAAATGTTCAATGTTCGTTAAAAAGGTGGGCTCTAATATTCTTCAACAAAGTTCTCTATCACTTTACTATCACTTGTTCTCGATCACTGCTCCGGATCACACAGCTTCGGATCACAGTATCATGGGTGTGGGCTCTAAATTTGCAAAGGGTTGTTGTGAGGCGCTCGATCAAGACACGACTGACTCGGTGGGGCGGCGTCGCAACGGTCGTTCGCCCCTCCCCATGTGCTCCCCCACTCCATTAGTGCCTCGTCCCCCTCTGTCCGATGCTGCCACCTACCCGGCCCCTGGTCGCATCTTCCTCCATGCTCTGCGGGTTGTATGGAAGCCCCTTTTTCGGCTTATCGGCCGATGTGTCGGATTCGTCAGCTGATTTATCCAGGGAGTGGGTGGATGCTGTAAGAACCGCTGACCTGAGTGGCGGCCCATTACACTCTTCCCTTCCGTGGAGGCCGATGCCCTCATCGGCTTTTCTTCTGCCTTCGGTGGTAACGGGTGGCAACGGCAATGGCACATCTGGACGAGACTCCAGCAACGCTCTCTCGCACCTCCACCTCTTTCACCCGGTACAGTCCATGGGTCTCGTCGTCTCGTGCTCCCCGAGCTCGCAGGGCATTGGATGATCAGGATGACCCATCTTGTACGTTTCACATCTTGCCACCAACCGATTCCAGTTGCAGATAGGGCAGGTACACAACCTCAATTCTGGTATTGACCCCCGTAGTGTCGGCGGCGACGTTGGCGAGAGCGGCGGGTACGGTGGGACCGCCCTCTCAGGGTACTGTTCATCTTGATCCGCCGGCTCGTCTCCTATTTCGTGTGCCGACTCCGGTGGTTCTGGCGTGGAAGTCACAGGTCGCACTTGCATTTCCGACTGGCGTGAGGTGTCTGGTCCACCCGGCTCCCCATGATCATTGTCCGTCTCGAAATGATCCTGCCGCGCCCGAGTCTGGTATCGCAACGTTGCCACGTCCCTGGTTAGCGCCCAGTTGATCTGGTCCATTCTGGAAATGTTGGTGCGTAAGCCCTCCGCTAGCTGTGCCATGCATCCAGTGATGATAGCCAATTTTTCCGGCATCTCCTCGAATAAGTCCGCTGTGCCCCCTATAATGGCTATTGTTTCCAACGTTCGCCCCCGTTGTTCCTCTGCGCTCGTCACTACCCCTACGGTGTTTCCTACTGGCTGTGGTGAGGCCATGGCAATCCCACTCCTACTACTCCTCCTGCAACAAAAAATATGGCCGTGGTCACCACTTGGTTTACCACTCGTGGACTATCTCTTTCCCTCTACCATCTCTCTCTCTCTCTCTTGCTTTCAGGTTGTTCCAGGCTCCCTTCCCCGTTTCTTTCCTCAGAATGTCCATTTACGAAATGGACTCTGTGGGCTAGAGACGGCCAATCGCACCCAGACAACCCCGTCCCCTTCCTAGCCCGATCCGGTTAAGTCTCCCCGGGGCCCCCCGTCTCACTCTGGGTCACAGGTATCAGAAAGCCAACCATCGCTTCTTCGTCAGGTAAGTTCCTTTATTTATTACTTTACATCTGTATATTCATTCTTATAATTTTTTTTTTTTTTTTTTTTTTTTTGTATTAATATTTAACTATTTTATAACATCAACAACACAACTTTCTATTTACAGGTACGTTCTCCCTCCTCCGGCTCCTGGTTCACTCCGAAGTGCGGCTGGGCGGCTCTACCCTTCTTCGTCGACGCCAGTCGTATTCTGGGTTGGAGGATACAGGGTACGCCTCTTGTTCTTCAGTCCAGTCATCCTCTCGAGCGCCCTCATCCAATGGCTGCTCCCTTGACTGATCCCGTACCGAGTATGGGCACGGTTCGAGTGGGATTCCCTCGTCCTCCATGGTTGACCAATCCTCGCGGTTGGCAGCCCTCATTTCTGGGGCGTCTTCCCCGATGGAGGCTGAGTTGTCGACAATCCTGTCTATTGAACCCACTGCGGCGGCCTCACCCGTCCCCTCCTGAGTGGAAACGGGCTCCATTGGTCTCGAGTGATATATCACCGGTCCCATTGAATCCCTCATGTCGTGATTGTCGTCAGTCAAGTTCATCTCACGAAACGGTTCCTGCCCGCGGTCCGGCGAAACGCAAGGTACGCGGCAGGGCCCTCCTGCGACCGGCATTGCCTTCCCGGAGTCGATCTCACAAGAAACCGGGAGCATGCGTCCATCTCTTCCCGGTTCACTGGATGTGTGATCCTCCTCCTTCAAACCCTCCTCGAGGTCTCTCGGTTGCGACTCCTCCCGACGCTCGACCTGTTTGTACATCAACTGCTGTGGCTCATTTGGGATTGTGGCCTTTCCCAAGTCTTTGACTAGGAGGCACTCCCGGTCATTTGTGATCAACGGGTCTTTGTTCCCGGAGGAATCACCGGGTCTGTGCTCCCTTGGGATCCCGACAGTGGGGTTCCCTGGATTACGTCGAAGCGCATCCTCGACTCTTTCTGCCCGTAGCCCAGTTGATAGCTTTTCCAAATTTTTCAAGGTATTTGGATCTCGGATCATTGCTCCTACAACCAGAATTTCGCCGGTTCTAGGATGGCTCATTTCGACTGCGCCGGTATCTGTTCGGATACTAATTGGGAACTTACGCAGCAAATCCAATCCCAATAGGTTTAGGCCCGACTCCGATCGGCTGAAAACATAGAAATCGTGGGTGGCTTTCACTGGTCCAATTGACACAGTAGCCCTCTGGACCCCACGGAGCGGTAGCAGCTGGCCATCCGCTCCCCACAACTCGGCCTTAGTCGGTTGGAGGTCCACTCCAGGAATGGGTTCGGACAGGGCCGACACAGCAGCACCCGTATCCAGCACCATTCGTCGACTTGTATTCTCCAACTTCACAGGCACGGAGATCATTGGTCTGGTTGCGAAGGCCACGGTCGTCTGGAAAACCACCAATTCGTCGCCTCTTATCTCCTCCTCTGGTTCGTTCTGTGCTGGTGGGAAGATGGCCGCGGCTGGCGCGGAGGTTCTTGTTCGGTAGGGTGCGTTTGCCAACACCCTCTTTCTCCTGAAGCATTCAGCCTCAGTGTGCTCCCTAGCGCCGCAGAAATCGCAGAAATCGCCGTCCGCCATTCGGTGAGGGCAACTGGCTGAGAAATGACTCAACTCCCCGCAAAAATAGCAAGGGTGACGCGGTTTTGGGGATGAGGGTCGCCAAAATGGCGACTTCCACGATGGTCCTCCCCCGTATGTCGTAGCTTGCGGCGGCGTCCGGTTTCCATTCGGGCTATTTCGATTTGGGCATTTGGCCGCAAAGTGCCCCACTTCTCCACATCCGTAGCACTTCCTGGGCTCCTGTTTCGTGATTCCCGCTACGTCCCATCGCAGCTCCGGCTCGCGGTTTTCCCGGTCAGTCTCCTCCCACTCCTCAGCTCTTTCGACCGCCTCCTCCAATGTGTCTGTGGTTCCTCCTCGGAGGAACAAACTAATGTCCTTTTCTACCCCACGGACGAAGGCTCGTAGAGTCTTTTGTTGGATCCATTCGGATCTCTGGTCTGCGGGAATGGTTTCTTCCGCCTCCACTGCGCATGAGGCTAGCGCTAGTAGTCGCTCGGCGTATTTTCGGAGTGGTTCTCCCGCCTGCCTCTTCGTGGTCCATAGTTTTATGTTGGCTTGTTCGGGATTCTCTCTTCCGTACCAGCGAAGGATCTTGCTTTTCAGACGATCGTATGGGTAATCGCCGGTGGCTTCGGGCAAAAATCGTTTCACCCCTCCCTTCAGTCGAGCCCTCAAGAACTGTACTTTTTGTTCCTGAGTCAGTGTGACTGTCGCTTGGTCCACTTCCGAGAAAAACTGTTGGGCGGAAACGCTTCCAGCTTCATCGGGGTTCCAGATGTCCACCTCAAGAAAAAGTGAACGCGGCAATCCAGCTCCTGGTTCCTCAGACTTCGGGATTTTCTTCTGCGAGGCGAAGAAGTTGCCCATTTCTGCCATCGCGGCGGTTACAGCCTCCATCATTTCTTGTGAAACGGACGTGGCACCCTCGTCGTCGCTCATCTTGAATAATCGCGAGGTCAGTTTGGTCACGGAAATACGTTGAAAGTAAAAATTAACAAGAGAATTTGCACTTTTGTCACAGTCGATTCGGATGCTTGCGTATGGAACGAAGGTTCCGCAACGATCCTCTGATTCGGAACAGTGGGTTTCGAATCAATGTCGTTGTTCAGGGTTTCGGTTCTGATTCGGGAACGAGCGTTCAATGCTTGTTCGCGTTTCGAGAACGGCTGTTTCGAAACGTTCCCTTGATTCGGGAACAGTGGTTCGGAACGTGTTATCGCTTCGAAACCACCTGTTTCGACACCGGTGTTTCAGGATTCGAATTTGTGGGCGGTTACTCCGAAACGTTCCCTTGATTCGGGAACAGTGACTCCGGAACGTGTTATCGCTTCGGATCACTTGTCTCGGAACTGCTACTCCTGCCTGTGTTCTGACTCGGGAACGAAGGCTGGTGTTTCGGACCCGGAACAGTTCTTTTCAGAACAGTTTCGGATCGTTATCCCTAAACCTAATGACCCGCCCGAGACTTGTTTCTCGACAAAATGTCCAGAACACTCAGAGCCAACAGAAAACCGTCCGGAACGCTCAAGGTGGTGAGGATCCGGAACGTGATGACCGACCCAAAACCCACCACGTGGAAATGATACCGGAACAACCTGATCTCGCTCGCTCGCTCTCACACTCTGTTCCTCTCTCAAGAGTGGTTTTATTTCCACGGCCGTATTTCTTGCTTTTACAGAAAAACAATATTTTACGATCGTGTTCCTTTGTGTACAAGTTAGACAATTTCAATTAAACAAATAATCAAGCAAATAACTCTGATCAATCTCCTGGGCAGTTTCTCACTAGTCAAGCGCAAGGTGAACTGAGGGTTCGTGGTAACCGAAGCTTACCTAAATCCCACCGTATGCCACCATTTGTAATAGTCAGATTTTCCTACGTGGCCGATGGATTGGAATTTTATGAAAATCTAACGATTACTTGTCCTTGCGCTTTATGACTAGGATAGTTGGATCCACTTACCGTGGTGAAGATCTAGGGTTCTCGTCGGCTGGGTGTGGCGTCGGAGTCGTTGACTAGGTGTTCCTTGGAATCACCGAAAAATGGTCTCCCGTTTCACCTAGACCTTCGTGAGGTAAGTATATTCCCCTTAGTTTGTGAATTATTGAACCTAGTTATTGCTTTCTTTCAATGCTAATTATCTGTCTTTTGTTTCAGGTACTCTTCAAGAATTGGACTTCTTCAGGTAAGTAGAATATCCCTAGGATAACCCCTGATGGATCTACGCAGTTCAGCAAGACTCGAATAAGGTAAGTTGATTCTATTTTCCTAGTTATATCTGCCTTTGTTTTACCAAGCACCAGGAAATTGATCAGGTAAGTCAGAACATAAACTACAAGGTTTAAATTTACCGAACGAGAATTGTCTATTTTTGGTGTAGACAGAATGGTGAATATTTCTCAAACAAAATGTACTTCGTACAATAAAATTCTTAATAAACGTTGAAATGAGTATGTTATCTTTACTCCTAAAAGATCAGTGAGAATATAGAAATAATGAGGGAATAAGATACCCTTACTGCCGAGGGCCCAGATGGGGTACCTCCAAACAATGGCGTCAATAAAGAAAATATATGTTTGCAGCTTTCACAACTATTCAAACTAGAAAAAGGAACAATACCTAGGAGGAGTTTCTATATACAATGCGATTTTACTAAAGAAGAAATAAAAGATTTACAATCTTTTTACCGGTATAGACGGGGTAGAAGCGTGGCGTCGTATGGTGGTCCGTTGGAATGCAGAGGTCCTCGAGTCCTTCGTTCCAAGCTCAACTGGTAGGGCGTATCGTGATCCAGATGCCTTGGTATAACGGGGTTGAGTTGCCAAATGTTCAATGTTCGTTAAAAAGGTGGGCTCTAATATTCTTCAACAAAGTTCTCTATCACTTTACTATCACTTGTTCTCGATCACTGCTCCGGATCACACAGCTTCGGATCACAGTATCATGGGTGTGGGCTCTAAATTTGCAAAGGGTTGTTGTGAGGCGCTCGATCAAGACACGACTGACTCGGTGGGGCGGCGTCGCAACGGTCGTTCGCCCCTCCCCATGTGCTCCCCCACTCCATTAGTGCCTCGTCCCCCTCTGTCCGATGCTGCCACCTACCCGGCCCCTGGTCGCATCTTCCTCCATGCTCTGCGGGTTGTATGGAAGCCCCTTTTTCGGCTTATCGGCCGATGTGTCGGATTCGTCAGCTGATTTATCCAGGGAGTGGGTGGATGCTGTAAGAACCGCTGACCTGAGTGGCGGCCCATTACATACCTTAATGAATTATGGTATTCGCTATAGTCGTTTCATAAAACATGAATGTGAAAAAGTCGGATTTTAAGTTGCATGAAAAATAATTATGTTATTGTTGCTAATTAGTTGTAACTACATTATCCAATATTTTCTATTTTCAATTGATGAAATCAATACCTATACAATGTATGTCAGATGGAAGTTGTCACAGAACTTAATTTTGGTACTGGTAGCAAAATAATAAAACACTGATAAAATTTCTTGGATTTTCAAAGGTCTATCGAAATGTACATACCTTGTACTTAGGTAGGTACTTATAATAGAATCGTGGAGGTTTGAAATTTGTGCGAATCGAATAATTACGGCCGTCTAGTGCGAAATTTTCTGAACAATACGTTCGTAAAAAGTTCCGCAGACGGTAATCTCCACTACAATAATCCATTCTGCTTGATTCGTCGCTCCAAAAACCCTGTGTTGTTGCCTGTGTAAGCCGCCCCTAGCCCTGAAGGGGTTAGGAAATAACGTTGCGCTGAAACGGTGAAAAACAAGAAAGCAATAGTTGTGCAACTTAAGATTAGGTGGTTGAAAAGTACTTAGCTGTAAGTGCAACGGTTGCGGCGGTCGAGGTAGGCAGACTGCAATGGCCGGACCTGAAATGGAGCAAGTCCCTGAAGGGGTTTTCACCGTTATGCTCAGCAAGGAAGAAAAGGGTAAGGCAAGCACGATTGTGCAATTTACTCTAATATTTCCTAAAGGTGAAAATGGTAGTTGCGCAATGATTTCTGTTAGTTTTATTCTGACCACTTTGAGGAGTTGCGGTGTTGCTAAATGAAAACCCACGTGGAAAATGCAATTCGATGTGTATAATGAAATTGAATAGAGCAATGGACGAAAACAGTATACAAAATGTATGGTATCACTTAATAAAAGATATTGACGATAACGACTGAGTTGTTCTATTAAAATAACCCTTACTTCTGTAAAATAGTATGCAAATCTTATAGTTCTAGGAACAATCTCTTTTAAGTATTAGAATTTAAGTTGACAACAAAATCGAGTTGCTTCGAGGCAAAACGAGCAAGGTTTGAATAGTTATTAAGTTCTGGTTCTGTCTCAATCCTAACTGTTATTGGCCAATAATATTGTAATTTCTGACACTCACAGTTCACAGTTAGGGTTGGAAGTTTCCAGTTGCGGCGGTGTTGATCCAGGATTCCGTTGGGTGGTCAGTGGGCAGGCAGGGTCGATAGTTATTGAATTTAAATCACTTCTAGTAATTAACTATTTTCGAAGTGTTCAGGAATTTAAACAGCAATGGTTGCGCAATAGTTGCAGTCTAATAGCTTTTATGAGACGTATAGACGCACTAAGGGGGGGATGGTAGCGAGGAGCCAGCAGGATTGAGGGAGGGGGCGCGGCGCTCCGCCTTAAGTACGCTCCCCCCTCCGCTCTCGATGTCCCAACGGTAGAAGGCCCCACCCGGCGCCCCGGCTGTGATGCTTGTGATACCGATCCCGCTCTGCTCATTTTGCGATTTTAATTAGTTTCCGGCGGTGGCGATTGAGCTTTCGTGAGCGGCGGCTCACACCCCCCGCCTTCCCGGAAGCCAGCGTTGTCTTTAGCAACGCTGGGTATCGGCAACGGGGTCGACGGGTGCGCTCTCTTCAGTGCCATCTCGTACACATATCTTCGACAGCCGGCGCAGACATCGGGCTTCCTTGCGTTGCCGTGATCCTCTATGCATGTGGCCATGGCGTTACCCTGCTTGAATGCCCGTTTCTGTCTTTCCCAGAATTCCTTGCAGGCGTAACACCTAAACGCAATGAGTTGTGAACAGGGTTTGCAGCAGATGGGACAACGGATCTTCTTCTTCTTATGTTGCTTGGCCGCTGAAGGTTTACATTTCTTTAGGATCAGTTTCGGCACGGACTTGTTGGAACTTGATGAGGTGCGGGTTTCGACTTGGGGCTCCTCCATGTTCTTGGGTAAATAGGATTCTTCCTCTATTTCTTCACTCGGAGAGGTTGAGCCAGACTCGCTTCCTCGACGTGCCTTAGGCGGCGGCGATTTTATGACTGTTTGAAATGGCGAGATCGGTCGGGTGGGTGATTGGCGTGGTCGTAGTTCCGGAGTGGGCGACCTTGCTCTCGAGGTAGATTGCTTGGGGGACTCTGATTTGGGTGTCTTCCTCGGCGTTGCTCGTGGTCGAGTTGGGCTCTCATCCAGCGATTCAGACGTGGCTGGAGTGTCGGCGCGTGGAGGTCTGTTCAGGGACTGTGGTCGTACTTTAGATGAATCATTGGTAGCTTTTGCCGCAGGTGGCTCTACGGATTGCAGTCCAAGTCGTCTTTTCAGCTCCTGAATTTCTTTCCAGGCTTCCGCTCGTTCTTTAAGTAGCTTGGCCCTCTCGGTTCGCCACTTTTCGCGTCGTTCCAGTAGTCTGTCTCTCTCCACGGCGATCCGCTGGTACTGGGGTATCCACCTTGTGACTTTCAGCATTGCCACGATGGCGGCCTGACTGTTGGCGGCCCTCGTCATGTAAGAATGCCCATTTGCTGCATATCGGATGCAGTCCACTATCCCTGCCAGTGTCTTTTCTGGTGCGTTGCATGGTTCGGGAGTTGTGACATGTTCTTTGGAGATCGTTCCATAGGCGTCTGTTTCCTCTTGAAAAGTATCATAAACCTGTTTAATAAACTCGTCTATAGGAGGGTCCTCCTCCATATCCTCAACTTGCTCTGTTCGTTGCAGCGACATCCTGCGAACACAAAGAATTGCACTAAGCATCCCCTGCTCCCAGAAAAGTGGCAATGCATGATTTTACTTGTGGCCGTATAAAAGTGGGGTTTGAGTCAGAGAGTATGAAATTATTGACCTGAAGGGTCCAAACGTTAGGCTTGACCTTAAGGGTCAGTCTTAATAGAGATTTGACTTGAAGAGTCTCATTTTGACCAGAAGGGCTCTTTTGTCAATCGTTATCGTCGTACATCCTACTTAGTTAGTAAGTTCGTCGCGGTCTGTGTGACAGCTCCCATATGCATTTTTCGGTAATCGACGGGCTCCCGCTGTCGTAGATGATAAGGGGTACGTGGCGTTGCCGTTGCTTGGGGCGTTGCGGTGTCGACGATTTCACGCGTTGACCCATTGCTCATCGGCGAGTCTCCATGGGCTCCGTTAGCTGGCGGGGTTGGCTGGGGATCGTCAACACTCCGCTATGTATCGCTACTGAGCCATGGACACTGAGAACTTCTTCCACGGACTTTTACCTCACTCTGTTCTAGCTTTTTCGATTCGTTACAAACTTTTCCAATCGCTACTTTTATCGTATGTAATTACTTGATTAATACAACTCAAGACGTTCATAAAGTTTGTCAAGACGTTTATTAACTTTCCTAGCTTCTATCGAAGACTACGAGAAGAACAGGTAACGATTTATTTTCTCATGAGCTCAGGTGGTTGGTAGTGGGTGACCAAGCTGGAAGGCGCTCGCCATGCACTGTAGGTATGTACCTAGGTACTCGAAATATGTACTGAATTTGGATTGGTATTTTCATTCAGTCGTGTTAACGAACGAAATGACGTGTAAGACGTTTCATTTCCTCGCCCAAGCTGTAAGACGTGTCCAAAGTGATTTCAAGACGTGTAGAGATCGTTTGGTTGTTTTGTGCAAACGGCCATTACGTTTTTACACAAATTTAGGCAAACGGCCTTTACGCTTGTGGAACATTCTTTCAAGACGTGAGAGTTGACGCCGGTTAGGGAGATCAAAAAGACGAAAACGTAGGGGTTTCTGTGAGGCTGCTCCCTATCCTGTATAACCATAAGTCGCGCTGGTACCTTGAAAGTCCTCTTGCATAAGCCCATGGAGACGATAAAACGTGTAGACGGGCCTCTCAACTCCCAAGACGTGTTCGAGGAAATGATACCTATGCATTTTCGGAAAGCTTGGCTGCCGAGAATTTGCATTCATGGCCGCAAATTATGTACGAAAGACCCCAAAGACGTGTTGTACGTAGGGAATCTCAGTTAGGAAGAGATTACCTACCCGACGCCCATGTAATTGGGACTATTATACGAACGTTTCAATATTTTCTACGTGAATCTAATTGATAAATTTGCTGATCGATGAATTTACCTATATCCCAAATTCTAAGCGCTCTACTATAAGATGTGTTTCTAACAACAAGTGGGTGTTGAGATTTATCAGAGTTGTTATAGTGTAGGTATGACATAGGTACCTTGTATTTCTTGTATTGAAATACATTGTATTTCCTATTAAAACGTGGATATTAAGTTTTGATAACTCACTCAAGGCGTGACGTGACGCCCTACCCATTAAAAATGGTTTTCTTGCACTTATATGGGAATTACGAGTACCTACCTACTAAAATTGATTAATAAATTGAAATGTAATCGCAACGTTATCCATAATTATGTACAATTTATTTTTCCCTATTTACTAGTGTATGTTTCCCGTTTGTACTCATTTTTATTTTTTTTCCTCTCTAAAACGTAAATTATGTGCGTGCGAGCTCCTCCAGTGAACCACTATGTCCTTGAGACGGACACAGTATTGACGTGAGACGATTTATTTTAGCACTAAAGATATTTTGATTCGAGGTAATAATAAGGACGTGATTCTTCAGTACTGCCTTCTTTATTTTGCCTCAATTTAAAAATAAAAATTGGAAAATTTTACTTATATATTTTTTTAGTCATTAAAAAATATATTTTTTATGTATAAAAATTTATACATATTGTAGTAATCTGGGATAGAAATATAATAAGCACGCACTGAGATTTGAATGAGAGACTTGTAATGGAGATAAAAACATCGGTGAGATCGAACTTATAAAAATTGATGATTCACGGTCTGAAAAGTTGCCGTCTTATTCTACTTCACAATGGGGCTTTGATGTCATGGATGGATCATGACATTCTCCCCCACTAATTGAAATGAACAATTGAAATTTGAGAATATAGCAATTGAAATGTAAGAATAATTGAAATTTGACAATGACTTTAAAATGAAAATTTTACATTAAAAATTGAAAATGGAATTAACCAATGATTGAAATTAGGCAATGAATCTGAATTGGAATGAATGTTATGAAATTTTGCATGTAAAATGATTAAATTTGAAGTAATGACTGAATTGAAAAGATAGAAAACTTAAAATAATGAATGAAATGGCATGAATACCTACTTGAATTTAAGATACTTCATGAACATAGTTTGATAAATATGTTGGTTTTCGGATGACTCGGCCTGATCTTCGTACTTGCTGGCTTGGTCCATGGCCTGGCTGGCTTGTTTCGACGGTAGGCTGGCCTGATCCAGGGTTTTGCTGACTAGCCTCTGGCGAAAAGCTGACCTCTGGATGCGGGTTTTGTTGTCCTGATGACCACAATTGAGGTAACTGAGTCTGCAGAAACTCCTGTTGCGATGGGAGTTGGTCAGGAGGATCAGTTGGTACTTGATCTGAGGAGCCATCATCATCCTTACTGTCTGCAGCGAAGGTCACAGATTTTCTCGCAACTCCAGTGCTTCTGAGCTGGTCAATATGTCGTTTATAAATGTACCCGTCATCCAGTTTTACCAGGTAGTGGAGATGTCCAAGTTTCTTCAACACCTCTCCAAACTTCCAGGTCAGTTTAGAGTTTGAATAATATCGAGATTGTACTCGATCACCAACATTAATCGATCGAGTTCCTGGAATTGGTTGCATGTGTTGAGGTTCCTTGAATGGTTTGATTGCATCTAGTCGGATACGAAGATTCCTTTTCAGGTACAACTCGGCTGGTGTCTTCCCTTCAGCAAGTGGAGTGGCTCTATATTGAAAAATTATTTTCTGAAGCTTTTGATGTAGATTTAATGGTTCACCTTCCATGGTTTTGAGACGATTTTTTACCGTTTGAACATTCCTTTCTGCAAGGCCGTTGGTTGCTGGGTGGCCCGGGGCAGAGAACTTTTGAACAATCCCGTTTGAAGAGCAGAACTTTTTGAAGACGTCGCTGGTAAAAATCGTTGCATTGTCGGAAACCAGAATTTTGGGTAAACCATGGGTCGCAAATACATTCTGGAGAAGGTCAATGGTTTTAGAAGTACTGGGAGCATCATTTGAAACACGGACTTCGACCCATTTTGATTTAGCATCAACGATGATGAGAAGGTGTTTTCCATCGTAGGGGCCGGCATAGTCCATATGGACTCTATCCCAATTTTCTTGGGGCTCCTCTCAAGGGTGAAGAGGTGCTTTGGCTCTATTTGGTCGGGTTAAAGCACAAGCTTCACAGGATTTTACTAAATCTTCGATATTTCTGTCAATGCCATTCCAAGTGCAGTAGCGCCTTGCTAACTGTTTCATTTTTGACACCCCAATGTGTGTACTGTGGAGTTCATTCAGTATAGCAGATCTGAGGGCTTGCGGAACCACCACACGTTGTCCCTTGAAGAGTACTCCATCATCTAGAGTGAATTCTTGATCATTCAGTTTTCCATTGATGAGGTCTATCTTGATTTGTGCAAGTTCTGGGTCTTTGTCTGTCTCACGAGCAATCATTTCTGCTGTTACTTGAGATGATGCTATTTGATTGATGGTCAGTAAACAAATGTCATGGACCTCTTGATTGATCGCTACATCCGTTGACATAGCTGCTTGATCCACAGGAGCTCTTGAGAGACAATCCACATTCGAATTTTCGGTACCCCTTTTGAATTTTGCCTCATATTCAAAACCTGACAGGAATGACGCGTATCGAAGGAGGCGGGCACTTGTCATTGCTGGTAACTTCGAAGATTGGTGGAAAATTCGACTCAATGGCTGGTTGTCCGTCACCAATTGAAATTTTCGCCCGTACAAGTACATGAAGAAATGGCTTACTGAGAATACTATGGCCAATGCCTCACGGTCTAATTGGCTATA
The DNA here is from genome assembly GCA_009739505.2 of Apolygus lucorum. Lineage (NCBI taxonomy): Eukaryota > Metazoa > Arthropoda > Insecta > Hemiptera > Miridae > Apolygus > Apolygus lucorum. The sequence continues at coordinate 35,253,089 of CM019180.2, forward strand.
ATTTCGTTCAGCAGCTGTGAGCGATCTTGAAGCAAATGCTACTGGACGTTCGTGTCCATCAATCAAGTGCGAGAGGACCCCAGCAATTCCGGTTGGGCTTGCGTCACATGTGAGCACTATTGGAAGTGAAGGGTCATATGGAGTGAGGACCCTGTGACTGGAGATTTCGGCTTTCAGTTTCCTGAAAGCTACTTCACACTCTGTGCTCCAGCTGAATGTTGCTGTTTTTTGGAGAAGTTTCCTTAGAGGGTATGTCTTTGTTGAAGAGTCTGGAATAAATCTAGCGTAGTAAGTAACCATACCCAAGAATTGTCGAACCTCGTCTGGATTAGATAGACGTGGCATTTCCATGATAGCCTTGACATTCGTTGAGCTTTTCAGGATTTGATTGTGTTGAATGGTGTGGCCCAGGTAAGTAATTGAAGTCTTGAAAAATTCGCACTTCTGTTTGTTGAGATGCAAGTCGTATTTCAGTAGCCTCTGAAGACAATTTTCGAGCCTGGTACTGCACTCTTCTTTGGTACGCCCAAAAATTATGATGTCGTCAAAATATGACAGTGTACCATCCAAGCCACAGAGAATCTGGTCGAGAATGCGGTTGAATTCACTGGGTGCCGTCTTCACACCAAACGAGAGACGATTCATGGTATATGTCCCTCTGTGAGTTGAAATCGTTTGGATTTTGGCACTCTCAGTGTCCATCTTGACATGCAGGTAAGCCTTGTATAAATCCAGACGGCAGAAATATGAAGCGTTTCGAAGGCTATTGAGAATATCGTCTATTCTACGAATTGGGTAATGTGCGGACTCTAATTGCTTGTTGACACCGACTTTGTAATCGACGCAGAGTCTCACAGTTGAATCAGGCTTTGGTACAATCACCAGCGGCGAACCCCAATCACTATGATTGACCTTGGTTATAATGCCATCAGCCTCAAGAGAGTCTAACTCCTTGTCAACCTTTTCTCTAAGTGAGTATGGCACGTCACGTTCCCTGATGAAGATGGGTTTTGATCCTTCTCGAAGGTGGAGTGAACAGGTCAGATTCGGGATGCAGCCAACTCGAGACTCGAATATTGGAGCATATTTCTCGTAGATATCATCAACTGAGCATATATCTGTAGTTGAATCTTGGTTTTGATCGAGTTCCATAAGGTGGATACCCAGATGGCGAATCCATGCACGACCAAGCAACGGTGCAAACTCATCTGGAACAATATACAAGTCTTCAGTTGATGTTTTTGACTTATATTGAACTCTCACTTGAAGTTTTCCATCTGGTTTGAAGATATTTCGAGTGTAGGAACGAAAAACCAATTGAGTTTTTTGAAGAGGCAAATTTAATTTCAGTTTTTGAAAACTGCTGCGAGGCAACAGTGTATATCCTGCCCCAGAATCCACTTCAAATTGTTGAGGATGTCCCTCAACTTCCACAGTCACGTAATATTTTGAAGTATCATAAAGTGAATTCTTGAAAACATCAACGATATTATGTATACCATAATCTTGATAGGCGTCATCGACTACATTCATTGAATTTTGACGCATGAGAGTGCTGATGCACACCCTCTTCACATGGCCTGATTTGTTACATGATTCACATTTGAGCTTATTAGGGTCGCACCTACATTCTTTGGACGAATGATTACCTTTACCACACCTGATGCATAAGTTGTCAATACCCAGACGCTTGTAATCAATTCTAGATTTTGATTTCCCTCGAAAATTCTTATTTCTAGAATGAGTGGAAGAATTTCGAGTAGATTTTGATGTATTTGAGTCGCGCGACCTCGAATTTCGATGAGTAGCTACTTTGTTGACATCGCGATCCGAAAATGAACCCTGTGTTGGAGGTTGGTGGTTTCCGAGTTCCTTGCTGTTGATAATCGAAGCTTCCAACGCGATAGCTACCTTGAGGATTTCATCAAACCCCAGATTTTCGAACTGAAGGAGCTTTTCGTGAATAGTGTTATTTCGGAGACCCCTAATGAACTGCGCGCGCAAAAATACGTCAGCTATTGAAATTTTGCAGTCACAGGGCGAGATAAACTCACAATCGATCAAATCCTTACGCAAGAAAGCAACATAATCGGCTATTGACTGGTTTTCTTGTTGATATGTTGAAAGAAATTCATGTTGCGCGACAAGGATATTCTGTTTTGGACATAAATGCGTCTCCAAGGTAGTCAAGAGATCGTCGTATGACAGTTGATCTGGTGTCCTAGGGGAAACGAGTGCAGCAAGGGTATTGAAGTTGGTTGAACCGATTGAGTTGAGAAGCATTTGAGCACACAAAGTCTTATCAGTGAAGACATTTTTCATCTTCAGATAATTTTCGAATCGTTGTTTGTAGAAGCGGAAGTTTTCCTTTTTTGAATCGAAATTTTCGAACGGTGGGAGTAGAGAATTAGGAAGTGTGCCTCCCCCGCTAGAACGAGCTGTTGATGAACCTGGAGTTGACATATTTCGGACGCTGTCAATAAGTTTTTGTTGACTCACCGTGAGGGTATGAAGCAGTAATTGAAATTGTTCCGCATCCATTTCGAATTATCAAAACAGCTACGATGTCGAAAAATAGAATCGAGACGAAATTTGACAAAAATCCGGTCGAAATACTAGAATGGTAGGTCGAGGTTACCTTGATCCGGCGTGTTCGTCATGAAGATGCGGTAAAAACTACACCACCGATGAATTATCTATCCTATTCACCTCTGTCGCCAATTTTGTAGTAATCAGGGATAGAAATATAATAAGCACGCACTGAGATTTGAATGAGAGACTTGTAATGGAGATAAAAACATCGGTGAGATCGAACTTATAAAAATTGATGATTCACGGTCTGAAAAGTTGCCGTCTTATTCTACTTCACAATGGGGCTTTGATGTCATGGATGGATCATGACACATATTTTTTTTATATATATGTTTTTATTTTGTATATACCTACCTATTTAAAATATACGGTATTTTATAGGTACCTACCTAAGTATATTTTGAAATAAAATAAATATAATAAAGATAGGTGTGTGAAGAACGTTGCAACTTCCCATAATGTCACAGTTGGGCAGGTCACCAACTGGCGCCAGCTTGAAAGTGGCAATTATGTGATAGATGCTGCTTTTCCCCCACCTAGCTATATGCTTTATGACTAGGGTCGTCTCACGTTCATACTCTCGTGAAATTAAGATAATGATACATAAATGTATTTTTAAAAAAACGTGATAATGTTACATGTATAAAACGTGATAAATGTATAAAAACGTGATAATGATACATGTATAAAACGTGATAAATGTATAAAAACGTGATAATGATTCATGTATAAAACGTGATAAATGTTTAAAAAAACGTGATAATGATACATAAATGTATAAAAACTTGAAACATAAGTGTTATTACACATAAAAACGTTTAATTAACCTAATGATGTGTCCACTTGTGTACACATCACCGAAACGAAAAGAAAAAAAAAAAAACGCTTAGTACGAAAGCCACTAGACGTAAAGGTAATGTAGTGTTTCATTCCTAACATGTGGCAAGACGTGTCAGGATCAAAACGTGCTGAAAGACTCGGAAAACGTGTGCTTGGAAATTAAAAGACGTGAACGCAATGTGCAGAGAATTAATGAGGGTTCTCCTCTACAATATACGTGCATAAAGAGGAACTGGATGCAACTTTGCAGAAATAAAAAGACGAAATGGAAGCAAAAGTAAAAGACGTGAGAGATGACTATGAAAGACGTGTAAACAGATTTCTTGAAGTTATGGATGGTGTTTTTCTGATGCCAGCTTGGATCAGGTTCAAGACGTTCGGGACCTGGTTGAGCACCCAATAACTCGGAATCAGCTGAGCGGAATTCTCCTTCCAGAACATTCTCAACCTGAAGACGTGACACATCAAAACGATGGTAGCAGGGAATACGCTCCCAGTGGCTGTACTGAGAATGATGGATTGATGGATACTGCAAATGATTGAGGTTAACCTTCATCCGCTCGCGTGGGCGGCAAACTGCCGCCCGCGATGAATTTTGCTCGGCAAAACATAACTGGCACGCAAGAGAGCGGGAAAGTGCAGTTGTATTCTCTAGTTGGACTTTCCTCCGCAAGATGTTGTCAACCTTTTCCTCCTGCGTTACGTTGGTGGCTGTCAATACACGTTCAAAGTTTGAGTGACTAAGTTCGGCGGCTAACTGCCGCCCCGCGATCAGCAGTGCAACATTTTTTTGAACGTCCACGGTGAAATGTAAGTATATTTTTTTACTTCATTCAGCCTCGTTATGAGTAGCTATGTATGTTTCGGAAGAAATGCCGATAAAAACCTGAGTTTCATTTATCATTTGTGATGTTTGCTTTGGTACCTACTCGTGATTCGCTTTTTTCGTAAGTACGTCATTTTTCTAGTTTTCTACCAGGTACCTACATACCTACCATTTTTATCCTTAGGTATTATTTCGTAATTTTGCATGGTTTCTTCTAAAGATTTGATATCTTCTGCTATGAAGGACAATTAGATTTATCGAAGAAAATGTGATACTTTAGTCACTAGGCAGTAAGCTCAAGAAAAATATTTAGACGTTATTTCTTTTTTACCAAAGTTTATAATAAATTTTTTTGCATGGTTCCTTCTAATAATGTGATTATATATCTTCTGCTATGAAGAACAATTTGATTTATTGAACAGAGTGTGATAGTTTAGTCACTAGGCAGTAAGCCCAGAAAGAATATTATGACGTTATTTACTTTAATTTTTGTTTACCAAAGTTTATAATTATTTTCAATAAAAGTTTTTCATTCTAAATAATGTGTATGATCTCACTTACAAGATGACCAACCCAAATCCTTGTCGTTATCGAGTTGAAGTACCAAAAAATCCATTGAAATAAGGAAAAATGTGACGGGCGTCTATCAGCCGCCCCGCGATCGCTAGTGTGACTCAGGGGGACGCGAGCGGATGAAGGTTAAGAGAAAGACGTGACAGACAAAAGACGTTGCAGGATGAAAGAAAGGCCAACATCACAAAATCAGTGTACAGAAGACCGAGTCCAACAGTCCAAAAAGATGTTGTCAAACCTTGAAGAAGTTGCCTCGACAAATTGTGTGAGCCTATCAGTAATTATTCAGAACACCACTTTCGTGAAAAGTTTAATAAGCTGAGGTTTGACCCAACTAAACAGACACTTCTCACATTTCTTTCAGATTTTGATAGCCTCGTTGAAAAGATACAAAAGTGTCCAAATGATGGACTAAGTGAGAGCTAGATAAAATATAACTTGATTGTGGCTATTTCAGAATCTTGTCCCACAATCAAAAACCTTGAGCTGTTGATCCCATCTCCAGCTTTAATGGTCCAACAGTTGAAAGACTTGCTGCTTGACGAAGAGCAACGTCTTGCTGAAATCGCACGCGGGTATAGATCCTGTCAAAACAATGTGTAACCGCCCTTCCCTGAAGCTGCGGTTTAAACTTCCCGCCGCCTCAAATGCACAACAACACACTCTGGCGGAAAAGCGCGCGCGACATCATGCAGAGATACCAACAGCTGATAACCCGAACGAGCCACAGCCACCTGCACCTACCGCGCATGCGCGCCGCTCCGCCCCACCACCGACTGGAGTGGGGGAGACTTCGAGATCGCCTCCCTCCGCATGACCCACCGGTCATTCTACGGTTGCCACTGTTGGTGGAGAGAGAGTGAGTCAAGGTGTATACGGCCCCCCCGATCCTGCAGTCGTACACCGTATTTTCGCCCGTGAGCTGCCCTGCTGCCTGAGGATAACTCCGCAACTCTGCACCTCACACCGGACTCTTTGGATATCCGGCCCCTTCTTCTACACCGCCCTCGGGATCCACGGTAGGCTTTTGCCATTCCCTATAAACTTTCCTTCTTCGTGAAGACCTTTACTTCGAGCAATAGACAAGAGACTGAGAATTTAATGCTCATCATATAAACCATTTTTGCACTGTGCTTAATCATATTTAATATTGTAAATTGTAACTTTTATATTTGTAACTTGTAAAGAAACTTACCTTGTTTGAAGAACTCATGGTGTACGCCCTCAGCGTCCACCATCTAATATCGTACACCAAGTCGTAACGTAACACAAAGATAATAATCTATTTTCTATAAAAGTACACATATACTTACCATATACTTACCATTGCATTTCAAGAGTCCAATTGATATTATTTTCGTTGTTGAAGTAACTTGTACCTACTTGGCTAGAAATACATCTAAGAGTCGTGACGAAAAGCTGTCTTCTCAGTTAAAGCTTCCCTCAAATCTCACTGCAATTCAGTTCATTCTTTGGGTCATTTCACTTAAATTGCCTATTAGGATCATTTAGCATTCAGCTTCATAATTCACAATAATCTTTCAAATATTCATTTAACTTCATTATATTCATAAGTCTTCGAGACGTCCTACAAACGTAGGTGGTGGCAGCTATCAACAGAAGGAACTACAAAGGTAAGAGAGATATATTTATTTGAGTGTTTAACCGACTCGATGTCCCCCTCGGTTGCATCCTTCAGAAGTAACCGAGAGTGATAAAAACGGGTTACATATTTGGTGAACAGCGGTGGCGATTCTGAGTCAGTTCACTTAATTGTGTTTGATACATAATTGGTGAACAGTCATAAATTCCTTTGACACTAAACGCCTAGACTGTCTAAAATCAGTAACTACCACGCATATCTCTCGAACCAACCTATTTTCTTCTGTTTAATAATAATTTTCTTGTTAGTAAAATCAATTTTTGAAAAGCAGTGAAGAGTTGAGGTTAGTTTTACTACAGCTCACGATTTTGACTTGTGCATGTGCATGTTACTAATAAGGGTGTCAACTACACAATTTTGGTAGGTACACAAAATTGCACCAACACATAATTTTGATTTGAATCGTACTTTATTGCTTCACAGTACACCGTTCACTTGAACGGCAATTTCAACATATTTCTGAGCAAGCTAAAGTTCGTTCATTCCCCGATTTTCGTACATGGTTAACGGTCCGAGACCGTACACCATATTTTGAGACCAAGTATTTTGTGGAGAAAGGTGTACGTAGGCTGATCCTACGTGCAGGAATTTCGTACCAGGTACCAGAAGGTCGAACCCTTCTGACCAAGCGGATTTTAGGTCTGCGACCCCGACTATAACAAAGGCGGACTGTTGAAACTCGAAGTTTCCCAAATCCGACCCCTTTTTACCTGACTTAGACAAATTGCACCTCTTGGTACAATAATTCCCGATTTTGACTAGTAGGAACTTCACTCTAAATTTCTAAGTACATATTTGGTACCTATAAGTAAAAGTAATTATTACATATTTGGTTCATATAAGTAATACATAATTGAGCGCATAATTACATAATTGGTTGCATTATCCCGACAAATTTTATTTCCGTAAAAATTGTAAATTTTGTTGAGTTTAACCCACGTGCAGGTTTACTAAGCGTTCACCCTGAAAATCGTTCACCTTCAGTGATTGTGTCTGCACGTTACATATTGATAACGATATTTGGTTAGTTACCCAATATACGTACATAATTGGTAGCAACTTTATAGGTTTACATAATTTAGTATTTTGTTTACATATTTAGTATTTTTTTTTTTTTTTTGATATCTTGCATATTTGGTATCTGATAATTTTGAAAAGTAAAATCAAGAAAACACATTTTCCTAAACCTGTCCTTGACAAATTTTATTTTGGTATATAAAAACTTGTAAAAATTTCAGGAAAATCCAGTAAACTTGTTGAAATCCCCGTAGGAATAAAACTCCGGATCGTACACCATCAGTGTACGTTCACCCAAAACATTCCCCTTGTTTACTAGTTGAAAGTTAACTTTGAAGAATAAGGTCCAGTACCCTTGAACCCCAATCTTAACTTTACAAATTTGCTTTGGTGTACGCCTTCAGCCATACACCAACCACCGTTCACCATCGTGGTGTACGCGTATAGATTTTAGCTACCCCCTCTTTTTCGGAGTTTATTCCGAGGCCGTACACCATCAGTGTACGTTCACCTCATACACCCAAAAACAATCCCGTGTTTATAATTGAAAGTTAACTTTTGGAGATAAGGTTCAATACCTTTGAACCTCAATCTTAACTTTACAATTTGTTGTTGGTGTACGCCCTGAAATCGTTCACTATTGTGGTGTACCCGTGGAAAACCGTCCACCATACACCATATCGAGTAATTTTAATTGTAAGCCCCATTCATTTCTTTTGGTGTATCAACCGTACACCCGCGATTTCTCCTTACCTTCCGAGTCAACCTCCGTTCGCGATCGCGCGTGTGGTTCGGTGAATCGCGAGTGATATATTTGATCGATTTTATTCTTTTTTTTTTGTAAATTCCAATTTCTATTTTCTTTGTGACGTTTCTACTCCACCATCATGACTGATGACTACGATCCTCAGACGTTGGCTTTTGAAGCTATGGCTAGCGCCATGGGCAAGTTGCAGTTGTTCTTGGAGGGAAAGCCGAACGACAAGGTCGGTGAACCCGCTATTGAACAAATCCCACGAACGATGTTGCTTGAGGTTGACAACTGGGACCCAGACGACCTTGATCATGTTCCGATCGGAACCTACTTCGACATCTTCGACGGTATCACCAGTGATCTGACCGATGAACTACGCATCCGACTGCTGCGGATTAAACTCCGAGGTTCCGCCAAGTCATTTTTGTATGAAAATCGACACCTGTTGGAAGGACCGCAGCCGTATAATGAAATACGGAAAGCTATGGTGCGTTGGTACAGCCGCGACGATCCGGAAAAGGCAGCTGCGCGTTTATGGACCATTCAGAAGAATGCGGGCGAATCCCTTCGTCAATTCGCCGACCGAGTACGTCATACCGCACTCCAGGCTTCCCGAGTCGATGGATTCGACTTGACTGCCGGACAGCTACGGACCTGGATAACAACTCGATCCGTGAAAGCATTCTTGAAGGGGCTCCCAACACAGTTCGCCGGTTATTTTGTAAATAACTCTCCCGCAAACCTGGAGGATGCTTTGAAGATGGCTGAGGAACTTGAGGAAACCCTCGAACCTCAACAGGTGGACCATTGGAATATTGCTCGGGTCCAGGCTCAGGACGGAATGAGGCGATGTTATCGATGTCGACAACAAGGACACTTCGTAGCCCGTTGTCCGAACCCGCCTCGACCTCCGACTCCACCCATGCAGCGACGAAACATCGTCGGAATTCCGCGGATTCCTTGTTCTTATTGCGGAGGAAAAGACCACTTCCCGGCCCATTGCGATTCGAACCCTCGTCACTACCCTTGCGACTACTGTGGTTTGCCAGGCCACTCTGAATCGGATTGTCAGACCAAGAAGAACCAGATGAACGACGAGACGAACCCTATGTGCGACTACTGTGGGTACTACGGACACTTGGAAGCGGATTGTCCGCAAAAGACTGAATCCTATGTGAAGCCGGAGCCGCGCCAAGTGATGGCTATCACCAGCAAACCGCACGAAGCCCATCCCTATCAAGCCGTAGCCCTTGCGAATCCAGAACCGAAGTCATCAGCAGCAGCTGACGCAGAGAAACCCGACGTGTGTTTGCCCGCAATCGACTCACCTTTCAGGCAGACGATGAGAATGAGCGTGGATCTCAGTGGTCATCCTCGAACTTTGATCGTGGATACCGGAGCGCAGATTTCGGTGCTGACAACTCCAGTACCGGGTGTTCCCATCACGCCGACTAAGACTCTCGCCTGGGGAGCCGACGGACAACCCTTGCCCTTTCTTGGCCAACAACAACTGGTGGTCACGATCGGCCCGATCAAGCTCACACACGTATTCCGGATCTTCTCGCGGGACCATTCAGGATTGGACCTGTTGGGTTTGGATTTGCTCCGACGAATTCCGGCATCCATACATATGGACACGTGCGAGGTACGGATGAGGCACCCCCAATCGGGCCTTTCCATCGTGCTGAGCGAGTTGGTTGATGGATACCTCAGCCCTGCTCGCCCTGCTCCCAGACCAGATGTGCCGCAGCCAACAAGACCACGAGTAGCAGCCATTGGGACAAAAACCATATTTGACACCACAGCGATAACCCCTGATGCAACGATGCCTGATGATTGCCCTGTTCTGGACGCTTCGGAAGAGTTCCCTATTGAGGACCTGGACGCGCCCATCCCTGGGTTAGTCAGTGTTCTCCAATCTCAACTGGGTCACCTTCCGAATGCCGACAAGGATTACGTCGTTGATGTTCTTTCCGGTTATCAAGATCTGTTTCAGCGTCCCGACGCTCGGGGATGTTCGATGGCCGTTGTCCACGACATCGAAACAGGTCAACATCCACCGATATACAAACGCCCCTATACCGTTCCCCACGCGCTCCGACCTGTTGTGGAGGAACAATTGAAGGAGATGCTCGACACTCAGGTGATTGAACCATCTATCAGTCCCTGGGGAGCCCCCGTAGTGATGGTCAAGAAGAAAACTCCACCGGGTGAGCCGCAGAAATACCGCTTTTGTACCGACTTTCGAGCCCTCAACAAGGCCACCAAAAGCGATACGTATCCGCTTCCGAATCTTACTGAAACCCTGGAATCCTTGGGTGGAAGCAGGTTTTTCACCACCTTGGACCTCACCGCTGGATACCATCAAATTGCAATCGCACCACAAGACAGAGAGAAGACGTCCTTTACCACTCTGGGACGCACATACCAGTATCGCAAGATGGCTTTCGGCCTTAAAAACGCCCCAGCCACCTTTCAACGCCTAATGAATAGGGTTTTGGAGGGGTTGGTGGGCGAGTCTTGCCTGGTATACCTAGATGACATCGTGATCCATGGCCCAGATGTCAAGAGTCACCTGACTCGACTCGCACAAGTACTGGAGAGGTTGAGAAGCGCCAACCTAAAGCTGAACATGGCCAAGTGTAGATTCCTGAGCACTGAGGTTCATTACTTGGGCCACGTCGTGACGGAAACTGGATTGAGAATGGATCCCTCGAAAACCGAGTGCATCCAGACTTACCCGGCCCCATCAGACGCCACCGGAGTACGAGCCTTCTTGGGTCTTGCAGGCTTTTACCGAAGATTCGTGAAGGACTTTTCCAGTATCTCCGCGCCCTTGACACAGCTGCTACGGAAGGAAACCCCTTTCGAATGGACCAAAGAACACCAACAGGCCTTTGAAACACTGAAAGCAGCCCTGACGACGGATCCTGTACTTGTGTATCCCAACTTTGACTTACCTTTCTTGCTGTCCACCGATGCTTCCGGAATCGCCCTGGGAGCCGTGCTGAGCCAGGAGATCAACGGAGAACTTCATCCAGTCGCGTATGGAAGTCGAAAGCTTAATCCGGCTGAGCAGCGGTATTCGACAACAGAGCGAGAGCTCTTAGCCGTTGTTTGGGGAGTAACACACTTTCAACCATATCTCCTCGGTCGTCGATTCAAGCTGGAAACCGACCACCACGCCTTGACTGCTGCCATGAATCTTCGCGATCCTACTCATCGGATTGGCCGTTGGGTACTCCGACTCTCAGAGTACGACTTCGAGGCAGTGTATCGTACTGGAAAACAGATGGCTCACGCCGACGCGCTCAGCAGAGTGATCGTCGCCAGCGTAAGCACCTTCCAGCTCACAAAGGATATGTTAGTGGCCGCCCAGAGTTTGGACCCCTGGATAGCTGAGGTACAGAAGAAACCCGACAAATGGAATGCACGTCTGGAAGACGACGTGTGGGTAGCAACAAGAACTGTCGACGACGGCGAGCTTCGCGTGCCCCTGATCCCTGGAACGTTGCGTCATCGATTGCTGCAGGTCTGCCATGACAACCCATGGGCAGGCCATCCCGGCATCGAAGTGACGGAGGCCACCGTACGGAAGTATGGGATATGGCCGAAACTTGCATCATACGTGAAGGAGTACGTCAAGACTTGCCAGACTTGCCAGAAGAGGAACACCCCGAACAAACTCGACCCACCGATACAACAACCGGAACTGCCAACTCGTCCGGGAGAGATTGTTGGCATCGACCACGTCGGTCCCCTCGCTACGCCTAATGGTTCCAAGTACCTATTAACAGTCGTGGACCATTTCAGTAGATATGCGGAGGCGTACGTGGTATCAAATACCACCGCACAAGGAGTAGTGGACGTGTTGACCCGACAGTATTTTCCGACGCATGGCGTCCCTGAAAAACTGATATCTGACCGCGGTACAGCCTTTACCGCAGCGGTGACCCAGGAGCTATGTACTGCGTGGGGGATTCAGAAAGTGCAGACGACTGCATATCACCCCCAGAGTAATGGCACCTGTGAACGGTTCCATCGCACCCTGGCAGGAATCATCGCGAAACTCACAACCAAGACAACCGACTGGCAGAAGGTGTTGCCAATGGCTATGGCTGTGTATCGCAACGCGCCACACAGTAGCACTGGCTACACGCCGAACCTGCTACATCTAGGACGAGAACTTCGTTTGCCTGTTGCCGCCGCCCTGGATGTAGGCATCGCGCCGAGTCAAGGCCATGCGTTGAAGAACGTCAAGCGAGCCTACCAGGTGGCGACACAAGCAATGCAGAAGGCTTGGGAGAAGAGAACCAAGGTAGTCAACACCCGTCGAACACCTCGCTTCTTCGGAGTGGGAGATCGAGTGTACCTTCGTCAGATGGTACCCCCACCAGGGATATCCGCCAAGTTTTGGAGCCCTTGGATTGGCCCCATGAAGATCACCCGGAGAATCAACGAGGTTACTTACGAAATCGTCGACGTGGCAGACAAGTACCAGGTTGTCCACTTAAGCCGACTGAAACCCGCATACGAGCGTGGCGTGCCAGACGACGCTTATGTAACGCCCCCGATTGCACCAGTCCCAGATCGACCCCCTGAGCCGATACCGAATTCCAATGGAATGGAGGAGCACGCAGGCATGGAAGACAGCGAACTGCCGGTTGCTAGAATCGTAACTCCAGTGGACCTAACGTCACCCCTGGATGAAGAGGAGCAATCCGATCGCTCTAGTAGCTGTACGCCATCGTGCTCCACCGCCACAGAAGAAATGGAGACTGACGACATACCACCTTCGTCGCCAACAGCAACGGATGCACCAAGCACACCCGCCACCATACCGGTCGACACAGAAACTGCAAACAACACCAATGGCAGTATACCGACGCGTAAACTTAGGAACTTACCGAGAATAGACTACCAGCAGCTACACACCGGAGCAGCCAAGAAGTCCTGAGGCGCCGGATGAACGTGACCAATTGAAACCTGAAACAAAAACATACTAATTAAATAAATGGTTATGTATAGAAAAGTATTATGTTGAAAAAAAAAAAAAAAAAATCGTTTACACACTTACCTGTATTTCTGTCGAAGAATCCCTGTCACCCGATTCGTCCAATCGCCGTTGCGACCGAACGCGAGGTTGACACCTGTAGAGTCATTCCCGAAATTTAGTAAAATCTTAATATTATCTTAGTAAAATCCGAAACAGCCTGCACCTGGAATACTTATGGTCTAGCCGAATAGAGCCCCCTATCGCATTGAAACGAACAGAGCTTTACCATCAACGCTCAGTATAACACATAACACACTCACTAACATCTTTGTAGATTGACGCCCTAATGTAACTGTACATATAGGAACTTACTTTGTCATTAGTCGTAATAACTAGACTAAGAAGTGCAGTGATGTGTTTTACAGACAATGCCGAAAGGGAAGGACTTAACTCACTTGGGCCGTGAGATGGAGAGAGCTTGGGATGAGAGGCGAAGCCGAAGCAGTAGTCCGGTGTCACGACCAGCTTTGCCGAGAGGAAGATCCAGATCCCCAGTAGCGACGCGATTCACGAGGGTGAGACAGAGCATAGACGTTGAATATGAGTGGAGTGTCTTGTGGAGTGGCGCAGAGAAAATGTACCATGCAACCAGCGCAACAAACAGAAACGCCGGATGGCAACGATTCGAAAGTGCAGCCGAGATCCTGCGACGACACATGACGGATCTCACAACCGCAGCTCAAGCAGTGCCAAAGACCGAAGACATCGCAGCCGAACTGGTGAGGCAGCTGAACCAGTCCCAGTCACCACCATGCGACCCTGTGGAGATCGCAAGGACTGTCGCGGGCATGATGACAGCACGTCCACGAACACCACCAGTAATCAACATGGCAGAATTGGCACGCTTGATATCGGAAAACTTGAAGATCGAGAGAGCACCACCATACTCTCCCATCGTGGACGTCACCAGAATCACCAACCTGGTTGAAGAACGCCTGGAAGCAAAACAAAAAGCAGCAGCGCAACACCCCACCAGCCTCAGCGAAACAGCAGATATTTCGGAACTCACAGCCGACTTGCCACCATTGCGACTTAGCACATCATCCACATCTGGAGACGAATCAACAACAGTCGTCCAGCCAGCAACTGTGACTCCCATTGAGCAGACGGCAAGCACCTCAACCACCAGACCAGCAGCAACAGCCAAAGCCAGCCACAAGTCCGACAGGAGATGCTTAGCCTGTGGAAAAGCCAGAGCACACAACTCCAGACTTTGGTGCGAAGCCTGCAGGATGTTCCTGGTCAGAGCAAAGAAGGCAGCAGAGACCGACAAACCCTACACCTGCGTTGTCACAAGTCACAACAACAAGCCTGATACCACCAATTGCAGAGGTTGCCGACTACGTCAGTTGCAAGAGATTGAGGAGACATTGGAGGCGGCTGAGAATCCAGAAGTTGCCAATGAGGGCATTGGCCTCGTGAGAAAGGGGGAGTGTAACCGCCCTTCCCTGAAGCTGCGGTTTAAACTTCCCGCCGCCTCAAATGCACAACAACACACTCTGGCGGAAAAGCGCGCGCGACATCATGCAGAGATACCAACAGCTGATAACCCGAACGAGCCACAGCCACCTGCACCTACCGCGCATGCGCGCCGCTCCGCCCCACCACCGACTGGAGTGGGGGAGACTTCGAGATCGCCTCCCTCCGCATGACCCACCGGTCATTCTACGGTTGCCACTGTTGGTGGAGAGAGAGTGAGTCAAGGTGTATACGGCCCCCCCGATCCTGCAGTCGTACACCGTATTTTCGCCCGTGAGCTGCCCTGCTGCCTGAGGATAACTCCGCAACTCTGCACCTCACACCGGACTCTTTGGATATCCGGCCCCTTCTTCTACACCGCCCTCGGGATCCACGGTAGGCTTTTGCCATTCCCTATAAACTTTCCTTCTTCGTGAAGACCTTTACTTCGAGCAATAGACAAGAGACTGAGAATTTAATGCTCATCATATAAACCATTTTTGCACTGTGCTTAATCATATTTAATATTGTAAATTGTAACTTTTATATTTGTAACTTGTAAAGAAACTTACCTTGTTTGAAGAACTCATGGTGTACGCCCTCAGCGTCCACCATCTAATATCGTACACCAAGTCGTAACGTAACACAAAGATAATAATCTATTTTCTATAAAAGTACACATATACTTACCATATACTTACCATTGCATTTCAAGAGTCCAATTGATATTATTTTCGTTGTTGAAGTAACTTGTACCTACTTGGCTAGAAATACATCTAAGAGTCGTGACGAAAAGCTGTCTTCTCAGTTAAAGCTTCCCTCAAATCTCACTGCAATTCAGTTCATTCTTTGGGTCATTTCACTTAAATTGCCTATTAGGATCATTTAGCATTCAGCTTCATAATTCACAATAATCTTTCAAATATTCATTTAACTTCATTATATTCATAAGTCTTCGAGACGTCCTACAAACGTAGGTGGTGGCAGCTATCAACAGAAGGAACTACAAAGGTAAGAGAGATATATTTATTTGAGTGTTTAACCGACTCGATGTCCCCCTCGGTTGCATCCTTCAGAAGTAACCGAGAGTGATAAAAACGGGTTACAAATGTATACCAAGAAAATTTATGGTAAAAATCGGAAACACCATTACAGCGCAATATGAGCAACGTTCCTCAGGGTATCAAATACACTGAATATGACAAGGGGCAATGCAAGACGTGTGGCAACTGGGAAAATTCGGCAGATATGTGCCACAGAGAGAAGCGAAAATGTTTCAGCTGTGGTTCTTATGATGGTCATATCTCCTGAGATTGCCCTAAGGAGGAGACGTCCTTCATCAAACGCAACCGCTTGTCAAAATTAAATTCAAAACAAAGACGTGGTGCTGTCAAAGGTACAGAAATTAAATCTGAGGGTAGACGTGTGCCTCCCAAGGATGCTCCTGATGACGAACCAATGTGTTGGGTGCAAGAGTTAGCTCCTGCAGACAAATCAGACGTTGTGTTTTGTGCTACAAGACGTGGTCGTGACTCCAACTCTGGGACTGAAGCAGAGGAGGACTCATCTAAAGACGTGACTTATCAAGCCGACTGTAAGTTTTCAAAATGCTCCATGATACAGTTTGTTGCTGATAGTGGCAGCACTGAACACATTGTTAATGATCCAAATTGCTTTGTAAAATTACGTAAATTGCCTGAAACAAAAATAATTGGATGTGCAAACAGCTTTTCTGATGCTGATTTGTAGAGCAACGAATTAGGGGATGTTGTATTCTATAATCAGGAAACAGACACCTATAATGGGTGTTTGCAGAATGTCCTATATGCTCCTCAAATGACTGAGAATCTTTTCTCACTCTGGAAGCAATTGTGTTTCGTTTGAGTTATTCTACTTTCCAACACTATTGAACTTAGAGATCCTGGGACCGGACAGCTATTAAAAACTGGTAGATTTCAGGGAAAGTTGTGGTGGCTCACTTTCCATCTCCCCTTGCCAACAGCTTCTCCGTCTGAGCGTGATAGGATCTTGCGATCCGTATGTCAGGACTTAAGTTATCGTTCAATGGCCTTGGGTGGACGTGACTCCCAGTCCCTTGAACGTTTGGGAGGGAGTTGCTCCTCTTGCCAGAGTCACTTGGATGTGGATTTAGGAGGGAGAAGTGCAAAGGTAAATGCACATCCAGCGCCTCTGACGTGTAATATTAGGAATACATATGTCATGGGCATTGAAGCTCCGTTCTCTAAGAAGTTTAAGTCAGCAACATGGCTGGTCTGTTCAGAGGAAGGGAGTTCAAACTTGACAGAGACCTCTAATGTCGATGTAGATTCTTGTGAAACTAAAAATTTGAACAATAATTTGCGTGACAATCTCGGCCTACTGTGGCATTACAGCCTCAATCACGCATCAATAAAATACTTGGAGATAGCTACTAAAACAATACCAATTTTGAATAACATTAAGTTTGGTTCTGATTTACCTACTTGATTGCAAAACTTGTAAAATGACTAAAGCTAAAAGAAAATCTTGTACTGATAAGAAACGGACTTACCGTTTCATAGGGTATGGAGCTACCTGATGGGACCGTTGAAGCCTAACTCTCTAAAGTCTGGCAATGCCTCTCGGTATGCAGTGGCATATGAGGTAACTGACAAAACGTGGGTCCATCAGGCGCTTTCGTCCTGCTTGGAGCAGATAAGGAAAATTAAAGGTCCAGAGATAATTAGATCATATACTCACTGGTGGAGATATAGAATACAAGACTAGAGAAATGAAAGATTTGTTAGCCGAAGGGAACATTTCAATTACAGCTTGTAAACCAGTATCACCATAACATAATGACTGTGCTGAAAACTCCTATTTGGTTTTAGCTTCTGCTATTCGAGCAAATCTTATTTCAGCTAGAATGCTTGCCTATTTCTGGGGGCATGCTATGAAACATTCCATTCATGTACATAATCGAACACCCAATGCATCCAATGACTTTATCTCACCTTACGTTCAGAAAACCCCTGACCTAAAGTACCTTCGGTGTTTTGGGTGTGATGTTAAGTGTTGGATTTACACGTGAAATCAAAACCTAAATTCAGCCCAAGGGCTAATTTATCTCATTTGCTGCAATGCACAGAAACGGTTTTTGTGTTGCTTGATTTAAAAAAAAGGACATTGGTCCGCTCCAAGCATGTGGATTTTATTGAATCCAGAGTTTATGGAGATAGGTTGGGAAAAGACGTGTCATTCCCTGATATATTTGAAAGTACTGCTTCCGATACCTTTTCATCGGAGTTATGCGTGAGCGCTGACTCAACTAAGGTTAAAATGGGTAATGATGTGTATGCTTGAAACCTTTTTAAGCGTAAGCCATCTACCTCTAAAAATAGTAATGACAAGTTTACTGTAGACCTTTTACCATCAACACCTACAAGTACTAATGGCATGTTTACCTCAGAACCTTTACCACTAACTTCTGAAAGTAGTGACATGCTAACCACAGACCCTGTACCATCTGCCTCCATAAACATAGTGAACAGACTACCCTGAATCCTGTTAAAACCACCGAAAAATGGATAGGCCAGACAGACCAATTTGATTTTTATCAAAATATTTCAGATAGTTATTCATAGGAAGCACACTTCTTAGGTCCGGATTTTTCTGATAATGACGCGGTACCTACCAGAAACATACTGGATAGATGCAATTATTACCGAATTTGACGCGTTAATAAAATGTAATAGGTACGTGGGAAATCGTGGAAAAGTCAAAATTACTTGAAAAATCTAAAACCAATCAAATCGAGGTGGGTACACAAAAATCGGATATAAAGCCAATGAAAACCTTCGATACCGGAGTAGGCTTGTTGTCAAGAGGTTTACTGATAAAAATGTGTACAATCTTTCTGAAATGTTGCAAGATTAGCAGATGTGCGCTTCATACTTATTGCAGCTAATAAGTTCAATCTCAAATTGTCCCAATATGACGTTAAAACTGCGTTTTTAAATGGTGAACTAGAAATAAACTGTGTACATGACCATCCCTGATGGCCTAACTGATTATTTAGATAAAAATGAAAATTGTAAGAAAAATTATTTGTGTAAACTGAAAAGAGCCCTCTATGGTCTCTCCAAAAAGATGGTATATTAGATTCTTAGAAACAATGAACGTAATGAAAAAATTAAAATTTAAAACGTATGAATTCCAAAATTGTCTTTTTGTTTGGTACAATAAAAATGAAGTTGCTTTGCTTCTGATTTATGTGAATGATATTCTTCTTGCTACCAATAGTGAATCAAGGAAATTGAAATTTAAAAGGTTCTTAGAAAGGACTTTGCCATCAGCGAACTTCAAGAGCCTACTAAATTTCTTGGACTTGAAATCAAAAGAATTTATTCATTCAATGTTGAAACGCTTTGATAGGCTATCCAAAACCAGTATAAGTAGGCGTCCTGAAGACAAACTACGTAGACTTACAGGTTGGCGAACATATCTTTTCACCAAGCCATAGGGTCTTTACTTTATCTCCAAAATGGCACCGGGCCTGATATTACATACACGTCTAATGTCAATCAAACTGCACTCAGGATGACCGGGAATTAGGCGTATTTTCCGATATTTAGTGGGAACAACAAATTTTGGATTAAAATTTACTGGATCTTTGGACAGTATAATCCACTGTTCTGTAGACTCCTCTCTGAGATTAAATGACGAAAAGAGACATTCAACCACAGGATTATTATGTCATTAAAATACTTGGTGGCTGCATTTCATGGAGGACCAAGAAGCAAACTCATGTTTCTTTGTCCTCAGCAAAATGTGAATTATCCAGCCATAATGAGAACCATTCTAGAAGTTTTTGAAGATAATGAAACCTCTATTTAATATTTAAAAATAAAAAAAAAATAAAAGCAAAGACTGAGGATTCAACTACTTTAAAACATTTGACAAAATTATCTTTCCATTATGTTCGGGAGAACTTAGAAATAACGTTACTCTCAAGTGATTAGTAGGATTACTGACAAGTGGATTACTAACTACCATATCGCGGACAATTCACAAAACAACTTAATGGTACCAAATTCTCATTTCTCCGGAATGAACTTTTTTAGACAGACTCATTTAAATGCCAAGACGTGAAGATCCCTTTCTTGAAAACGTTCAATGGGGATGACCCAGGTCTACTGGGAAACGTTAAGACGTGACGTAATTTAAGACGTGTAGGTATTGACGGAAGAAGACCCAGCAGCAGTAGCAGCAGAATCAACCTCTCTTATGCTGTCAATGTTCAGTACCGGGAGGGAGTGAAAAGCGGAGGACTCAAGCTTCGTCAACACTCCGCTATGTATCGCTACTGAGCCATGGACACCGAGAACTTCTTCCACGGACTTTTACCTCACTCTGTTCTAGCTTTTTCGATTCGTTACAAACTTTTCCAATCGCTACTTTTATCGTATGTAATTACTTGATTAATACAACTCAAGACGTTCATAAAGTTTGTCAAGACGTTTATTAACTTTCCTAGCTTCTATCGAAGACTACGAGAAGAACAGGTAACGATTTATTTTCTCAATTTCCCATGGGTGGGGGGGGGGGAGTGAGTGCCAGGGAAGGGGGGCGGGGCGCTCCCGCTTTTGTGAGCGCCGGGGAAGGGGAGAGGCCGCCCGCCTTTAGGGAGCGCCGAGCTGCACCCCCTCCGTGAGCGGAGCGTAACGCAGTTTCTTGAAGTGTCTCCCGGTAAACCAATTTATAAGACGTTATCACGTCAATAACACAAAAATTCAATTACAAGTTTCTCCTCCTCACAATTTAATGAGGCAGGAAAGTAGAACCGTCAAATTTTGGAATGAGCGGTAAAAACGAGGTACAGCGTACTTTTCACAAATACCGCTAGACCGCAGCAGCGGCTGCTCGTCTTTCGGCGGCGAGACGCAAGTGGCACGATACCACCGATATATCGGAGTATCGATACTTTTTTGGTATCGATACCGATATTTGTATCGATACTTTTGATGCAAAACTCAAACCAATATATTGGTATCGATACTTTTGCCTAAATTATCGGATGTATCGATACTTTCTTGACGATATTATCGAAAATTTTGCCAAAGTAAATTCGTTATATCCTCGAGACTCAATAATCGATTATTTTCAATATCAAACATAACCTTCTCTCACCCGATCAGCTGGTCGTGAAGGGGCGCCATTTGCGCTCCTATCCAGCAAGGTTATTCTGTTTACGTACCAAGTTTCTTGGTATGTAGACAGAACGATGGTGATAATATTCTTTAAAAGCAATTATTTAATCGTTATTAAATCGAATGTCTCCCTTGTGGGTTAGATGTCTGACAAGAAATTCCATACTCAGTATGTGTGTTCACTCTCAGGTGACGACCTGAGAAGGTATGAATATAAGATACGTCTCTGCGGTGGTTTAGACCCCTTTGAGCAGAGTGTTGTTGAGTGTGACGACGATTTTCCTGACATAACTCGCGAAGATCTCGTGGAGTATCTTGTATTGAAGAAGGATTTCATATCCCTGAAGCAACTGAAGTGCTGCAAATCTCTGGATGTGCACAACTTCGTTACTTCAGGGCATGTGAAATCCGTCTCATGCAAGGTACTCCCAGGTGTCAAGGTGGTGGTGTTTGGAAAGGTAAGTAATTCAATTGTTATCCAATTATTATTCGTTTTATCCTCGAGACTCAATAATCGATTATTTTCGATATCAAACATAACCTTCTCAACATAACCTTCTCTCACCCGATCAGCTGGTCGTGAAGGGGCGCCATTCGCGCTCCTATCCAGCAAGGTTATTCTGTTTACATACCAAGTTTCTTGGTATGTAGACAGAACGATGGTGATAATATTCTTTAACCCTCCAGTGGTAGACCTAATCTCATCTCACAAAAGGTAGACCCAGGAGCGCGGCGCTCTTTCGGTATTTCCTCCCGAAAAAATCAATATTTATCATATTTTTTGAATGTTTTTGGTCAGAGTGTGATACTCAACTCATCTACTGGTGTATCTAAAAGTGTTCAATGAAAAACATATTGGTAAAAAAAAGTTTTTAAAAAAATTGAACTCAGGAATACGTATTGGTAAAAATAGGTTCCTTTTGCTCAACTCTGAAATACAAATAACTGAGCAATTAAAATGTGACTAATCAAAGCCGTTTCAGTCAGATGCACGTTCTGCCTTTTCGACAGAATCTTCCTGCAGCCACTTCTTGGGGTCAGAAGAGCGCTCAGACTTAAGAGCGATCTGACACATTCACGTTTTAGTGCAAGAAACCAATCCATAATAACCCTGAGGTGGTTTGGGGACTGAGAGGAGGGTACGGTCCTGCGTAGAGGTGGTTTCTAGGAGGGAACTGTGAATCATAGCCCTCAGGATAGCCACTGTGAACCAC
This sequence comes from Apolygus lucorum, assembly GCA_009739505.2. Classification (NCBI taxonomy): domain Eukaryota; kingdom Metazoa; phylum Arthropoda; class Insecta; order Hemiptera; family Miridae; genus Apolygus; species Apolygus lucorum. The sequence goes on from CM019180.2 coordinate 35,275,270, forward strand.
AGTATTCGAAAAATAGGCTGAAGGAGCGCCGCGCTCCGGGGTCTACCACTGAAGGGTTAAAAGCAATTATTTAATCGTTATTAAATCGAATGTCTCCCTTGTGGGTTAGATGTCTGACAAGAAATTCCATACTCAGTATGTGTGTTCACTCTCAGGTGACGACCTGAGAAGGTATGAATATAAGATACGTCTCTGCGGTGGTTTAGACCCCTTTGAGCAGTGTTGTTGAGTGTGACGACGATTTTCCTGACATAACTCGCGAAGATCTCGTGGAGTATCTTGTATTGAAGAAGGATTTCATATCCCTGAAGCAACTGAAGTGCTGCAAATCTCTGGATGTGCACAACTTCGTTACTTCAGGGCATGTGAAATCCGTCTCATGCAAGGTACTCCCAGGTGTCAAGGTGGTGGTTGTTTTGGTGTCAATTGTTTAAATAAAAACAATTTAAATTAGCATCGAACTTTAATGTTAAAATTGGTAACTCCGAAGTAGACGTTATCTCTGTTATCAGTGTTGTTGTTGTTTCATGTTCTACAACACCTTCCCTTTCTACGAGGGTGGATCAAATATAAACGGGACTCTGACCTCTGAGCGCCGACGGTTGACAGAAGAGGGCCCGTCACTTCGAGATTGTTTGAACAGGTTCATTAGAAGGTGGATGAGGGGGGCGTCTCCCCCTTTACAACCTTTCATGAGTAGTTATCGCGATGTCTGAACAAAAGGTGCCCGTTTCCATTGAGCAACGAATTATCATAAAATTTCTTACCCGTGAAAGAGTCAAACCTTCGGAAATTTTTCAAAGGTTGACTGCCCAGTTCGGGGACCAAACCCTCTCTAGGACCCGTGTGTTTGCCTGGCACAAAGAGTTTCAGGAGGGAAGAGAACGAGTAAAGAATGAGGAACACGATCGTCGTCCCCGGAGCAGCATTACGGATGAGAACATTCAAGCGGTTCGTGACATTCTTGAAGATGATCAACGTGTGACTGTCTCCGAAATCGCTGAGCAGGTAGGGGTAAGTTATGGGAGCTGCCAAACGATCATTACAGAGCACCTAGGATTCCGTAAAGTGTGTGCCACATGGGTCCCTCGCCTTTTGACTGTAGATCAGAAGTTGAGACGTTTGGAGGTCTGTCAGAGGCTTTTTGCAAGGTTTGAGGAAGAAGGGGAAGCATTTTTGGCTAGCATCGTCACCTGCGACGAAACATGGGTCCATCATTACACACCCGAATCGAAGAAAGCCAGTATGGAGTGGCGGAGGAAGGGGGAGACAGCCCCAGTGAAAGCAAAAACTCGACTGTCTGCTGGCAAGGTCCTTGCAACTGTTTTTTTCGACTATCGAGGCGTTTTGCTCATGATTTTTTGCATGAGCGAAGAACAATCAATGCTGCCTACTATTGTGAGCTGCTGACTCAGGTGAGGGCTGCATATCGCAGCAAAAGACGGAATCAACCAATTCGTGACGTCATCCTCCTCCACGACAATGCAAGGCCCCATACTGCAGCTCTAACTGTTCAAAAATTGGAAGAAATGCATTGGACTCCACTTGATCATCCTCCCTACAGCCCTGACCTATCGCCCTGTGATTTTCACTTGTTTGGGCCACTTAAAGAAACCCTAGGCGGACAGCGATTCGAGGATGATGAGGGGGTCGAGGTGTTCGTGCGCAATTGGCTTCAGACGCAACCTTCATCGTTTTTGATGCTGGGATTAAAAAACTTCCTATTCGCTGGGAAAAATGTGTCATAAAAGCATGAGACTATGTAGAAAAGTGACATATACCCGCTTTTTATTTTCTAACAAATAAAATTAAAAAAAAAATAAAGTCCCGTTTATATTTGATCCACCCTCGTAGTTACAAAAATTATCAACAACAGTACTTACAGTATTGTACACAAAAATTACAGTACAAAAATACCTTTTCTAAATACAGTACAAACATTATTAACAACAGTATTCACCTAGGATCATTTCACCGGGAATATTACGAAATTTAGGTAGAACAGTCATAGTCCTTGAACTTTTCTGGTATCCTCCGAACTCGGCCTGATCTGGTCCTTAGTTCTGTTGTCTTGGGTTTGGGCGTCTGACAATCCTGAGCTTCTCCCGATGCAGCTGGCACTGACCCACATGTTCCTGGTGATGTTTCTAGTGTTGCAGCATTGGTAGGCACACTGCCACACTGAGAGGAGTCCTCGTGAATTGACAATGAGTTGGTTGAATCCATTGCCCTGACAACTCTTGGTCTGAGGTGACTCTCATTCCTTCTGTATTCTCCTCCATCCCCCTTCACCTGATAAGATGCAAGTCCTAAATCACGAGTGATGACGCCCGTGGACCATGCAGCATCTGGAGTTTTCCTGAACCAGACTGGCTGGCCAACCATGTACGGAGGACGAGCCTGAGCTGTACGATCATGGAACACTTTGGTGCGCTCTTTTTGTCTCTGCAGTACCCCTTGGTCTTGCTCGTAGGTCAACGCCGGTTTGAGACGATCCACATGACAAGGTATATTCGTGCGCAATGTCCGGCCCATGAGGATTGCGGCAGGTGAGTGAACTTCACCTCGTGGAGTGCTCCGATAGTTGAGAAGAGCTAAGTACGGGTCTTCATGGGCATCAAGAGCCTTGAGAAAATCCTCTTCACTGTTTTAACCGCAGCTTCAGCCTGCCCATTTGACCTCGGGTAGTGAGGACTTGATTTTATATGCGTGAAACCCCATTCTGATGCAAACTTCCGGAAGAGCGCTGAATCAAAATACAGAGCACCATCAGAACAAAATGTGAAGGGGACACCATGACGTGCAAAAATTGCTTTCATGTGCCTAATCACCTCCGAGCTTCGTAGACTACTCAGGTGGGCAACCTCTATATAGTTACTCAATGAATCAACCAGGACCAGGTACTGGTGACCCCTGATCTCGCAGACATCTCCTGCGACCTCCTGCCAGGGAAGAGCAGGAACCGGCTTATTTGTGAGTGGAAGCCTCATATTCGAAGGCTGATACTTCTGACAAATTTCACACGAAGATACGTACTTCTTGATATCCTGATTGATCCCTGGCCAGAACAAGGACATCTCAGCCCGGCTCATCATCCTGCTGATGCCTGGATGCCCTGTGTGCAATTTTTTAAGCATGTCAGACTTTAACTTAGAAGGGATTAGAATTCGCTCTCCATAAAACACAATTCCATCGGTCTCAGCTAGTAAATGCCGAATGTCATAATAGGGTTTTACATTCTCTTCGAGCAGTCCATAGTCTGTTTTCCATCCACTTTCGATGTGTACCTTCAATGCTGAAATTGCGCCATCAGATTCCGTTGAGCTCCTGATTAGGTCCAAGCATTGGTTAGTTACAGGCAGGTTCTCCATTAGCAATGCAACCTGCAACTCCAGCTCAGCCTCAAACTCGGTGTCCATGTCACAGCCTGCGGAACCAACATGTCGGCTCAAAAGGTCTGCCAGGTATAACTCCTTCCCCGGCACATGTACAAGGTTGAATGTATAGGACTGTAGAGTCAGCAACATTCGTTGCAATCTTGCGGGAACTTTGTGCAAAGGTTTGTTGAAAACCCCCAGTAATGGCTTGTGGTCCGTTTGCACCTTGACCGAATCCCTACCCAAGATGAAATTTCGAAACTTTTCTGCGCCAAAGCACACTGCAAGGCACTCCTTCTCAATTTGACTATATCCTCGTTGTGTGGAGGTCAGAGTCCGTGAGGCATATGCCACTGGCTTACCCATGTTGTATGAGAGCCGCACCCAGTGCATAGGAACTAGCATCAACGCTTAGGGTTAGCTCTGCTTGCGGATCATAGTAGCGCAAGACAGGAGCGCTAGTTAAGGCATGCTTCAGGGCATTGAAAGCAGCATCATGAGCAGAGTTCCAAGTAAAATCGACATCCCTTTTCAACAACTCCCGCAGCGGCACTGCAACCTCTGCAAAATTTTTAATAAATTTTGAGACATAGTTGAAAACTCCTAATATCCTCTGAAGTTCTTCTTTGTTGTAGGAGGACGAAGAGCCAGGATTGCTTTGATTTTCTCGGGGTCACATTCCACGCCAGCACCCCCCAAATGAGTGTCCCAGAAACTCAACTTGTTGAGCCTTGAATATACATTTATCAGGGTTGAACTTTATACCCTTGTTTTCAGCCGTCTCTAGTACTTCAAGGAGAGTTGCCTGAAGGTCCTCCTGTGTATTAGCCCACAAAAGAATGTCATCCTGGAATGACTCCACGTTCTCAATGTGTGCAATGTCTCAGCTACAATTCTGTGAAATATTTCCGGTGCCGAACGAATCCCAAATGGGACCCTAAGGAAAGAATATCTCCCCAAGGAGTCTGGAAGGTGCACAGCTCCGAGCTTCCTCTATCCAGGGGCAACATCCAAAATCCCGATTGAGCATCAAGTTTGCAGAAGTACTTTGCTCCCTTCAACTTCGCTGCAATGTCTTCCACCAGTGGAAACTGGAAATGCGCTCTTTTGATTGCCTTGTTCAGTGGACCCGGATCCAGACATATTCGCAATGATCCATTCTTTTTACTACGACTACCATTTGGCTCACCCAGTCGGTAGGGTCTGTCATGGGTTTGATAATGCCTTTGGACACCATACGGTCCAGTTCCAGCTTCACTTTGGGCATTAATGCATGGGGTAGGCGGCGGCCCGGCAATACTACTGGTTTAACATTTGGATCAATTGAGATCGTGACTGGCCTCCTGCAAGCATCCAACTTCCCCATCGAACAAGCTGTGAAATTTCCGCTGGTACAATATTTGCAAAAGCACACCTGAAGGAGAGGTTACCTCCTCCACTCGTGTGATCAACCCAAACCTTTCCGCCGAAGCCAATCCAAGAATGTTGGAGCCATACTTCACCACCAGAAACTCATCCTGAGGGTCCTCCCCTGATAGGTGCACCGCAAGAAGCACTTACCAAGCACTGGGACAATGTCCCTTGAGAATGACGAGATGACAGCTCTTGTCGGTTAATAGGTTGTGAGGGTCATGTCCAAGGGATTGATACTGCTGAAGGCTTATCACGTTGCATTGTGCCCCCTGTATCAATCTTCAAAATCAGGTGCTGCTTATCCTCCAGATCCAAGCTAACCGTGTACCACTCCTTCAGACGGGACAATGAGGGCTGCTGATCAACCGTAGCCACCTCCAGGAGGCCCACCACATAGTCCGACGTATCACTGTCATCACTATCCTGCACCTCACCAAGTTTCATTCACTTTGAGCCTTGGGCAAACAGAAGCAAAATGGTTTTTTTTCTCGGCATCTGGCACACTTTTTTCCATACGCTGGACAATTTCCATAAAAATGTGAATATCCACACAAATTTACAGTCAATTTCTTATATTTCTTGTCACTGGCCGCTTTCTGCTTGTCACCCAATACCCTGTGTTGCTCATCCACTTTATCAGAAGTCCATGTTCCTCCAAACTTCCGACCATTCGTTTCATCACTGCGTCAACAAGGAGATCTTCCTTTGGTTCTTGCTTGACCTCGTGTGACATCCCCTTACTTGTTGAGCAACGACTGTTCGAGCCTTGCACATTTCCTGGGCCTTTTGCATGTCAAGTCTTTCACGCTAATAAATCTTTTTGTACTGTTTTCTCATTGATTCACACACAAAACATGTCTCTGATCAACGATTCCTGTAAGCCTCCAAAGTCACAGGTTTTACTTAAATTCTTAAGAACTGTAGCAAAGGCCTCGAAAGATTCATCCGGCTTCTGACGACGAGTGAAGAACACAATCGTTCATAAATGATATTGACAGTGGGGACAAAATGCTCGTCAAATTTTGCACAATCGTGTCAAATTGTTTTCTCTCATCATCTGTCAACGTCATTGCATCAAAAATGTCGTGAAGTGCCGACCCGCCTTCATGGAGTAACATCGCAATCCGCTTGGACTCAGAAGCCCCATCGTGATAAGGCCAGAAAGTTAAAAAACGCCCTCTTAAAGCGGGGCCAGTTTTTTCGACATATCCCCTTCCCAGTCCAGTGATTCTACTGGTTTTGATGCAGACATCTCGAAAATGCAGTACTATAATTATGAGATTAAACTTACCAAAGGAAGGGCAAATACGCCAACGTCCCAAAAATTGAATTATTGGGAAACATCAAGATCGGGAAAACATCCCCACAACACAAGTCCACATTCACTCAAACTTTGTGTGGACTAAACAAGTGATCCTACAACCGCTGTCACCATGTTTGGTGTCATTGTTTAAATAAAAACAATTTAAATTAGCATCGAACTTAATGTTAAAATTGGTAACTCCGAAGTAGACGTTATCTCTGTTATCAGTGT
>CM019180.2:35281693-35349999 GCA_009739505.2 Apolygus lucorum
TTTTATCACAGTTTAAAGTGAAAGTTTGTGAGAATTGGTGTGCACTTGCCCCACTCTACCTTACAGATAATATTTCTTCAAAAATTTGATTGTTAATTTGTAAACTGGACGAAACTGTTAGTGTGTGAATCAGCATATGTTCACTCCCAGAGGGGTGGGAAATGAAAGTGTTTAAACTTGTTTTTTATTCTTCTTTATTTTCAAACACATTAATCGGGTTTACAAGATATAACAGTGTCCGTAGACGTGCACTTGAACAACTTTCCACATAGACTGCCGGAATAACGGATAGGTGGGTTTGGAGGAAAAGGAAGGGAGTTTACCTGATGGATTTAAAAGGTCTGGGCTGAAACGGTACATAGCATGTTGCATTGTTTGCAGAGAAGCTCAATAAACGGTTAGGAATTTTTGGTAGAGACCGTAGGGCTACTGTTGCGGTGCAACAGCATATACTCAGAAAAGGGTTTTAGTCCCACTGAATACGTCGTTGGAAGCAAACCAGCTTTTCACGGCTTTGGATTTTGACTGACCAACGTCGTGCTTACAAACCATTTAGAACCGACTGGATGTTGAGTTGCAGTGAGGCTACACCTTGTTGCCGCTTCAAACCTACAAATTAGCTTCCATATTAATCGAGGGTGGAGGGAAGGATGATTAATGGGGATATTTAAACGACCCCCTGAGTGTTGAGGTCGTTACTCTCACAATCCCCTCAACCGGCGTACCCTGATCAGCTGCTCGTGTTCGTTTTCGAATTTGAAGTTCAACTAGGAGTCAGACCCTGAAAGCTGCTGTGCGCAGTGGATCCTGTCCCAGGAGAAAATAAACTACAGTTTTTCCATTTCCCAAAAGTCATCATCGCACAATTGTAGGATATTTACGTTCAGTAATTCCACTTTCCGGCATAAAAACGCTGCAAATTATTACACTATGGTTTATTATTTTTTATTTTTCTGTATAGATCACTCGTCTGTAAAGCCACCAACCATCCAACATGAAGAAAAACATCAATCGCATTTCGGTCAGCTATAATTTGAACGCGGATTAGGCCTCTTTTGCGATTCGCACTCGTGTTTCTGATTTATCGTACGTCCAAACTTTAAATTCTCGTAGTGAGCGAACGGTTTGTCCTACAGAGCTCCGGGTGGTCTCAAAAAATTCTATAGAATCTTAAATTGAAGGGAAAACAATACCTTTATATCAAAATTTTTGAGTTCGGGCGTTTTCAAAATTACAAAATTGATTTTGGAACCCTTAGAAGTGACCTACATCAACCAAAATCTTCGGGGCACAACTAGACTCCAAATGGAGCCTACATACCACATTTCATCAAAATCGGTCCATGCTAAGTGGCAAAAGTGCCGCGGACGGACGGCGGACGGCCAAATTTTTATTCGATTTTTGGATTCTACGTACCTTGAAACGTAAACCATCAAATTTTGAGGGGGGGGTTAAAAGAAATTTTCCTTGGTCGATTCTAAAGGTTCATTATTGAAAATAATAAACCAAAATCCGATTTTCATCGGAATCTCAAGTATTGGATCGCTCACCAGATGGCTCTTATACGAGAAGTCTAAACTTAAGTTGGGTTCAATTCTACAAGATATTTCCAACAAAAATGTCTCCTGGCGATTTTGTTTAATGCCCTTGTTTTTCAAAATTTGCTTCCGAGTCTACCGAGATAGCGGAAGTTTTGTTTTCACTTTTCAAGGTTGAAAAAAAAAGTTCTCCAAAATCGAAATTTCCACTCGCGTTTTACGTTTTAGACCTCCCTGAACAATTTTGTTTCCGCGTCTGTCTGTCTGTCATGAAATCCTTGCCACAGCCATAACTTCTACATTTCTCATCCGATTTCGATGAAATTTTCAGGGATTGTGCGCGTTGGCCAGTAGATGGTCCCCTATGAAAATCATGGCCCCCAAATTAAAAGTGTTTTGTGCATATGCGCAAACGTTAAATTCTTGTAACAGCTACTTCTACATTTTTCAACAATATTCAGAGATTGTGCGGGTTGGCGTGTAGATGGTCCCCTATGAGGGTGGCGCAAGGTACTTAGAGATTGATGTTTTGAGATTAACTACTATGCATCTGATCATCTATACAATCGGGCTATGGATACGAGGAAGCTATGTGCCACACCCACAGAGTTCATACCTTCTTCAGAGTTCGGTGGTTCTTTTCATTGATCATCTTCCGTTATTTCTTCAAAAAATCCACTTCATTTCCATTTGGTTGGTGGTTGAGGTTGAAATTTTCAAAAATGCCCTAGTAGATAGTAGGTGCCTACGGTTGGTAGGGAGAGTGAAAACTTCGATTAAAAAAAAGTCAAATTTAGAAAAACATTTAAAGCTTTCTTTCTGATTTGATTTTGGTTTATTATTTTCAATAATGAACCTTTGGAATCGACCAAGAAAAAAAAAAATTTAACACCCCCTCAAAATTTGATGTTTTACGTTTCAAGGTACGTAGAATCCAAAAATCGAATAAAAATTTGGCCGTCCGTACGCCGTACGCGGCACTTTCCCCACTTAGCATTGACCGATTTTGATGAAATTTGGTATATGGGCTCCATTTGGGGTCTAGTTGTGCCCCGAAGATTTTGGTTGATGTAGGTCACTTCTAAGAGTTCAAACATGAATTTTGAAATTTTGAAAACGCATTAACTCAAAAAATTTCGATATAATAAAGGTATTGTTTTCCTTCAATTTAAGATTCTATAGAATTTTTAGATTTTTTTGAGACCACCCGGAGCTCTGTAGGACAAACCGTTCGCTCCCTACGAGAATTTAAGGGTTGCACGTACGATAAATCAGAAACACGTCTGTGAATCGCAAAAGAGGCCTAATCTCCGTTCAAATTTTAGGTGACCGAAATGCGATCGATGTTTTTCTTCATGTTGAATGTTTGGTGGATTTGCAGACGAGTGATCTATATAGAAAAATAATAAACCATTGTGTAATAATTTGCAGCGTTTTTCCCCACTTTTCATTCGCTTTCTCGGTCACCATAATACCTAATATTATATCACCAATCACCAAGTTGCCTATTGTTTATTCAAATCTCTTAATTCACTTTGGTAAATTTACTAGGGTTTGCAGGTACATTACTGTTACCTCCAGAAAAATGATCAGCAAAATGTGGCTTCATTTTCCAAATTAGGTAGGTATAGTTTTGTACAAATCATTGTTGGAACAGCGCAAACACGAAACATAATCAGTAAAGAAAAAATTCATCTAAGGGTCGTCGCAATATAAAACGGTGTCATCTCCTTCATACCCGCTGGACAGTGATTCAGAAAAGTTCAGCATCAGAATTGACGAGAAACTGGCACAGGTGTTTTGAATCCTTTGATTTTGCTGGTTCGATTTGAGCCGTTGTAGAGGTTTCTCAATGTTACACCTGCTGTTGATTCTGAAATCTTCTTCTTGGTGGAAGGGGTTATTACGGCTGTCTGATATTCTCCGAAGTAGGAGCTTTTGTGCTTAATGAATCTTTGGTGGGATGACGTGGAACTCATGCAAAGGAGAGGTAAGGGGTTTTTAGGACGTCCCACAGTAAGACTTGGGCGTCCTTATGCGATCGATCTGGGGTGAAGGAGGACAACACTCAACAGAAAAAAAATAACCACACACTAATCCGTTTTAGACCATTCTGAATCCAAATCCGCGAAAAAACGATCAGTAAAGTAGTAACTCTTGTTCACGGCTTTCCAATGTCTATAAGTTTGTTGAAAATAAAATATCTTCTGATCATAATTGTCTTCCTTTCAATTCATCAGAAATTTAAAACACTCAATTTTATTTGTTTTTGGGTTTGACCATCACTGGTATTTCTAAGTCGAATCACTGTCACATTGAATCTGGGAGAGATTTCCTGCGGTTTCACCTCAGAGCCTCTTGGGCTGCTCTTGTACTGCTGCTTTTAGTTTTTAGGACGTCCCACAGTAAGACTTGGGCTGAATCCAATTCCGCGAAAAAAAAACCATAGGTGTATGTCTGTGTGTGTGTGTGTGTAACAAAATCTTGTGTACTCTGCACAGGCCTTAGTTCTCAACCGATTTTCGTGGTTCTTTTTTCGTTCGACGCGGAATACTATCTAGTTGTGCACTACGGCGCTGGAATTTTGAATTTTGCTTTTTAAGGGGGGGAAAGGGGGGGAAAGGGGGGGTTAATGCTTAAAAAACGTGCGTTTGCGGGCATAATCTTGTAAACTCTGCCCAGGCCTCAATTTCATACCGAATTTTCTTTTTTTGTTTGACTCAAATAACTTCCGAGTTGTACATGATTTTACCAGAGTACCAAAATTCGCAAGGGGAGGGAGTTAATGGGGGGATAATATTCACAAAATATCCGATTTTTCAATATTTCGGTTCCTTTACTGCTTACTAATTGTACCCAAGCTTTGAAATTGAGGAAAAATTCTCATTATACCTCCGGATTATCATGAATTATTCTCTGTACCGCCATGGAACTAAGAGTGGTGCCACCATGGTGCCAGTGCACCATAAATCGCATATTTCGTGGGTTTTTTGTGTTTCACCTTGAATATGGATGTGAACTTCGATGGACTGCCTACTAAAACTAATAGATGAAAGTTCAATGTTACGACGTATTTCCGCTTTGGTGCCAGACTGGCACCACTGCGGGGGGGGGGGGGGGGGGGGTGAACTCGAATTCGCATGTTGGGTGTCGTAGATCATGGATTTTAAAATGCTCTTCAGATTCGAGGCTCTCATGATGCTAGAAATGTTAAGGTGGATTATGGTGGGGGAGGGTCAGTATTTCTTGCCTAAAGTAAAAATTAAATTACATCGAGTGAAACAGTTTTATCGCTTACCAACTGGTTAAACTGATCTAATGCTTATCCAATGGGACGTCCCCTGGAATGCATGCATTACTAAACAATATGTTTAAATCGGCCACTGAACTTTCTTACTTGCTGGCGCACGGAATCTGATCCTTCTTCCCCGGAGCCCCGTATTTGTTTTAGCGAATGAGTGCGATCTTTCTTCCTCAAAGTGAAACAACCCTTCGGTTCTACTCCTCCCAAGCTACTCGATGGCGTGCTTATTCAGTACTAATTCAGCCTAAAAATGGAGTTTGATCCTTTTTTCCCTTCATATGCAATTTCTGAACGAAATGGCAAGATAATAGACGAAGAAAATGGAGATGACTAATTTATGACTCTTTAAGCCTGACCATAACCAGTCAGTGCGAGAAGTTAGTTGAACAGCGGAGGACAGAGCAATGACAGGCAGTTGTGAGTCTATTTAGGTACCGCGAGGCTCGGAATGTTGGAAGCGGGAAGTAGTTTGGGTGTATTCCCCTAAATTATACAACTTTCCCTTTCTCCCGGAGTAGGTAATGACAAGTTAGTGTTCTTGTCTCGTGACTTGGACGGGTGTTACAAACAGTTTCGCTGATGACGTCACGACCCAAGGACCGAAACATTCGCACCGTTAATCAAAGTAGTCCTTCAGTCGACAGTTTGATAGACAGCCTTCCAGTAACGCACCACAATGTTATGCTCTGAACCGGTTGTATTATTGTGCGTATAAGTTTATTATTTTGCAGAATGCAGCCGTGCGCGTGAGAAACAATACCACCGAAAAACTTATCTACTCCGTCGTCTTTGAAGAAAAGGGAAAAAACAGTCTGTCATGGCATAAAATTGGCGGAATCTAATACCACTTCTGGCGTTTGTTCAAAAATGATTGGGCAGAAAACCCTCCACAAACGAAAACTATTTCTAGTGAAGGGAGAAAATTTAACGTTTTGGTTTATTATTTTCAATAATATACCATTGGGATCGAGCAAGAAAAATAATTTTCAACACCCCCCCCTCCCCCCATCAAACTTTTGTTCTACGTTTCAAGGTACGTAGAATCCGAAAATCAAATAAAACATTTTCCTTCCGTTCACCGTACGCACTTTTCTTAGCAACACTGGACCGATTTGGTTCAAATTTGGTACGTGGGCTCCATTTGGGGTCTAGTTGTGCCACAAAGCTTTTGGTTGATGTAGGTCACTTCTAAGGGGTGAAAATTAAGGGTTGAAATTTTCAAGAGTGCTCTAGCTCGAAAACTCTTGGAATGAAGGTATTGTTTTTTCACCAATTTTAAATAATATTGAAGTTTAAAAAATTGTTGAGACCACCCGGAGCTCTGCAGGACAAACCGTTCGCCCCTTACGAGCACTTGAGGGTTTTCCTTTGATAAAACAGAATCACGAGTGTGAATCACGAAAGAGGTTCAATCTCCGTTGAATTTTTAGCTAACCAAAATGCAATCGCTGTTTGTTTCTTCGAGTTGTATTCAGTTTTGCTTTCTGAGCAACCAGTAATCAAATTTTCATATGAAGCTTCCTATTTTTCGAATCGAGTGTGAAGCGTTTAGTTCTTTCTAATAAACGTCATTGAAGTAGGTAGTAGGTACCTACTACCTTTTACGGTGGATAAAAAATAAATAACTTGTGACTACGGCAAAGCTGTGATCTTTGCAGAAGAGTGATCTATACAGGAAAATAAAAAACCTTTGTGAAATAATTTGCAGCTTTTTCATCTGAGTTTGATGCATTTTTCTGGAGTTGTTCAGATTGGCGTAGTGACAAGGGTAGTGCAAGGTACCTACCTTTTAAAATGTGTACATAATTCATTCTTCCGATTCGAAAAAGATGATAAGGGACAAAACAAAGTCATAAAATTAAATCGGCAAAGTACTAATAACGTTCATTATGAATTATTATCTTATTTTGTGAAAATGAAATCGAGAACAACAAGACTCTCAGTAATAATAAGGGGTGGTAGGTGTGTAGGTATTTGTTTTGGGTGTACAAAACAAGGGATAGTTGGCCAGTAGCGTTCTGTGCTTCCTGGAGGTTGGATTATCAGTCCTTCCTGGAAACAGAACTCTGAACTAAGCAAACCTGCCCCACGCATGCGCAGTGGCACCCAGCTCTCTTCCAACTGCCAAGTGCAGGTCAACAATCAGTTTATCTTCCTTTCTAGGTCGGTTTGATGTTGGTTGTGTTTCCTGAATCCAGTGAATCGTTCTCCTGCGCAACTCAATTCCTCTTGATTAGGTCCGTCGATTTTCTTTTCGCGATGTGATGATAAGCATTTCGAAAAATCGGTCGGAGTGAAAGTGTTGTGATCAGTGACCAACAGCCTTGATGTCACCCAATGAATCTCCAACTCGAATTTCACAACAGATGAAATGAACCCCCAAAAAATGTGAGTTATTCACTTGCACCTATTCAGCTTTCAATGCCAAAAACAAAGACAAACTTTCGATATTTAAGGCGGAAATATAGGGTGAGTGACTTGAGGTCGAAGCTTTTTCAAAGGAAATGCCTTGGGCTACTTGCACACACTCACCGATTTCGGACGGCCGGCAAATCCTAACTAACAGTACTATAGGTAACTAACAACTAGCTACTATAGGTAGCTAACTATATGGAAAACTCACATATTCGAGCATTGATAAACACGTTTGATATGGCTCATGCAGGTTCTGAGCGAATAACCCACTATAATTTCCCCCTTTCTCATCCCCCGCAGTACCTTTTAGTTACCGGAACCCCCTCATATAGCATTTCATTTTGAAGCTTACAATCAGACCTTCAATTTGACTATACACAAATAGTCCGCCATTGGCTCATTCGGAAGTCACAGGGGAAGAAGAGTGAATGCGGTCCAATATTCCCGAAAACGGGAACCACGTTTTTCAACTTCTTTCACAAATTTTCGATACTTCTAACAAAGCAAAATGAAATCTGTTTGAAACGGGACCACTACGGAAACTGGTAGAACACATTTCAAAAAGAATCAGACATATTGGTACCAGAATAAAGAAATGCATGGTGTTCAGACATACAAAAAAAAAAAAAAAAATCGTTGTCCCACGACAATTTCCTCTTTCGCGCGCCTTCGGCGCGTTGAAGTCGGTCAAAAATAGGCCGATATTAAATATCGGTAGGTGCTTGCACACACACCGATTTTTTACCCGTCGCCCACAGAAGCTCTTACTACTCTTACTACTAATCCATTCGAACAACAAATCAGTTGTAATAATGAATCGATTTAACTACATAGTTTAACTATTTGCCCAGAAGATAATGCTGAAATGCACTAAGAGTCTCATAAAAATCGATTTATAAAATTCAGGAGTAGGTAGTTTACATAATAACTAACATTAACGAGCACATGGATGTACGTACCTACGAAAAAAGTTCGGTAATAAATTATTCCTGATGCTCTTTTATTAGAGGTAGATTTGAGAACTTTGGTGACTGATAAACCGACACTTATTGAGGCTTTTCTTTCAATGCTTTCTTTTCACAACGCCAATTTCAGTATGTTTAATTTCTTCCAGGAGGTAACTACGGGAGAAATGATGAAATTTTATTAAAAAAACCTTGAAACGTAAAACATCAAATTTTGAGGAGGGTTAACTTTTTTTTTCTTGCTCAATTCCAATGGTTCATTATTGAAATTAATAAACCAAAAGTTTGAATTACACTCTTGGTAGGTATAGAAAACTTTTTTCGACATTTTATCGATATCGGTACCGAGCTTTCTATAGCATTTCCGAATTGAGTTAAACTTTTTCCATTTAGATTTAGTCCTTTTCCATTTAGGTTTAAACCTTTTCCACTTAGGTATAGACCTCTTCCATTTAGATTTAAACCTTTTCCAATTGGATTTAGACCTTTTCCATTTAGATTTAAACCTTTTCCATTTAGATTTAAACCTTTTCCATTTAGATTTAAACCTTTTCCATTTAGATTTAAACCTTTTCCATTTAGATATAAACCTTTTCCATTTAGATTTATACTCCATCAAAACGTCAGTAGTTAGCTCCATCATAGTAAGCAAGTAAGTAAGTAATATTATTCTCATTTGCATAGCGCCATTAACATTCTGTTCCACTTCAGATGTGTTGAAAGAAAAATACTGTAGGTACCTAATTTATAACTTCCGTTCATGAGAAATTCTTGTGTTCAAAAAACATATGTTCATTATTATATAATATATAATATATGTAATATATTATATTACATTTCTGTGCATAAAAAAAACACTTGCATAATTTAATTTTCAAGTTGTGGCATAATAACGTCGGGTTAGAGGTAAACGTACCGAAGAGGTAAATTCATATTGTGCAAAAATCAAATTAAACGGTATAACTTTTTTAAACACACATAGATACTACCTACCTACCACATACTACTTCACAATCAAGTTTATTAGGAAATGCTTGCATACGAGTCTGCAACACATTGGGACATTTTCATGTCAACCACTACACAACAAGGTAGTGAAGTAAGGTTGTTAGTTCCAAGCTTCAAAATAAGAAAACAGTTGATTGTTCTCTACGCAACACAGTGAGTCTATTTTATTAAATAAAATAGATACAAACTATGTATCCAACCTAAGAAAATAATTTATTATCATATTTACCAAACTAACTTTTGAAATTTTGACATTTTCATGTCTTTGCTTTGGCACATAAACTGAAAAATCGTCACGAAAACTAAGCAAGTCTTGCTCACGCGACCAATAAATTTTATTGGTCGCGTGAGCAAGACTTGCTTAGTTTTCGTGACGATTTTTCAGTTTATGTGCCAAAGCAAAGACATGAAAATGTCAAAATTTCAAAAGTTAGTTTGGTAAATATGATAATGAATTATTTTCTTAGGTTGGATACATAGTTTGATGATATTGATCACCAATAATAACAACAGTTAAATAATCATAATATTCTGCATTTGATTTTCCCTCGTGTTGAATTTGTGACTTGGGTACTTTTACCTCTAACTCCACGATAATTTCCTGAGTTTAAATCCAAATGGAAAAGGTTTAAATCCAAATGGAAAAGGTTTAAATCTAAATGGAAAAAGTCTAAATCTAAATGGAAAAGGTTTAAATCTAAATGGAAAAGGTTTAAATCCAAATGGAAAAGGTTTAAATCTAAATGGAGAAGGTTTAAATCCAAATGGAAAAGGTTTAAATCTAAATGGAAAAGGTTTAAATCCAAATGGAAAAGGTTTAAATCTAAATGGAAAAGGTTTAAATCCAAATGGAAAAGGTTTAAATCTAAATGGAAAAGGTTTAAATCCAAATGGAAAAGGTTTAAATCCAAATGGAAAAGGTTTAAATCTAAATGGAAAAGGACTAAACCTAAATGGAAAAAGTTTAACTCAATTCGGAAATGCTATATACTGTTTTGATACCATTTATCGGGTAAACGGAAGTACCGGAACGTCACGATCGTTGATTTGAATGGATTTGTAGTAAGAACTTTTGTGGTCGGCCGGGAAAAAATCGGTGTGTGTGCAAGCGCTCATTTAGTCCTGTGCGCCACTGTATCAACGATTTTTGCCCGGATCGCTGCTGAACGATATTTTATCGTCGACGATCGGCGATCGGTGTGTGTGCAAGCTCCCAATCACTTCTGTGTGCCACTATCGGCCGGTAAAAAGGGGTGTGCAAGGGGCCACAATAGGTATTTAGGTAACTCGCCTGTTGCAAATGACGAAGAATCTCTAACTAGGTATACTGTTATTACTATTAAATAGTAGGTAAGTGAAATACTAAAAAATAGCTTGAGCTTCTTTGTTATTCCAAATTGTAGTTATTGTCCACATTCGATGACATTTTCAGGGATTGTGCCGATTGGCGTGTAGATGGTCCCCTATGAAAATAATTGCTCCCGGATCGATGCAGCCGCTTTGAATGCGCAAAAGTGAACACCTTGGAGGCTTAAATATTCTTGGGGTTTTACATTTCTGGGGAAATTCAAGCGAAATGGTCAGTGTACAAAAGATACAAAAAACGTCTGCCAAGTGGGTGTGGCACATAGCTTCCTCGTGTCCATAACCCGATTACATAGATGATCCGATGCATAGTAGTTAATCTCAAAACATCAATCTCTAAGTACCTTTCACTACCCTCATAGGAGACCATCTACACGCTAATCTGGACAATCCTAGAAAATTTCATCAAATTCGGATGAAAAATATAAGTGTTAAGGCTGTTACAAGGATTTTACGTTTGCGCATGCGCAGTGGCTACTATCAGTCTGAAGGTGGTGATTTTCATAGGGGACCATCTACAATCTAATCTGTAATGTCCCTGAAAATTTCGTTGAAATCGGATGGAAAATGTAGAAGTTATGGCCGTTACGAGGAATTCACGTTTGCGCATGCGCAGTCGCTTCTAACAGTCCGGGGATGATGATTTTCATAGGGGACTGTCTACACACCAACCCGCACAATCCCTGAAAATTTCATTGGAATCCGACAATAACTTCGTATAGTTATGCGTGTTACAAGGAATTCATGACAGACACACAGACAGACAGACACACAGACGGACAGACACACAGACACGGAACCAAAATTGTTCAGAAAGGTCTAAAACGCAAAACGCGAGTGAAAATTTTGATTTTGGAGAACTTTTTTTTCCGTCCTTGAAAAGTAAAAACAAAGCTTCCGCTACCTTGGTAGACTCGGAAGCAATAAAGCAGTAAGAGTAACATGCAAGGCGGGATTTTTGGATCACTACAAACCCTTGTTAGTAAAAATGAGAATAATGACAGTTGTAATTTCATGTACTTTTCCGTTATCCCCCCACAGTCTGTCTTCAACACGCCAGCCCGGTGTTTCTAGGCATCATCCCTTCTTACTTACATTTCTTATTTACGTCGAATTCGTCATTTTTAGCTGTGGGAAGAAATTCTATTGTTTAAAAAATAGAATTACCGTGTCTTTAGAAGTTGTCGATGTCGGTGAGGATTTGTTGAAACATATTGGCGTGGTTGTGGTTGATTGCGTCCACATAAATTCGCACAAATAGGTGTCGAGTTATGAATTGACTGTTCCACCATGGAAGAAGATAGATTCCTATTCTTCCATGGTTCCACATTGTCTTTGTCCTTTGTGAAGAGATGTGTTTGTAAACCAACCGATTCATCGGGAAGGTATTGGACCCATGCAAGCGCGCAGCGCCCGTGGTCAATGACTTTACGCCCTTAGTGGTTTATTATTTTCAATAATGAACCTTTGGAATCGACCAAGAAAAGAAAATGTTTAACCCCCCCTCAAAATTTGTTGGTTTACGTTTTTAGGTACGTGGAATCCAAAAATCGAATACAAATTTGGCCGTCCGCCGTACGCGGCACTTTCCCCACTTAGCATTGACCGATTTTGATGAAATTTTGAAAACGCCCTAACTCAAAAAATGTTGATATAAAGGTATTGTTTTCCCTCAATTTAAGATAGTATAGAATTTTTAGAGACCACGCGGAGCTGTGTAGTGCGACCCGTTCGCTCACTACGAGAATTTAAGGGTTGGACATACAATAAATCAGAAACACGAGTGTGAATAGCAAAAGAGGCCCAATCTCCGTTCAAATTTTAGCTGACCGAAATGCAATCGATGTTTTTCTTCATGCTGGATGGTTGGTGGCTTTGCAGACGAGTGATCAATATAGAAAAATAATAAATCATTGTGCAATAATTTGCAGCGTTTTTTCCAAGAATTCACCAAAGTCTCTTTACTCCCTCAAACTGAGCGCACATTAATTTAGCAAAATGTGAAAAATAATCATTACCGGTGCCTAGAAGTAGAAACATTGGGCGGGCGTGAAACAGTCGCGAGAGTTGAGAAACAGACTTGGGGGGATACGGGAAAAGTACCGAAAGCACTCACCCACACCAAACAAGAAGAAGGACTGCAGACTCTTTATTAGGTACTCAAAGACAATACAAATACACATTCGTAAAGACATACAACAAGCTGCCAATTGAAGTTCGTGAATTTCCTAATAAGATGTTTGAGAACTCACTCAAGTCCTTCTTGACAGGAACACCTTATTGACAACCTGGCCATTTATGGTCATCAAAATAAAGTCATCAAAATCGGGTGGAAAAAGTAGAAGTTATAACTTCTACTTTTCCCACCCGATTTTGATGACTTTTTCCGAGATTGTATGGGTTGCTGTGTGGATGGTCAGTGCAAGCTACTTAGAGATAAATGTTCTGAGATTAGCTACCATACATCCGGATTATGGATACGAGGAAGCTATCTTACACCCATTTGGCAGAGATTTTCATTATTATTAATTAATTTTTGCTTCCGAGTCTACCAAGGTAGCAGAAGCTTTGTTTTCACTTTTCAAAGACGAAAAAAAAAGTTCTCCAAAATCCAAATTTTCACTCGCGTTTTGCGTTTTAGACCTTTCTGAACAATTTTGGTTCCGTGTCTGTGTGTCTGTGTGTCTGACTGTCTGTGTGTCTGTAATGAATTCCTTGTAACGCGCATAACTATACGAAGTTATTGTCCGATTTCTATGAAATTTTCAGGGATTGTGCGGGTTGGTATGTTGACGGTCTCCTATGAAATTCATCATCCCCGGACTGATAGTAGCCACTGCGCATGCGCAAACGTAAAATCCTTGTAACAGCCATAATACTTACATTTTTCATCTGAATTTGATGAAATTTTCTACGATTGTCCAAATTAGCGTGTAGATGGTCCCCTAGGAGGGTAGGTAAAGGTACTTAGAGATTGGTGTTTTGAGATTAACTACTATGCATCGGATCATCTATATAATCGGGTTATGGATACGAGGAAGCTATGTGCCACACCCACTTGACAGACGTTTTTAGTAGGAATAGAATGCTTGGGTCCTCCTCATGTGATAAATTGCTGTTTTCTTCCTGTGATATAACTGTATTATAATTACCATCAAGTGTTATGTTACTATTATGCAATTATTATTGTTTTCTATACGACATATTCTTGCCTGCTAAGGGTTGCGAATGAAGATTATTATTATTATTACCTTATAAAAGAGCCATAACTTCTACATTTTCCACCCGATTTTGATGACTTTTTCCGAGATTGTATGGGTTGCTGTGTGGATGGTCAGTGCAAGCTACTTAGAGATAAATGTTCTGAGATTAGCTACCATACTTCCGGATTATGAATACGAGGAAGCTATCTTACACCCATTTGGCAGACGTTTTCATTATTATTAATTATTTTTTTCCAATAATTTTATATACCTACTCCATAATAAATATAATATTTGCAATAATACGTAAAAAAAACCCCGTGCGATTTGAAAATTATGATGATGTTTTCCAGTTTCAAGTGTTTCAACATCCGTGCAGTATTGCTATTGTTTCTGAGGCCTGAGGATGTGTGTACGAGTACATACAATTTTATGTTAGACTCGGTTCCTTCTATCCTTGAATCATAAAATCTGAAGGAAATAGAGTTTTTTCCAAATTTTTTCATCCTCACTCGAGTCACTGAGCGTCGACTAGATTGGCACGAAGAGTGCTGGTAGGTCGGCGCAACATCTCTAGCCAGGCGATCTCTGGAGAGCACTTGAGGAATCAGCCGCCACTTTGTCACTCACAACAGGTTGCCACCGACCACTTTACAGTCACCCCAACCCACTTCACTCCTTTTCGTCTGTTATGTGATCTACAAAACTTTTTGTTTCCGGGACTACCAAGGGGGAAGAAGCATCGTTCTCTCTTCTCAAGGATAACAGAAAAATTGTCCAAAATTCAAAAATGTCACTTACGTTTTACGTTTTAGTCCTTCTTGAACAATTTTGGTTTTGTTTCCGTCTGTCAGTCGGTTCCTGTATCCACGAATTCTTATAACGGGTAAAACTATACGAAGTTATAATTCGATTTTGATGAAATTTCCAGGGATTGTGCGGGTTGGCGTACAGATGGTCCCCTATGTAAATAGTCAACCCCGAATCATTGGGAGCCACTGCCTTAGAGACATTGTTCACCACGATGCCATTTTAATATGTTGATATCCTAATCCGTCGAAGGTTTACACTTTTTTGTGCACATGAATTGTAAAAAAAGTCTGCCAAGTGTTGCACATAGCTTCCTCGTATCCATAACCCGACTGTATAGATGATAGTAGTTAATATCAAAACATCAATCTTTAACCCTTAATGTCCTGAAGTATCTTTTCGGAAGTCCGATTTTCCGCATTCTACAGCACTGCTCAACCATTTTTAAGACAAAACCAATATTCTTATGGCTACCTTGATACTTCAACTATTGTTTGTACAATACACCATCCGACCCTCTGACTCTCAAGATATCCAAAAATATACCATTGAAAAATCGAAATTTTCCGATATTCTTGGATACTTCCAGCCACAACTCTTATCTCATCAACATCTTGGGTTGTTTTTCTGTAAGATTTAAAATTAAATCTGTCAGAATAGTTGTTATATATCCGAACTAATTCATGAAACTGATCTTTACCGTCCCCCAGTTCATGGTAGAGGTAGGTCTGATCTGAATATACTACTGAAGGGCGTCTTATTGGGCCAACAATTTTAGTTTATTTGTCATTTTAGATTTTATTTATTTGTTTCAGAATAAAAAGCTGCTGGTTCCGTCCAGTCATACTTGGATAGTATATATTCTAAATATATATTTTAAAAATAACGATAGCCATTCCCCCCGGTTTTTATCAAATTGAGAAACTTCACATAAATCCCGATCAAAGCTAGCAATTCTATGGCATCGATTGGGCAAAATACACCAAAATCTTGAAAAATATCCTAAAATACAATTTTTTGAACAAGTGAGAAATTAAGGGTTAAGTACCTACCACTATCACTACAATCAATCTACACGTCAATCCGCACAATCTCTGAATATTGCTGGAAAATGTAGGAGTTATGGCTGTTACAAGAATTTCACCTTTGCGCATGATCACGAAAACTTTCATTTGGGGACCATAATTTTCAAGGGGACCATCTCCACCCCAACTCGCATCATTCCTGATAATTTCATCGAAATCGGATGGAAAATGTAGGAGTTATAGCTGTGGCAAGGATTTCACGTTTGCGCATGCGCAGCAGCTACTATCAGTCCGCGGTTGATGATTTTCTTAGTGGATCATCTACACGCCAATCCGCACAATCCCTGAAAATTTCATCGGAGTCTGATAAGAAATGTAGAAGTTATGGCTGTGGCAAGGGTTTCATGACATACAGACAAATACACAGACAGTCAGACTCGGAAACAAAATTGTTCAGAAAGGTCTAAAAGGTAAAACGCGAGTAGAAATTTTGATTTTGAAGAAAAAATTTTTGAACCTTGAAAAGTGAAAACAAAGCTTCCGCTACTTTGGTAGACTCGGAATCAAAGTTTCAAAAACTTGCACCAAAACGAAGAACGTGTTGGAAGGTGGCCCCAGCAAGCTAAGCTACGTTATTCCGCGCGTTGGTTTTCACTGTTTATCGATGATTTCTAGTTATTCTTTCGTAAAACGGCCTAAATATTCAGAAAGTACATTAAATTTCCTACAAAAATCCATAGTAATACAAACAGTCGAGTTTTTTTACGATGACTTCGGGTTTCCGTTCTCCTGCAAAATTTGTTTCCGGAAGCTAAGGCTCGTTTTTCTGCGGACGGCCACAATTTATGTCAATTTATTGTTGTGATGCGTTAATTATACACGTAAAAATTCACCCAAAACACACCCTTGCGGACTTAGAAGCACATACGAGGTTTTCGAAAGGGTTAATCCACTTCCCTTACCCCGAAAATTGCCACTCAGCCATGTAAAGGTAAAGTTATAGAGAAAGGGAAACGCGATCCTTCTTGTACACAAACAATCCGCGAAAACCCCGCTTGAGCTCTCATTGAAAAAGCGGCCACGAACAGCTTTTTGTCAAAATGACAATGCCGAACGCTCCCTTCCCTCACCGGAGATTGTTTCATATCCACCCATATTTCCGTCCCTTTTGTCCCGCAATAGAGGAAGAATACGAAGATTTTCCACCTTATGGTCCATTTTCCGAGGGAACAATTTGGTTCCGAGGAATAGAAGATTGTTTTCCGGCGTTCCTCGAGATTTAAGTCTCACCTACCAGCTTTCATTTCATTCCGAGTGAACTAAAATAAGCTTTTTCAAGGTACCAATCGAGAATTCAACCCTTAATATTAATATTTTCCAAGTTTCAGTGTTACCATAACATAACACATGCCTTGAAAATTTACATAGGAGTATAACTTATTACCCTTCACAGCACACATCAAACGTTGTTGCAATTTCGTTTCGTTACGTGAGATTTTCCGTGATTTTAACCTTGAATCGGATCCTCTGTAATAATTTGTCCAACACCTCACTCCTCATCTAGAATTCAAAGTAGTAGTAAGAAATGAAATGTATAAAAATGCAAAATAACTTTTGAAACTGTCCAAGGGGAGTTGCTTACCCTCCACTCACATATAGGAGACCACCTACCCACCTATCTGAGTAGTTATGCATTAATATTATTTTTCCTTTTTAGTGGGTTGCCAACATCAGTTTTGAGTTTGGTCCTTTTTTTGTTAAAATTTTTTTATTTTATCTTTTTCATTTTTCATTTTTTACTTTTTAGTGGTCTTCGATTTATTTTGTTAAAATGATTCTTATTTTATTATTTCCAATAATGAACCTTTGAAATCGACCAAGAAAAAATTATTTATTAAGTAGGTAGTTAAGAAGTAATTAGTTATTTATGAGGGATGAGAGAGAGAAATTAGTTATATATTAGTTAAAGTTGTCTATACAGAAAAATAATCACCTATGTGTAATAATTTAGCAGCGTTTATCTTGTTTATTCATTATTTATTTCGTAGGAGAGGTGCCTAGGTGGTTTTAAGAGTTTGCGAAGCATTAAACACAAAATATTGTTAATAGAAAACCTCTTTTAGCTATATTAGGTGGTTTTATCCCTTCTTTTAAATATTGAAACAACTACCTGCAAGTCATTTCTCCTGTTCAACACCCAAAATCATGTTCAATATTAATGAAAAATAGAATATTCATCTTTTAAATGACATAACACCCGATGTTTGAGATTCCGTTCCACCCCGTTTCAAACGGATTTCATTTTGCTTTGTTTAAAGTGTCAAAAATGAGTGACAATAGTTGAAAACGCTGCTAGTGATTACACAAGGGTTTATCATTTTCTATACAGATCACTCGTCTGCAGAGAACACGGCTTTGCCATTGTCGCCATCTACGAACCCTAGATACTACCTACCTACTTCACAATCAAGTTTATATGAAAGAAATAAACGCTTCACACTCAGTTCGAAGAAACAGGGAGTTGTGGGTGCCTTCATCAGGAAATTTGATTATTGGTTGCTAAGGACGAAAAACTGAGTACAACTCGAAGAAACGAACGCATTTTGGTCAGCTAAAATTTGAACGGAGATTATGCCTCTTTTGCGATTCACACACGTGTTTCTGATTTATCGTTAGAACAACCCTCGAGTGGTCATAGGGAGCGAACGGTTGGTCCTACAGAGCTCCGAGTGGTTTCATTCGATTCTAAAAATTCAGTACCATCTTAAATTTATGGAAAAACAATACCTCTATATCAAAGATTTTTGAGCTAGGGTTTTTCAAAATTTCAACCCTTAGAAGACTGATATCAACCAAAAGCTTCGGGGTACAACTAGACGGTAAATGGAGCCTATATACCAAATTTAATCAAAATCGGTCCATGGGAACCCAGGAAAGGGCCGCGTAAGGCGGACGGACGGAAAATTTTGTATTAGATTTTCGGTTTCTCGGTGCGTACCTTGAAACGTAAACCAAAAAATTTTGAAGGGGGGTTAAAATAAAAACTTTTCTCGGTCGATTCCAAAGATTCTTTATTGAAAATGATAATCCAAAAAAAAAAAAAAAAAAACCTGGAGCTCATGAATATCCAAGATACTCGCAATTTCATCGTGACTGCCTTTTATTTTACGAAACAGCTGAAGAAATAAGGAAATAATAATAACAGAATGGCAAGAAAAGCGAGCTGAAGAGGTTTTCTCAGGTTCTGATAAATAAAGGAAAAGCCCGAAGGCTGGAGTGGAAAAAGAACTTGCTCTTGATCCAGAGGATGGGCAGCTGCTATCCCGTCTCAAGTCCTTCTCGCAAGAACTTCGTAGCTCTCCGGTCTTCTTTTCCGTATTTATTTTTTCCATTCTTCAATATTTGTTATTCTCCGTACCGCATCGAGGTGGATTTTTATTTATCAAGATTTCTGCCTTGAGTAGGCAAGTTTGAGTAGGCTAAATCTAAAAACACCATATTAATATTTATTACTTCCTCTTGGCAACGTTTCAATACAACATCACCATGCGAAATAGAATAGTAAAAACCTTCATTTAGTTATTGAACCCAAAAATGCAATAGTTGAGTGGGTACTTATGATTTCGTGGAGAAGAGTTGAATATGAACTCCATCTTCAAGAGTACCTACCTGCACAATACCACAACCAGGCACTAGACGAGTCGAACGAGTGTAGACAGAAATTGCTTGCGTGTTGGGTAGCAGGTTGAAAGAGGAAGATGAAAGTTGAAAAGGAAAGCGCAGAAGTGTGGACATACATTAACTTCTTCAAAACATACTCTGTACATACAGTATGTTGGAACCCGTATACATAAAATTGAAAAAAAACAATAATATACGTGTGGGTACTCTATAAGTTCGGAGTGACGAAAAGAGTATTTTTTGGGTTTTAAAATTTTTAACAAAGGGTAAATAGTATTTAACTGTAAGATTTAATTGGAAAATCTCTCATTAACTCATGCTGCATGGACTCATTTCTGATTAAATCATTTCTTATTTTTCCCTTTGAAGCAGAATGGGGCCTGAGGATAGTCCCAGTTATAGAATGAAAGAAAGGTTTGATTGTCACCTTCTGTGGTGTATTTTTTATGAGCTTTAGACACATTTTTATGAGATTTTTCTTGTACCAGGAGGAAAAGCGTCTTCAGTGTTTGTTTCTTCAATATTGTAGCTATTAGGCTCTAAGTGGTAGAAAAGAGGCCCTCCGAGGATCCAATCACCTGTTTTTGCATAACAACTCGTACGTTGAGAGTTCAGACGAGAAGTATTTTTCACATTTTGTGCAGTGTTAACGATCAAAACACCTGTCCCCGCCTCTGAGTTTGAGCGAACTCGGCTGAAGGATTTGTAGTTGGCACATAAGCAAGGGCTTTTAATCAGTTTGACTGCAAAGGTAGTGATAGAGGGCTAAGTACGCTCCTGGCTCCGACATATTGTAAGGCCTTCATCCTTTGAATCTCCCTCAGCTGTTTCTGCCCGATTATTCCCTTCGTCTATCGACTGCAGTGACTCTTGTCCGGAACATCTTCCATAATTAGAATCCAATTCATCTCCTTTGTTCTGAATAATCCCTTCCAGTGGGGAATTTCACCTCTGTGCGAGAACGTCACATAAATTATAATCTAAACTCTAATTTGTGTTACATTTTTAACAAATTGTGTTCTCTCCCAGTTTACCCAATCTCTGAATTACAGAGCTGGCCTATTTTAATTTAATTTAAATTCAATTACTTGTAAAATATAGTTCGAAATTTCAGTACCTAATGTTTCTCAATTACGGTATTTTGACATGGATATGTTTTTGGGCTGGGGGTCATTCTAAAATTTGCGTTGGGACACCAAAATGTGTGACAACCCGATACTTTAGATTATTATTAACTCGAATGAAAACTGAAGGCGATCAGTATTTTGAGGCAGGTACCATGGAATTATTCATGTATATTTTACAGAAAACATATCCATGATTCAATGTTTTTTCCGTGAAGCGGAGAATTTACCGCGAATTTTAAACAAACGATGGAAGAATGATTTTTTTTTTCATCTAGACACTTGTAATCGAATTAAAATGTAGTTGAATTACATTGAGGTACATTGTAGAATTGCTGATGTGATACACAGCAATATGGTCACCTTCATAGCTCATAGCAAATAACTTTCTTTTCTGTTATTTTACCATTACGTTTTAAAGCTAGCTGTGCACAGTTAACTCATGAATTAATAACAATATATTTTTATTATAATTCATAGCAAATAACTTTTCCTACTATTACTTTCCTTTCTATTATTTTACTATTACTTTTTAAACCAACTCTACTCAATTAACTACTGAATGAATTAATATAACATTTACAGATTTAATTCAACCTTTTACAGATTTATTTCAACCTTTTACAAATTCAATTCAACCTTTTACAAACAAAAGGATATGGAAAGTAGCTGATTGATTAGGATTATACGAGTAAATAGTAGGCTAGACGTAGGTTGGTAAGTAGGTAAGAAAATATGTTAGCGATGATTTACGGCAGGCGGTGTCAGAGCTAAAAGGAATCCCAAGGAAAACCCACTGAGTATAGAAGTAACAGTTCTATTCTCACTGGTGGCACCCAACAACATTAGGGAGATGGCTGCAACATTATCATGGCGCGGAGTGTGGTGCGGGAAAAGTGCCACGGAGTTTCACGAGTTGGGTATCTCAGTAGGCGTACTCCGTGGTGTCACCAGACGCGTACTGCTCGGCTCTTATTTGAACTGGTGGTCTTTTTATAGAGGCGATTCCCTTCCTCATTTTCTCCCACACTCACCATCCTCATCATCCCTCATCCCTAGGGCCGGCGTACGTTTAGCTTATTCCAATGCAACACGCATTCTCCAAGATAAAGTCAAGAGCAAGAGAAATACCTACTTAGTAGATGTTATGTATTAGCATCTTTAGTTGCCCGTAGACAGCGCGAGTAGTGTCGTGCGGGTCAACACCTTCAAGCTGTGCTACTGTTGTTACGAAAGTCTGTAGAACTTTGTTCTTCCGTAGATAAGTGGAAAAAACTATCCGATAGCGTAATGTCACTGTCCTCTGGCGAGCTAGAATCGATTTCCTCCAAGTACTTATGAGGTTTCGAAGTGTCCTTGTTTTTCTTTGGACAAATTGATGCCAAATGTCCCTTGACAGTGCAAATATGGCGCGACAAATCTTTATAGCGACATTTGTCTGAGGAATGATTTTTCCTACCACAGTGTTCACATTTCGAGAAAGAACGACCATGAAATGGGCTTGACCTGTTTTGATGGCTTGTAGAAAGAATTTGAGTTACCACTGGTACCCGCTCGATTCTTGCGAAATACTTTCTTCTTGAGATAGTGCATTTCTTCCGTCGGTTCTGTAACCTGGTGGTAAAGGCTTTCAAGTAGCTTGTAGGATCCTTCTGTCAGGTAAGTGAGAAGCGTCGCCTTCCTGATTTCAGTGTCCGTTGCTTTCACTTTGTCTTTAATAAACGAACTTAGTAGACGCGATTTAAATACTCTGAAATCATTCACAGCGTGATCAAAAATTAAGGTAGCAGGATTTGTCTTCATGATGACACTACCACGTGAGCACCTGTCGCGTGATGTCGAGATCACTTAATAATCAAAATAATCTGGTGAAAAACTTTTTCGCAATATGACGAATAGTGTTCATTTACTGTACGAAATTGACTAAAATCCTCGTTCGCCACTGTTCTTTTTTATAAAATGAATAAATAATATACTCAATGTGGAGTCACTTTTGTTAACATGATTTATTCTTCTTTTTGCAACAGTAGTACAGCTTGAAGGTGTTGACCCGCACGACACTACTCGCGCTGTCTACGGGCAACTAAAGATGCTAATACATAACAGTAGACAAGAGTGTAGTAGTAGTTATTATTATTATTTGTAGTTCCCAAGCAGCACAATTGTTTATCATATTGGAAAAATCTTTCATTCAAGTGTAATTCGAGTTTGCACAAAACTCAAATACTAAAATACTCGGCTATATTCGGTATTTGCTTTACCACAAAGAGGATCATGACTTATCTGATGTTATTCGAGAGAGTGTGGCTTCAGTAACTGCACAATATTGCACTAACGTGATGGACATGTTTCTCATTTTACCTGCCGCAGCTACAGGGCAACCGTTACATTGGTTAAGCTAAAAGAGTTTTTTTTTTCTCATGAGATCAGTTGAAGGGTTAAGATGAGTTAAATTGGTGGTGAGTTGAATTGAATTTGTAAAAAGTTGAATTGAAGTTGTAAAAGGTTTAATAGCGTTTGTAACAGGTTGAATTGAATTTGTAAAAGGTTGAAATAAATCTTTAAATGCTAATATCTTTTTATTATGAATAATAACACAATATCCTACTCTTGAGTTTCCCTTTAACTTAAATGTATCAAGAATCCATACTTCGCCTACTTCCAGGATTTTCTTCGCGTCCTTTCAGGACTACAGGAGAAGATGTGAAGTTTAATTATGGAAGAGGCTGGATATTTAGGTTGGTGAGGGGTGGTTATCTCGTGACAGAGGCAGAAGCCTCATTCGGTATTCCATTACGACCCAACCTGATCTCTCGTGATCTTCAGAGCTCAGAGGAATTACGTCTCGCGATGGGAGATTGCCAGATCCTATGCGTCGTTTATTATTACATCCAACCTTGTAATAGTCAGAAGGTGTTGCCGGGTATGAATGAAATAATTTGGTACGTATATCATGTTGTCAAGAACAGCTGAAGAGTGCAACTTGTTGATCGAATACGAGTTAGTTCATTAATTTTTCTTCCTCACTATCAAGGGTGGAGTTTGTATTCGTACTGTGGATCAAAACAATATTACCATAGATAGAAAGACAGACATACATTGAAAATTGGATCTGAAACGGAAAATGCGAGTGAAAATTTGATTTTGGAGGACTTGTTCGTCAAAAAGTGTACTTTTGCTCTTCTATGCTTGGGAAAGACGTTATGGGGCCAGTTTAAGAAGTGGGAACATATTGTATATTATTCAAAATCAGAACAAAATTTCCCATGAAAATTACCTAAGTATAAAATACCAATGTCCGTGAAAAACCATATTTCGTCCCAGTATGTCCCGGATTTTAATTGGCCGTAGACAGAGAGAAAAGGGATCAAAATTTCATAAAGCACTAAACTAAAAATGCGAGTGGAAAACCTTGCGATTGTTACGTGCTGATGCGTTGTGTCTTACTTGGTGCTTCGACTGCTGAGATATATAATTATCCAGTCAGTACCTACCAAAATGGTGACTCAGGAAGAATAGCAGCTCTACTACTATTATCCAACTGATCTTACGCCCTTCCAGTCGTTAGGTACCAGTTATCGTTGTCGCTAATTGTAAAACGTTCAAACGTTCTGAATAATTCGGATAATGTTCCAATCCTATTATAAATGATAATTTTGTCAGGATGAGATATGAGTTTAAAGAAACAAGCGAAAAAAAACCCTCTTGGATGAGTTTACGAGAAGGAAATACAGTTAGCTTCGCCGACGGAATAGGAGGAAACTTGTGGAAATCCAATAAAGGAAGGGAGATGGAGTCTGTAGAAGACGTAAACTTCACTACCAACTACCCAACGCCCAATTCCCTCGTTTTTTTTAGCTTAGCTTAATATAACCTTCTTGGTATCGTAGTGAACACGTTTTTTGTTTATTGTTTTCAATAATGAAGCTTTGGCATTTTTCTTTGCAATCTACAACCTTCTTGTTGATATTCTTTAAGCAATTAAATTCTGAATTACATGAGAAGCAACATGTTCTCAGCCATAATCATACCCGTTCCTTCTCCAACTTACTATTAATTGGAAATGGTGGAATACATGGAAAATGGTGGTGACAATATTTTGTCATTCTCCGTGACATAAAGTCGTAAACACGTGAAAAATATTAAAATTGAAAAATTTGGAAAAAGAAGGGGTTAAAAAAATTGCTAGGGGACACTTTCTTACTTATCAGTTGTAGAATCGACTCGCGAAGTTTTCTTATCCTCAACATGGGACACCTTTAGTTACTCTTGTCCGACAGTCATACAATATACGGCGTGTACACTTCCTTGAGAGCTTTAGTATAATATCTGAGGGTGAATCTGATGAGCTGGGAAACCTTCAATTAAACAGTGTCAAAATTTTTACAGGATTATTTATTAATAATATTGTTGACAAGAAATATCGGGTAATATCGCTGCATTTTCAAACAGGGTTATTGTATTCAGCCCTCTCAATGCCCAGGCTGTGTGTCGCAATGTGCATGACTGATTATTGGTTCTGTGCCACTTTAATACATAACAGCAGCGGAGACGGCAGCTGTCCTTAATAAACGTGACGTGCAACACTAACAGATCCAATCAATAGTATGCACTCCAAGCAAGTTGCGCGCTGAGCATGCTCCCGCAACGACCTGTGGTTATGAATCTGAAATCCTAGGGTAAGAAACTGGTTTGGTCCAAATTTCATGAATATCTGGAAGTTTAGAAACCAAGTATCTGATGGTAGTGATGTTCTTCTACGTCCAAGATGATGCCCAAAATAATTACCTATATATTTCATAACAATTACCTATCTATTTCAATCACATTCCGATTGAAGAACTGTTTGATAGTTGGTCCTTTTCAAGTCAGGATTTATCAAAATTGATCACGTATGGCGATGACCTGTTTTGTTGGGATGTAAACATAATGAGATTGTTTCGTTTCAACAAACAATTATTTTAGGTTGGAATTAATAGTTTGTAACCTCAAAATCGGATTCAGCCACCTCATAAGACCCTATTCCACAATTTTCAGCTCTAAAACCCAAATAGTAATAAATTAACGTACGAGAGAAGAAGGGTGTATAAACGAAATTTCAGTTGTTCAACAATAACAAGATGTTCCACTCTGACGTCAATTCTACATTACACGTTTCTCTTCCCCCATTTCCCTCACATCCAGTTATTCCTAACCCATCATGTTGCAATTTTGGTTTATTATTTTCAATAATGAACCTTTGGAATCGATCAAGAAACATGTTTTTTAACCCACTCAAAATTTGATGGTTTACGTTTCAAGGTACGTAGAATTCAAAAATCGAATAAAAATGCGGCCGTCCTCCGCCGTTCGCGGCACTTTCCTTAGTTCTCAGGGACCGATTTTGATGAAATTTGGTTTAAGGGCTCCATTTGGGGTCTAGTTGTGCCCCGAAGCTTTTGCTTGATGTCAGTCACTTCTAAGGGTTGAAAAATAAGGGCTCACATTTCCAAAACGCCCTTTTCTACTGCACGAATTCTAGCTCAAAAACGTTCGATGTAAATTTGATTTTTCTTAAATTCGAATTAGTAATGAATTTTTAGAATCGCATGAGACCACCCAGAGCTCTGTAAGACCAACCCTTCGCTCCCTATGCGAACTTAAAGGTTGGATTTCTGATAAATCAGAAACACGAGTTTGAATCTCAAAAGAGGCCTAATCTCCGCTCTCTAATTTCGTTTCTTCGAGTTGTACACAGTTTTGCGTCCTTAGCAACCATGAAATTTCCTAATGAAGGCCCCCGCACCTCCTTATTTCTTCGAATTTAGTGTAAACCGCTTATTTCTTCAATTCAAACTTGGTTGTGAAGCAAAAATAGGTAGGTAGTCGCTATAGCAAAGCTGTGTACTTTGCAGGCGAGTGATCTATGAGAAAAAGAATAAACCTTTGTGTAATAATTTGCAGCGTTTTTGAACTGTGATTCGGAGAAGTTATTAAAATGAAGGTACTATAATTCCCCATTTCCAGATTCAACGCCCAATGAGATTCGTAAACTGGCTGTAGAACCCTGTAGATAGGGGAGAAAATCCCTTTACCTTATGGAGCAATTAATTATCACTGGTCCTCGTGAGGATTTTCTCCCCTATCTGCGGGACGGCTTGAATAAAGAAAACAAGGAATAGGTAGAATAAAATGTTTGAATGTCCCTTTTTAGTGGAGATTTGTTGAACACTCCAACTATTATTTAAGGTCATAGTAATTTATCATGTCTTAAATGGGACAAAATCTTTAGTCAAAACTTGTGATAGTCTTGTCTTGATCCTCAAGCGTAAATTATTATTATTCGTATCAACACAGGAATTTTTGGTACTGTGTTTGATGTGAAACAATAGACCTTTTGACTCTTTCACACTTTCTGTTTCATTGCATTTCGAATCGAAATCACCCCGGAAAGAACCTAATAGAAAACACCTAATTTCAAGCTGTCAAGTACATACTTCCAAACGCTGCAAATTATTACACAATGGTTTATTATTTTTCTATATAGATCACTCGTCTACAAAATCACCAACCATCCAATATGAAGAAAAAAATAAAAATGAAAAAATAAAAAAATAGGTAAATAAAATTTAAAAAAATATAAAAAATTCCAAAAAAAAAATCAAAATCACCAAACATCGATCGCATTTCGGGCAGCTCTAATTTGAACGGAGATTAGGTCTCTTTTGCGATTCACAATCGTTTTTTGATTTATATATGTATATTTCAATATAAACCCTTAAATTTTCGTGGGGAGCGAACGGTTTGTCCTACAGAGCTCCGCGTGGTCTCAAAAAATTCTAAAAATTCTATAGAATCTTAAATTGAAGGAAAAACAATACCTTTATATAAAAAATTTTTGAGTTAGGGCGTTTTCAAAATTTCAAAATTGATTTTTGAACCCTTAGAAGTGACCTACATAAACCAAAAGCTTCGGGGCACAACTAGACCCCAAATGGAGCCTACATACCAAATTTCATCAAAATCGGTCAATGCTAAGTGGCAAAAGTGCCGCGTACGGCGTACGGCGGACGGCGGACGGACGGCCAAATTTTTATTCGATTTTTGGATTCTACGTACCTTGAAACGTAAACCATCAAATTTTGAGGGGGTGTTAAATTTTTTTTTTTCTTGGTCGATTCCAAAGGTTCATTATTGAAAATAATAAACCAAAATGCCACATTCGAAGAAAACTTACTTGACTCGTTTAGTCGTTACTTGTAGTAGTGGATACAGTTGAACGTATAAGTACTACACTTCCGAAGAAAGCTGGTTCTCTACAAAATCAAATAAAACAACGGCTTGAAAACAAATCTTAATTGAGAGACCGTTCTAGTGATTCATCACTTCAGGGAGCCTATGAATCAGGTTCCCCATTACCAAAGTTGTTCGCGCGAGGCAGCCACTTAACTCTAATTCATATCATCCAAAAATTGGAGTGAATTAACTCAATAGGTCAGATGAAGATGATCCAGAACCACCGAGTCTGGAAATCTCGTAGATGTTTAAATGTTGGGTTTGAGTGTTAGATACAATATTTCGGATATTAAATTAGAATTATAGAACAGTCAAGCTTGCATTCCTCGGGACGTTCTTTTGGATGGAACGTTCAATGATTACTTTCAACCAGTAATTGATAGAACATAATTATTGATAAATTTCCTCCACCCAATACAGGGTGTCCTACGATTCCCCGGAAAATAAAATTCCCTACATTTTCCAGGGACAATTTTCGACTTATTCCAGGGTTCTACATTAATTAAAAAACAAATAAATGTGATCATAATTTCTCAAAATTCAAGTTTTTAAGGACTTTTGGAATGAAAAAGCACTAGAAATGAAAAAAACCAAAATAATGTGGAATGAAGTTTCTTCGTCCCACAAACCGATTATATAGATGGTCCGATACATTGTAGCCAATCTCAAAACACCAATACACAAGTACTTATCAGTCCGGGGCAATAATATCATAAGGAATCATCAACACCCCAATCCGCATGATCCCTAAAAATTGCATCGAAATGAAGGACGGAAACTGTATCAGTCAGAGGGTGAACATTTTCATAGATTATGTCATCATTTTCATCAACAGCCCTGTTCGTCCTGAATATTTCAGAGAAATGCCCACTTCAAAGGCTTGTTTTCACCTTCGATTGTTTGAAAATGTCGAGAATGAACCTTGAAATCATCGAAACTTGTTGGTTTACTCGAGAGAAATGACCTCTTCAAAGGATTTTTTTCACCTTCGATTGTTCGAAAATGTCGAGAATGAACCTTGAAATCATCGAAACTTGTTGGTTTACTCGAGAGAAATGACCACTTCAAAGGCTTGTTTTCACCTTCGATTGTTTGAAAATGTCGAGAATGAACGTTAGAATCATTGAAACATGTTGATTTACTATAAAACCTATAAATACTGTAAAAATTGAACAGGTTTATACTCAGAGCTCAACACTTTTAATGAATTCAAAACCCGTTCTTCAATACTGTTGTTTTGGATGCAACAAATCCTCCTAGTAACAAGTAACTTCTCTACACTACTCCGTCCTCTTCTGAACCAACAAACTTCCTTGCTGATAGTGGAGCTATTCTTTCAGTATCGTCCGAGTTCCATACCATCTCTAAAATCAGCTTCAGTCCATTCCTCGTCTTTGGGTGGTAGACCCAGACCTTGTTGCCTCGATCCTACTCGGATCGTTTGGATCCAACGTCCTTTTCCTATTGCAACACTTCCAACATTTATTCAATCCAGTGATCACTGGCAACTGGCGTATCTCTGGCCGTATTGTAGGAGTGTAGGAGGTTCCCTTCAGTTTCATTCTCACTCCTTCAGTTGGTGCTCGCCCAACAGTATATCCCCATACCTTACTTCTCATGTTGTCCTGTTTCATTGACTGAGATGCCTCGTTTGCACTGTCGTTTATAATTTGGATTCCAGCCACTTCCCCTTGCAGCACTGCAGTGAAGCTATTTCTTATTCCCAAAAGGGTTTCATTCTGCTCCTCAGCATCTTTCGCAGACTTTGAGCTCTCCAAGCAGGCGCTCCCCTGTTTTTCCTTCCTCTTTCTGGGTTCCTCATTCCGAGGCCATGGAGCTGAGCACTGGTAACTCTTGTGACCTGTCTTTCTACATCTGTAACATTCAACATCAGCCCAATTGGCAAGTCCAGTCAGAAGCGCTCTGCGTTTTTGCAACCCAACTGCCCGATACACGATCCCAGGTTTCACCACTTCTGGAATGCCCTCTTCCACGTTAACTGCAGGTGCTCGTTCGAAGATCCCAGATGCTCTTATAAGGTTGGACTCTGCTTGAATTGCATATCTGACAGTTTCTCGTAGTGTAGTGGTTGGATACGCTATTACCAGTTTTCTCAATTCGACATCTCTCAGGCCATCATAAAACTGTTGCAAAGTCATCGCGTCAATTACAGCAGCAGACGCTCCAGTGAAAGCTTTTGACGCTAGTGTCTCTAAGTCAGCAGCAAAAGCAGCAATGGTCTCTTCACTGCCTTGCCTTCTCATTCGTAGCTGATGGATGAACAGATGTTCCTGGCCCTTGGTGCCGTACCTACTATCTAAAGCTTGAACAATCTCGTCACAAGTCGCATTGAGTCCCAACCGAGCTACAATAGCTAGAGCTTGTCCCTGCAGTGCCGCTATAAGCTGGGTAGTTTGCTCACAACTCGTCCACGCATTAGCTCGGCTAATCACTTGAAATTTATAGTAATAGTCGCTCCATTCTTGCGTTCCATCAAATGACCCTAATTTGACTTTAATTGATTTTTGGATTTCTGTTCTCGCCAAATTATCTCTTTGCATTTGGGTGACAAGTTCCAACAAAGTGCTAATATGCCGGCGCAATTCTGCTGCTTCTCTTTGCCAACCTTCACACTCACCTCTCTCTCTCAAAGGTGTTTGACCACGACGACTGGGTGTTGGCAAAACTACTCTTCCAACTTCGCATCTAATTCGCATCCTTTCTTCTCCTTCATAAGATGTCATTTTCAATATGGTGTGATAGAGAATAACAAAACTTATTAACTTAGATCCGATCACCTGGTTTCGAACACTTCTGACACCAATGTAAAAATTGAACAGGTTTATACTCAGAGCTCAACACTTTTAATGAATTCAAAACCCGTTCTTCAATACTGTTGTTTTTGATACAACAAATCCTTCTAGTAACAAGTAACTTCTCTACAATACTATAAATATAATATTACTATAAATACTATAAAACCCTCATATTTGGCGTTTCCCGCGTTTTGGAAACTGCCTACATTTTGCCTACATGGCTAGTTCCACGGAATAAAATTCACTACCTACTAGGTCTTCTTTCAAATGCGGTATATTTCCGTACTAGAACTTTTTCCCCTCAGACTGCCGGAACTTCCCACCAAAAAGTTTGGCGCTATGGCTTTTTCCACAGGTTTTCCCTTTTTCTTCGAACTGAGTGTGAAGCGTTTATTTCTTTCAAATAAACTTGATTGTGAAGTAGGTAGGTAGTATCTAGGGTTCGTAGATGGTGACAACGCAAAGCCGTTTTCTTTGCTGGCGAGTGATCTATGTAGAAAAATTATAAATCTTTGTGTAAAATTTGCAGCGATTCTCTAGTGTAACAGAATATGTTGTAGAATGCTCCTTCTGAATATCGTTCATAATCTTGAGGATGGAATTCTTCGCATATTTTGTTTGTAGATGGAAATGTCCATTAAATTAGTCTGATTCCGTTACATATTGTTTCTGTATGACCATGTTCATTTCTGGTGCTCGAGAGACGCAGGATGCTTTTTTGTGGCTCATGAAAGGAAAAAAAACTTCTTATTCCCTTAAAACCCAGCTCGTTCTGACTCTTGTGAGTTAACGACCTACACATGTGAAGCCGTAGTGGGAACGAGAGTCGAACCGACGGCGTCCTGCCTCAAAAGTGCATTTCCGGTCTAATATTAAACCTGACGGGGTGTCTCCGGGATTGTGAAGACGGGGAGACGTGTAACTACGACAACTTAACTGTTACGTGGCAGGAATTCACTATCCTCGTGT
The DNA here is from genome assembly GCA_009739505.2 of Apolygus lucorum. Classification (NCBI taxonomy): domain Eukaryota; kingdom Metazoa; phylum Arthropoda; class Insecta; order Hemiptera; family Miridae; genus Apolygus; species Apolygus lucorum. Next base: position 35,313,192 of record CM019180.2, read on the forward strand.
GTTCGTGTATGTGCAGAGGAGGGAGTTCCTTAACCAGCAATATCCGTCCTCTGACGGCCTCAACTTGCACTGCATCTCATGATTCTGGTGGTGAACGGTCGGTGAACATTTCTTGTTGAATTTCGATCATCACATCAACACTTACTAAATCAATTTTTACTTGGCCCACCCTGCAGGTAGCTGTTACGAATCTCTATATCCAATACCCAAAAATTCCACATGGATCGCTGGAATTACAAAGGCCAAATCCAAAAGTTTCTATAAAACTATACATAGACTAAGAAATGGCCACGCAAACACAAACGTTTCACAACAAAATTGGAAACTCTGAATCACCCTTCTGCAAGTACCTACTGCCATCTTGCTGAAGAGACACCAGAGCACTCTATTATGGTTTGTCCCAGTCATTGCAATGATCGTGAAGCCTTCCTTACAAAAATCCACGGAAAAATTACCCGTCCCTACAACCTGGACGCGATTCTCGCGGAAAGTCATAATATAGGTATATTGAATTATACGATTTTATGAAAGAAGTGGACATTCGAGTTTAAACTATACTTTCTTTATTTACTACTTTGTAAGTAATTTCCAATTTATACCAAGGCTGTGTGAAATTATTTTTGAAGCCGATGTAGGGAGGAAAAATCAATTTGAAAGATTTTTACTGAAATACATCAATCATGTTGATGTTTATTCGATAAAATCTCAAAGACACTGACTTCATTTGAACGAACAATAAAAACTCTACAAATTATTACACAATCCTGCAATATTTTACTATACTGATCACACCCACCTGCAAAGAACGGGGATTTTCCACTATTAATAACATCGCTATCCGACAGTGTTGTGGGTGCTTTCATTCCTAAATTTGGTTCTTGGTTGCTAAGAATGCACAACAGAGAGCAACACGAAACTATTCAAAGGAACGAACGATGATCGGATTAGAACGAAGATTATGCCTTTTCCGCTTGTGAACAGAACGTCTGCGATTCATTCCCGTGTTTTTAATTGATTACAAGTCCAACTCTTGAGCCCTCTAAGGGGGCGAACGGTTGATGCTACAGAGCTCTGGATGGTCCCATTAAATTCTAAAAATTCATTTCTATTTTACATTGGTGAAAAAACATTACTTTTAAATCGAGAGTTTTCGAGCCAAGGCGTTTCGAAAATTAGAACCCCTATTTTCAACCCCTTGGAATTGGCTGACACTAACCAAAAGATTCGCGGCATAACTGGACTTCAAAAGGGGCTCATTTATCAAATTACATCAAATTCGGTTCATAGTAACTAAGAAACGGACGGAATTTTTAAAAATTTGTTTGTCAGATTCTATCTTGAAACGCTGTAAACCATCAAATTTCGAAGGGGGGGAGGGGTAAGTTTTTATTTATTTTTTTTTTTGCCGATTCCAAAGATTTATTATTGAAAATAATTAATTAAAATACTGAAAATGTTGTTTCGAATTTGTGAGTTACTTATTCTTACCCTGAGACAAGCAGACTCCGTCATACAACACCTTGAAAAGCTTGAAAATGTACCAAAATGTAAATATTATCATAAGAAACTTACATCCGTGGCTGCAAAGATGTCTGCAGGGTATCTGAGGGTGATGTCTGAGGGTGTGTCTCATTGCTTTCTCATGTATCTATAACAAGATTGTCAAAATCTCAATCACCAAACAACAACCACAACAATTTGATGATCAGATGACGTTAAAATTCATGGGGCACCATTCAGATTCCCAATCATACAATCTGTAAAAATTTCCTCGAGTTCGTACAGAAACTTTGGGAGTATAATATTAAGGGCTAATTGGTTATTAAGAACATCATGAATTCTATTAAAATCTCGTCTTATAAACCTACCTTCTCCAACATGGAAATTTCTTACGGATGTTTCAACTTCTAAATGCCAACCCCTGGGCCTGAAAGTTAAGAAAACAGCATAATGAACCTCCAGGTATAACAATGGTTCATGGATACATTCCAGATGTTCGACCAGATGCAGGATTGAAAGGGTAGACTGAACGAACCTTAGTTTGCAAATCGCCTTTTGATCCTTCCAACTAAATGGATTTGTTTCTGAGTAATTTGAGAGCGGACCGGCAACATTAGCGCCAGCGGAGGAATTTGCATGGAAGAGGCTGAGATGCTCCTTTGTTGTGGGACTTGTTAAAACTTACCACGAACTAAGTCGAACTCACCCTCAAGCAGCCTAAAAGTTTGTGTTTTTTGGGTTCCTCAACACTGGTTATGGTTGTTTATGCCGATTTTAAATGCTCATCATATTCATTCATAAATTTCGAAGTTTCATATTAACTTGGAAATTAAAAACCAACAACTAGAACAAAGCTGATGTACCAGTAGTGCTACCTACCTTATTCCTTAAAACATTTCAAATTCGGGTGGACTTTATCCACAACCATACCCAGGATTTTTTCATGAAATAATCGCGTTCCACGAACGACTCAGCATGAATGACTCAAGACATCCAAAATGGAAAGTAAGACCACGTGGCCTCCAGACGTACATGTCACGGTATTCTAGGCAGAATTCTTTTTAATAAGAATAAATAAATTATTAGAAATAAATTGAAAATAAACAATTTGAAGAAATAAATCAAGATGGGCGCACCAAAATTTTGTCGGATAGCCGAGCACCATTACAAACTCTTGCAGAACTTCAGACCGGGTTCAGTCTGGTTGAAAAACGAAAAGTGATGAATCCTTTGGGAAGAGAGAACAAAGTTACCCTGATGTGGGTTCCAGGGCACCTAGGAGTTGGAAGTAACGAATGACCGAGTGAGTTAGCACGACGGAGGACTTCTGCGAACTTCGCAGGGCCAAAACCACGTCGATCCTAAATTCAAAGGATCCAAAAGGGGTCGCCGTTACTTCCTCGTTGCGGGTTAGTCTAATCTCATACGAACATGCACTCGGTAGTCCTTTCCCAACCCCCTAACCGCCACCCCATCTGAAGGAGAAACATCGCCACCTACTCCCAGTGCCTCCCCCATCACCCAGCCTTCTCATGGCTGGTCAGTTTTCAACAGTTTTTCCAATTTTTCTCAGGAAAAAATCATCCAATTTTCATGTATCTTGTGGCATTTTTCTAATTTTTAAAATCTCTACACTCATACACTTGTTTCATTCCAAAAATAAAAACGCTGCAAATTATTACACAATGGTTTATTATTTTTCTATATAGATCACTCGTCTACAAAATCACCAACCATCCAATATGAAGGAAAAAAAATAAAAATAAATAAAAATAAAAAATAAAATGAAATAAAAAAGTAAAAAAACTCAAAATCACCAAACATCAATTGCATTTCGGGCAGCTCTAATTTGAACGGAGATTAGGCCTCTTTTGCGATTCACAATCGTGTTTTGATTTATATATATATACTTTTCAATATAAACCCTTAAATTTTCGTGGGGAGCGAACGGTTTGTCCTACAGAGCTCCGCGTGGTTTCAAAAAATTCTAAAAATTCTATAGAATCTTAAATTGAAGGAAAAACAATACCTTTATATCAAAATTTTTTGAGTTAGGGCGTTTTCAAAATTTCAAAATTGATTTTGGAACCCTTAGAAGTGACCTACATCAACCAAAATCTTCGGAGCACAACTAGACCCCAAATGGAGCCTACTTACCAAATTTCATCAAAATCGGTCAATGCTAAGTGGCAAAAATGCCGCGTACGGCGGACGGCGGACGGCCAAATTTTTATTCGATTTTTGGATTCTACGTACCTTGAAACGTAAACCATCAAATTTTGAGGGGGTGTTAAAATTTTTTTTTCTTGGTCGATTCCAAAGGTTCATTATTGAAAATAATGAACCAAAGTGTACATAAATTTGAAATTTTTAAGGATTTTCGAAATTTATTATTGCATCTACCTAGGGAGTTGAAAAACTAAAAGATTGCCGCAGGACTTTCAAAATCGACCAATAATTGCCAGAGAAAAGCCGGAAAACCCTTTTTTTCACTGACTGAGACCCCGTAGAACCGTAGAAACCGGTTTTTAGCGATTTCTGAATCCGTCCATTTTACAAGTCGCTACCTCAAGCATTTGAGTTCCTCTACATTCCCTCCTCCAATAATTCTAATGGCTCGATTTGTGACGGTAATGAAAAAGGAATGAAGCTGTTTATCTACCTTGCATTCTCTAGCACCCGTCATTTATCAAGAAAAACAAAACTTCATGACGGAAGTCAGTGAGTTTAAATTAAACGTCAATAGGACAAGTTGAACACTTTTAAACCCATTAATTATATTAATAATTTTTACTTTTGATTACTTTTTTTTACTTCACTGAGGTTGTTAGTTGTGAATGTTCGCTCGAATGTGTAGCTACTTCCCAAAATCATTAACAACTTAAATTAAACTGCAAAAGAGTATTAATGTAACGGTATTAAGAGGTAACATAATATCGTCCAATTCATGCCAAAACCATGAATGTGCGAAATTGAAGTTTTGAGAAAAGTGAAGAAAACTGATTTCAGTATTTTCGATGCTGTTTTATCAGTGCAATTTTGAAACATAAACTCATTCTTATTTCGATTTCTATTTCAATGTACATTGCTGATAACCAGAAATTTTTTTACATAATATGTAAAATATATTACATTTATATAGGGGAGAATGGGGGAAATACAGCCACCTATCTTTGTGACGTTCCCTCTTCTGGAAAAAATGGGATATCGATTGATTTTTACATGCTTGTTTCCCAAATTTAATGCACTTTCAGAATTCAACAAAGTTTTTTTTCAGCAAAAATCAAGTTACAATGATGTGGAGATCCAAAACCCAAAAAGTAGGTATGTCTGGCATTCCCCAACACATTGGGTAATCCCGTCCACGTTGTTGGGGAATGCCAGTCATTTTAGGGAGTGCCCAACCCAAGATCTTCGAACTTAGAGTCCAAGGCTTTCTGACTGAATAATTTCAGGACTGGAAGTAACGAAGAAGTATGTACAAGAGAATTATAAATATACAAAACGAGTCAAACGAGTTTATTAATCTCAAGTAGTAACACAAAATAAAATTTCACCAATAAAAAACATAACTTTTTCTTAAACGATATTTTTACAATCGTTCAGACTTTATAGGTAAGCAGGCTTTTCACTATTACATGAGATTGACAAGACATCTAGACAAGATAACTAGTGTGGATTGGTAACTCTTCAAAATTTTGGCTGTTGACTTTGGCCGGGATTACCCCAAACGTGTGGCGGGTACTACCCCAATGTTCACTTTTTAGGACGTCCCACAGTAAGACTTGGGCGTCCTTATGCGATCGATCTGGGGTAAAGTTGGACAACACTCAACAGAAGAAAAAAATTTCCACACAGTAATCCGTTTTAGACCATTCTGAATCCAAATCCGCGAAAAAAAACCATAGGTGTATGTCTGTGTGTGTGTGTGTGTATGTGTGTGTGTATGTGTGTGTGTGTGTAACAAAATCTTGTGTACTCTGCACAGGCCTTAGTTCTCAACCGATTTTCCTGGTTCTTTTTTGTTCGTCGCGGAAAACTATCTAGTTGTGCACTACGTACGTCGCCGGAATTTCGAATTTTGCCTTTTAAGGGGAGGAAAGGGGGGGCTAATGCTCGAAAAACGTGGGTTTTTGGGCATAATCTTGTGTACTCTGCACAGGCCTTAGTTCTCAACCGATTTTCCTGGTTCTTTTTTTGTTCGACGCGGAAAACTATCTAGTTGTGCACTACGGCGGCCGGAATTTCGGATTTTGCTTTTTAAGAAGGGGAAAGGGGGGGGTTAATGCTTAAAAAACGTGCGTTTGCGTGCATAATCTTGTAAACTCTGCCCAGGCCTCAATTTCCAACTGATTTGCGTGTTTCTTTTTTTGTTTGATTCAAATAACTTCCGAGTTGTACATGATTTTACCAGAGTACCAAAATTCGCAAGGGGAGGGGGTGAGTGGGGGGATAATATTCACAAAATATCCGATTTTTCAATATTTCGGTTCCTTTACTGCTTACTAATTGTACCCAAGCTTTGAAATTGAGGAAAAATTCTGATTATACCTCCGGATTTTCATGAATTATTATCTGTACCACCATGGAACTAATAGTGGTGCCACCATGATGCCAGGATATGGTGCCATAATGCCATGAGCCGCTTATTTCGTGTTTTTTTTTTTTTTTTTTTTTTTGTATTTCACCTTGAATACGGATGTGAATTTCGACGGACTGCCTACCAAAACTAACAGATGAAAGTTCAATGTTACGACGTATTTCCGCTTTGGTGCCAGACTGGCACCATTGTTGACGTTGGGGAGGTGGTGGGGGGGTGAACTCGAATTCGCATGTTGGGTATCGTAGATCATGGATTTTAAAATGCTCTTCAGATTCGAGGCTCCCATGCCGCTAGAAATGTTAAGGTGGATAATGGTGGGGGGGGGGGGTCAGTATTTCTTGCCTAAAGTAATAAATAAATTACATCGAGTGAAACAGTTTTATCACTTAACAACTGGTTGAACTGATCTAATGCTTATCCAATGGGACGTCCCCTGGAATGCATGCATTACTAAACAATATGTTTTCAAAAACAATTGCCAACCATCCCAACATCTTCAAATTGACTTTTTCAACGACCAGGTTGTACCATAGCAACTTGGATTGGATAATGCCAAGCGTACGAGACAGATTGGACTGGAGATGGATTAATCCCACCCACCATCTGACACAATTAGTGTTAGGACATGGGGAGTTTGCTAGTAAGCTAGCACAATTCCGACTGATGGAAAATCACCCATGTGAGTGTGGGCATCCAGAAGAAACGGCTGAGCACATATTGATTGAGTGCAGACAGTATGACGACCAGAGAGACGAATATGGATTGAAAGAGGTTCCAATAGACAAACTACTTGCTTCTCCGAACATGGTAATGAGTCTACAAACGTTTGCTGATGAGGTAATACCTCTATTACGAGAGCGCCACATTAGATTGAATCGTTGATCTTGCATAGTCAAGAAGACGGAAAAAGGGCAAGTACAGAGAGCCAATAAAAGCCCTTCCCAGTAGGGCGAGGAAGTTCATTGATGAGAACATCCAACTGGGGAAAAAACCGGGTGCCACAGTACTTGTGTAGTGCTTGAGCTGGTTGAAGTCACGACGAAAACCAGTGAACTACATATAGTCTCCCTCCCTCGATTATCCACTACGTGGATGAGAGAAAAGTGGCAGTTGCAGGGCCACATTCCCTGTAACGGGCCTGCGACCGATCTGGCTTCTGGCGCCCGAGATATCCAGTGCACTGGCGAATCGAAGGCGCAAAATCGGTACCACGGGCGGGGGGAGCCCTAGGCTACCGACACATAGACTTTGTCACAGTGTCACCTGCCTACCCCCCGATAGCGGTTGGCTTCGTGGTGGTCGTGGTTGTGGACCCAGACTGGATGGCTAAGCCTGAATGTTGAGGGGAGGTGCTCCCATGGTAGACTAGTCTCCCAAGGTAGTGCCGGCATGTGAGTTATGTGGTACGCCAATAACTCGGGTACCAACCCGCTTAGTTGGAAGGGTGAGCTAGAACACCCAGCTCGACCTGTAGTGCATTGCAAACAGGTACTCACACCTATGCGTGTGAGGCCCCTGACTGTGGGTGTAACAGTCTCCCACGGTATTTAACCAGGGATTTTCCTTTCTGCTTGCAGAATGGGAGGGAGGACGTAAGCACTGTGTGCTGGGACACTCCCTTATAAATCAACCTTGAGATAAATTTATCCCAAGGGGGGAACAAGATTCGTTGTAGCATAGCAACTGCAGTTGTTGATACATTACAATGAAATTGAAATATAATTTTTTTAAACCACCTAACTACCTTGATTATTGAAGGCTGAGTGGAAAATAAACATAACTGTCTTCAAATTCTTCTCACGAATAAAACAACTGCAGATGTAACCTCAGGGCGTTATTTACCTTATTCAGTTAGTTCACTACACTCTCAGGAGTGAGCATGATGATCAGCTTATCGCTCAGTTGCGCCATTTTTTCAAAGCCTCCTTGGCTCAATGGCTGCCATTCCCCATTCTCCCCTACTTTTACATTACAGCACTTACAAGGTTTAATACACATTAATGATTTGAGCTCATAGGAACTTCAGATTTATATTCTCACTTTCATGGTTTTGGCGTAAAACATATAAGCTGGGAACTGCATTCTCTCAAAGAACCATTTTTCAACAAACTTCAACAAACTGTAGTAACTACCGTAACTTTCTTCGAAAAGCATGATAGAAAGTGTTGAAAGAACCTCCCTTTTCGAAGGAAGCATAGTGGCAAATGATACTCCACTATCTATTGGAAAGCTATTGGGTCTACGCCGATAAGATCGGGACCCTGAAACACGCGATACTTGCTACCGAGCTGTGACTCTGCAATCGTTCACCCAGTCGGCCATAAGAGTGGAGGATAGTGGAGGTTTGTACCTGGTATTGACTAGAGCTGAAATCGGTCTAATAATTGTATAATATTTATGAATTATAGGAAGGTAAATTAACAATCTTATCTTGGAAGATCGATAGCTTAAGCAAGAATTTAGTTGTTCAATCATATACATTTAATTAATCACATCCGTGAAAGAAACGATGCAAAACATTACACAACGGTTTAGAATGATTCTATATACGAGGTGTGTAAATAAAGTAATGAGACTGATCTTTTTTCAATTTTTCATTCAAAGAATATTATACTGCAATACTGTCTCCTTCAACACAGCGCTGGAGACGGTTCTTCCAATCATCATAGCATTGCTGGAACTCCGATACTGGAATAGCCTTCAGCTGGTCGGTTACAGCTTTTGAATGTTCGCAAGTGTCCCAAAATGAGTTCCCTTCAGGTGATTTTTCAATCTCGGGAAGATTGGAAATGATCCCCATTTTTTGGAACGTGTCATTACTGGTGACGAGTCTTGGGTGTTTGAGTACGACCCAGAAACCGCATGGAGTGGCACACTGCATCCTCTCCAAGACCCAAAAAAGCACGAATGAGCAAGTCAAAAATCAAATGCATGCTGATTTGTTTTTTTGATAGCCACGGAATCGTCCACAGAGAGTTTGTGCCTCAAGGCCAAACGGTTAATCAACACTTTTACCGAGAGGTCCTTGAAAGACTTCGAAAAAGAGTCTTTCGAGTGCGACCAAACATCAAAATGAACTGGGTGTTGCATCACGACAATGCACCATGTCACACTGCAATCTCAATAATGCAGTTTTTAGCCAGTAAAAACATTCCTGTAGCTCCTCAGCCTCCTTATTCGCCAGATTTGAGTCCCTGTGACTTTTTTTTCTTCCCGAGATTGAAAAATCACCTCAAGGGAACTCATTTTGGGACACTTGCGAACATTTTAAAAGCTGTAACCGACCAGCTGAAGGCTATTCCAGTATCGGAGTTCCAGCAATGCTATGATGATTGGAAGAACCGTCTCCAGCGCTGTGGGCTTCCCAAGGGAACTATTTTGAAGGAGACAGTATTGCAGTATAATATTCTTTGAATGAAAAATTGAAAAAAGATCAGTCTCATTACTTTATTTACACACCTCGTAGATCACCCATCTCTGGATAACAAGGCTCTTCCATTCACTCTACTTTCTTTCTTCTGCCCTCTACCCCAATCAATCAATGAGGACGGGTAGGTAGATGACCAAGTGTTCACGCAGTGACTCTTGCTTTCGAAGATCATCGCTACAATAATGTTACGTGAACAAGGTACTCGAAGCTTTCTATCCAACCACTTGGCAAATGGTTTACGTGTACAGAAACTTTTTTTTCCAAGAGAGATTTACTTTTTTCTCTTAGTTGTCGAATGGAACCTGCCGTTGTTCGTTTATCGTCCGAACTTCCCCACTCACTCGGGAAAACGGAAAGGACTACAACAATACTCGCGTCCAACAACCCTTGCAGAAGTTCTTGCAGCCTCCCTAACCGCCCTCCCTCTCCTGAGGGATCGGACAATCGTTTCGAGTTAGCAACCTCATGAAAGATGCACGACGCGTGGACTGAGGGGTCAATTTGTATTGAAAAGTGGAGCGGGTAACTGATTGAGGAAACAGTCTGTATGGCCGCTAATGGGTGCACTAGTATAGCTAGTCAGGCTCATTTTACATTCTCTTTTAAAGACATGCAGAATTTTTGTTTTAAATTTGCACGAATAAAATCACTCGTGGCGAGATTGTGGAAACCAATTTTAATGTTTGGTTTATTATTTTCAATAATAAGCCTTTGGAATCGAGCAAGAAAAAAAAATTTTAACCCCCCTCAAAATTTGATGTTTTACGTTTCAAGGTACGTAGAATCCGAAAATCGAATAAAAAAATTTCCGTCCGTCCGCCGTACGCCGTACGCGGCACTTTTCTTAGCAACACTGGACCGATTTGGTTCAAATTTGGTATATGGGCTCCATTTGGGGTCTAGTTGTGCCGCGAAGCTTTTGGTAGATGTCAATCACTTCTGAGGGGTGGAAATTAAGGGTTGAAATTTTCAAGAGTGCCGTAGCTCGAAAACTCTCGAAATAAAGGTATCGTTTTTTCACAAATTTTAAATAGTACCTATTGAATTTTAAAAAATTTTTGAGACCACCCGGAGCTCTGTAGGACAAACCGTTCGGTCCCTACGAGTACTTGAAGGTTTTTTCTTCGATAAAACAGAATCATGAGTGTGAATCGCAAAAGAGGTCTAATCTCCGTTCAAATTTTATCTGACTAAAATGCGATCGCTGTTCATTTTTTCGATTTGTATACAGTTTTGCCTTCTGCGTAACCAGTAATCAAATTTCCATATGAAGCTTTCTATTTTTCGAATCGAGTGTGAAGCGTTTAGTTCTTTCTAATAAACTTGATTGTGAAGGTGTGAAGCAGTATGGTGTGGTAAGTAGTACCTACCAATAGTTGGTAGGTAAAAAAAAATGTTGGTATGTAAAAAACGCTGCAAATCATTGCTCAAAGGTTTATTATTTTCTGTATAGATCACCCTTCTGTATAGATCACTGGTTCTCCATCAATAGCACCTACCACCATCTGTATTCTCCCTTGACCTTCCCTCTCAAATTTCAGCTTCCTGCGTTCAATAGGATTGAAAATGGCTTCAGAGCTCACTCAGCTGATCAGTGATCTTCCAGGCGTCTCCAGCATTCGAGAAGATCTTCACTCTTCAGATCACTGATCAGCTGAGTGAGCTCTGAAGCCATGTTCAATCTTATTGAATGGAAGTGCTCTTCCAGGCGTCTCCAGCATTCGAGGAGATCTTCTTCACTCTTCAGATCACTGATCAGCTGAGTGAGCTCCGAAGCCATTTTCAATCCTATTTAACGCAGGGAGCTGAAATTTGAGAGGGAAGGTCAAGGGAGAATACAGATGGTGGTAGGTGCTATTGATGGAGAACCAGTGATCTATACAGAAGGGTGATCTATACAGAAAATAATAAACCTTTGAGCAATGATTTGCAGCGTTTTTTTAAACGGAGATAAGAAAAACGTTATCAATTTCTACAAAAATAATTAGTTGAAAATTATCATTTGATAATTTTGCTTCCTCACTACCGAAGGTAGGGAAGCTTTGTATTCGTGAAAGAAGTGAAAAAAAAAATGTCCTCCAAAATCAAAATTTCCACTTGCTTTTTGCGTTTTAGAGCTTTCTGAACAATTTTGGTTCCGTGTCTGTCTGTCTGTCTGTCTGTCTGTCGGTCTGTCGGTCTGTCTGTGGTCAATCCTTGTCCCGGGCAAAACTGTACTAACCTGTGGTCCGATTTTGATGAAATTTTCAGGGATTGTGCGGGTTAGGTCCTAGACGGTCCCCTATAAATTTCAGCACCTTCGGATCAGCTGAGTGAGCTCCAAGGCCATTTTCTCTCCTGTTGAACGCAGGAAGCTGAAATTTGAGAGGCAGGGTCAATGGAGAATGCTGAAGGTGCCTGAGTGGTCACTGATCAGTTGAGTGAGCTCCAAGGCCATTTCCTCTCCTGTTGAACGCAGGAACCTGAAATTTGAGAGGGCGGGTCAATGGAGAATGCTGAAGGTGCCTGAGTGGTCACTGATCAGCTGAGTGAGCTTAAATATTACAGTGGAAGAAAGATAAAGAGGGAGAGGGAGCAAAAACCTTTTCAAGGTATGTCACATTTTAGCCAGTAGGCTCTAAGCGGAAATCATCCGGGGGTGCAGGGGCGAAGCCCCCGCCGAGGCGCGCAGCGCCGAGTTTTCGCTAACTGATTCTATACGTCCATGTTACAATGAGTGAGGAAGCTATACTGCCCACCCAACTTGGCAGACGTTTTTTTAAAAACGCTGCAAATCATTGCTCAAAGGTTTATTATTTTCTGTATAGATCACCCTTCTGTATAGATCACTGGTTCTCAATCAATAGCACCTACCACCATCTGTATTCTCCCTTGACCTCCTCTCTCAAATTTCAGCTTCCTCCGTTCAATCGGATTGAAAATGGCTTCGGAGCTCACTCAGCTGATCAGTGATCTGAAGAGTGAAGAAGATCTCCTCGAATGCTGGAGTCGCCTGGAAGAGCATTTCCATTCAATAGGAGTAAAAATGGTTTCGGAGCTCACTCAGCTGATCAGTGATCTAAAGAGTGAAGAAGATCTCCTCGAATGCTGGAGACGCCTGGAAGAGCACTTCCATTCAATAGGAGTAAAAATGGCTTTGGAGCTCACTCAGCTGATCAGTGATCTGAAGAGTGAAGAAGATCTCCTCGAATGCTGGAGACGCCTGGAAGAGCACTTCCATTCAATAGGATTGAAAATGGCTTCGGAGCTCACTCAGCTGATCAGTGATCTGAAGAGTGAAGAAGATCTCCTCGAATGCTGGAGACGCCTGGAAGAGCACTTCCATTCAATAGGAGTAAAAATGGCTTTGGAGCTCACTCAGCTGATCAGTGATCTGAAGAGTGAAGAAGCCTTTGAGCAATGATTTGCAGCGTTTTTTACCCACCAACATTTTTTTTACCTACCAACTTTTTTTACCTACCAGCTAGGTAGGTACTACCTACCACACCATACTGGCTTCACACCATCACAATCAAGTTTATTAGAAAGAACTAAACGCTTCACACTCGATTGGAAAAATAGAAAGCTTAATATGGAAATTTGATTACTGGTTACGCAGAAGGCAAAACTGTAAACAAATTGAAGAAATGAACAGCGATCACATTTTAGTCCGATAAAATTTGAATGGAGATTAGACCTCTTTTGCGATTCACACTCATGATTCTGTTTTATCGAAGGAAAACCTTCAAGTACTCGTAGGGACCGAACGGTTGGTCCTACAGAGCTCCGGGTGGTCTCAAAAATTTTTAAAAATTCAATACTATTTAAAATTGGTGAAAAAACGATACCTTTATTTCGAGAGTTTTCGAGCTAGGGCACTCTTGAAAATTTCAACCCTTAATTTTCACCCCTTAGAAGTGACCTACATCAACCAAAAGCTTCGCGGCACAACTAGACCCCAAATGGAGCCCATATACCAAATTTGAACCAAATCGGTCCAGTGTTGCTAAGAAAAGTGCCGCGTACGGCGTACGGCGTACGGCGGACGGACGGAAATTTTTTTTTTCGATTTTCGTATTCTACGTACCTTGAAACGTAAAACATCAAATTTTGAGGGGGGGTTAAAAATTTTTTTTTTCTTGCTCGATTCCAAAGGCTTATTATTGAAAATAATAAACCAAAATCATTCATTGGTATTGACAAAGCTCTATTGATCATACTATGGAAAGCAGCATGTTTATGAACTAAGGGATGATTTTATGTACCATGAATAGTGTTGGAATGCCAAACACTGGGCTCAGTGGTAAGTGTAGGGAGGACTACCTATCCCGGCACTTAAAGAGGAGTGGACTGTGAATTATAGATTTTATGAACATATAATTTTAAATTGGGCATAAAAGATGCAAAATTATGATGGTAGGTACCTGGGTTCCTTGGATATGGTATTCAGCTGCAGCTGGCGTGGTGGTCGCGGTCCCCAACAGATCCCAAGGGGTAGGGTTGGCGCGAGAAAACTGTCCTTTTTTCCACGAAATTTAACTTATTATATTTTCTCGGCACTCGCGAATTTCGGGTACCCGTTAACAATGCGGCGAACTTCACTTTGAAGTCAAAAAACGGCCACGAACTTGAGATTTGAGCGGCGATGATTTCGGACGAAAAAAAAGAGGTATATTGAGGTAGGTCGGGAGCCGGTGAGCGAGAGAATTTTCAGGAAGTATGGCTCCGATTCCAGGAAAAAGGTGTGACGTCACCGTAGGCCTGATTGATCAGATCAGCGATGCTGCGCACTGTTAAGCTGTGAATGTTGGTGGCCAAAACCTCAAATAATTATGCCCAATTTAGTACATGCAAAATATGGTGCTATGTTTGCACTGAATGTTGAAAATTACGATGCTACCTACATTAAATTACGACAGTAGGCAGGTGATTAAGTAGGCATCTGCTTCAACAAGTAAACAATGATAACAATGATACGCCGGGCGATTGGAAGCTCCCGTTAACAGTCAGTTTCAACGAGATAACAATAATTAGTTGGATCAGTACCAATATCAAAATAAATCTATGAAGAACAATAACGATAAATTAATTAAAAGTGCCGGGTTTATAAGATGGTGCGTGTTAGTGTTCGAGGTAGTCGCAAATGTTCGACGGAAAACTGTAAGTTCAAACACACTCCCCCCATTTGCGACTCACGAAGCGAAGACATATCATGCGTGGATGTCCTCCAGGTAAGTGGTATCATCTTCACTGCAGGTCTCTTGTACTGGCCCTTGGCAGTCTTCACGGTGACAACGCGTACAATGGAATCTATTCCTGCGTGCACTTCCAAAATTCTTCCCAATGGCCACTGTGCAGGAGGCGCCTGGTCATCTCTCAACAACACCATATCGCCTGGTTTGAGATTAGGGGCCCGTTTGTCCCACTTCTGTCGCAGCTGGAGGCTACTGAGGTATTCCTCACGCCATCGTTTCCAGAAGTATTGAACTCGTTCTCTAACGAGCTGCCAGCGGTTCAATCTTCCAGGCGGGATGTCTTTCCCGCCGGATTCCCTCAATTTTAGCAAACGCCGTCATCAGTTCTGGTAGTGTGAAGCAGTGATCCCCAAAAGTCTTGTGGAGAAGCTCTTTGACCATGCGTACAGCTACTTCCCATCCACCACCAAAGTGAGGCGACGATGGTGGATTAAAATTCCACTCAACACCTAGATGAGACGTGTGGTTGATAATTGTAGAGCGGGTAGAGTCATCCTGGAGGAATTTAAGGACTTCCTGCAGATAAGTGACGGTCCCACGAAAATTTGTCCCTCC
Source organism: Apolygus lucorum (assembly GCA_009739505.2). Classification (NCBI taxonomy): domain Eukaryota; kingdom Metazoa; phylum Arthropoda; class Insecta; order Hemiptera; family Miridae; genus Apolygus; species Apolygus lucorum. The sequence continues at coordinate 35,328,514 of CM019180.2, forward strand.
ATCAGAAAGCATTTGAGCCGGTAGACCTCGACGGGCTATAAATCGGTCGAATACGTCCAAAAATCCCTCAACAGACAGTGAGGTAGCCACCTCTAAATGAAGTGCGCGGGAGGACATGCAGATGAATAAGCATAAGTATGTCTTTTCAACAGTGGCCTTGCGGAGAGCTGATACTCGCACTGTGAAGGGGCCGGCGAAGTCAACTCCGGTCACCAAGAAAGGCCGGGTCCCACTGAAGCGCGACTTAGGTAGGTCACCCATGAATGGAATGACAGAGGACTTCCTGAAGCGAGTGCAGACGACGCATCGATGCCTTATCAACTTGATTAAATTCCTCACTTTTGGGATCCAGTACTGCTGCTGAATTGCTGTAAGCATAGCAGCGGGACCAATATGATGGTCACGTGAGTGATAGTGGTCTACTACCAAATTGGTATAAAAGGACCTGGCAGGTAGCAATATGGGATGCTTTTGCTCGAATGGGATTGGAGCATTCAGCAAACGACCACCCACACGAATCAGGCCACTGGCATCAACGAAAACATTCAATCGTCGGAGCTCCAGACTTAAATTATTGAAGGTGATCTCAGTGAATACCTCGGCGTAATAAAGGTGCTGTAGAACACGGATGTAGTGGTGGTTAGCCTGCTGGAACTCATGAGCAGTAACTGGTCCAACTGTTCGCAGATACTTCCTTAGCTTGGGAACTTTGCTGTTGGCTATAAATCGCTTGATCAAAGCCATTACCCTAATGAAGCGCGTAAAGGAAGAAAAGCGCCTGGCATAGTCCACCAACTCCTGACTGGCGCGCACGGCGACAAAAACCAGTTTACAGGGCTTAAGCTCGGGTAGGTCCTCCACAGCTGGGATCTCGGAAGAAATGGGCCAGTCGTCAATTGGTCGTTGACACCAATCAGGGCCACTCCACCACAGTGGATGATTGCGAAGTCCAGCAGGAGATATTCCGCGAGATCCCACATCTGCGGGGTTGTCAACACCCTTACAGTGAAACCACCAACTAACTTCAGTGTTTTCCAGGATGCGTTGCACACGGTTGGCTACGAAAATCTGCATGAGGTGTGGAGGAGTATGCAACCAAGACAAAACAATCTTGGAATCTGTGAAGCAAAGAATACGTTCCACCTTCAATTCAGCCCGGAGATGCTCGACGGACAGAAGGAGCTGTGAGAGAAGCAGAGCTCCACAAAGCTCCAGACGTGGGATGGTCTGTGTCTTCAGAGGTGCAACCTTTGTTTTAGCCTTCAGCAATGTGAGAGAGGCAGAAGATCCCTGGGTAGCTCTCAGGTAAACATTGGCGAAGTATCAACTGCCAGACGCATCGCAAAAACAGATAAACTGATACTGGGTATCAGTAGATGGGATAGCACGGGGGATGGAGATATCGTGCACTGCCCTCAACTCTTCTGTGAAACGACTCCAAGACTCCTGAAGATCGTTTGGCACCACATCATCCCAATCCAAGTTCAGTTGCCAAGTATTCTGCAGGAGGCATTTTGCATAAAATACTATGGGTGACAATAAGCCCAGGGGATCATATAATCTCGCAATAGTGGATAAAATCACTCGTTTTGTGAAGCCTTCAGGTGGTTGAGAGGTTTCATACGAGAAGACATCCGTTGCAGGGTCCCACTTCATCCCCAGTATTTTGGTAACACTGGCGTCCTCCAGTGGAAAGGTCACTGCACCATCCAGGACATCCACCGAGTGCAGGAGAGATGGAAGATTGGAACACCACTTCCCCAATTCGAATCCTGCTTCCTCCAGCATATCAATAAGCTGCTCTTTCAAGGCCCGCAAATGCTCAGGGTCGTTGCTTCCGGCAATGATGTCGTCAACATAAGAGTTTTTCAAGACAATAGCAGCTGCATTGGGATACCGATCTTCACAATTGATGGCATGCTGTCGTAGAACCCTCTGAGCTAGGTAGGGAGAGGAAGACATACCAAAAGAGATAGTATTCAATTCAAAAAACTGAACAGGGTCGTTAGGGGAATTCCTCCAAACGATCTGTTGATAACAGCGATCAGCAGGGTTTAACCAGACCTGACGAAACATCTTAACGATGTCACATCGAAAAACGTAACGATGCTGGCGAAAATTCAATAAGATTGCAGTGATGTCAGCTTGCAACTTGGGGCCGGTAAGCAACTGATCATTCAGACTCCCAGTAGCAGTGGGGAAACTAGCATCATAAACCACTCGAAGTTTACAGTTCTCTCCTTCCTCCTTGAAGACCGCATGATGAGGTACTAGATACCGTGGTGGATCTTTGGCAGGACTCATGTGCCCCAGATCAATGTACTCCTGCATGTGAGCATGATACATTTCCCGGAGTGACTCATTTTTTGCCAGTCTGGACTCCAGAGCATAGAAGCAATTAAGTACTCGCTTGGTGTTAGGGATCATGTTTGGAGAAGGGGTCCTGAATGGCAAAGACACCACATATCTTCCATCGTTCTCGCGATAAAAGTCCTGAGGAAGTGCTGCTCACATTGGTCCTCATCGGGAGACAGAATCTTAACAGGTGCTGACTCTTCCAGTTCCCAGAAATGGGCAATCTGGGTGGACAGATCTGACAAGGTCATGAGGGCGACAGATGGACTGGAAGCTGGCTCATCTGAGTAGCGACCAATGACAGTATACCCAAAGACAGTGGGCATGAGACGTGGACCCTCCTCATGAAGGGTGATTGGACCTCCAGTTACCACGTCTGCATACAAATCCGCCCCAATTAGAAAGGCAATTGGTCCAGGTTTGGTGAATTCAGGATCACTCAAACTATAGGACAGATAGTCCTCCCACATGCCGGACACCAGCGTAGATTGTGGAAGGGGAGGTGTGATGGTTGGTACGATGATGGCATCAGTTTCCAAAGGTGCAGCAGTCCCAGGTGTGAGAAAAGTAACACTGATCTGACCCTTGACTTGCTGGAGTGGGGAGTGATTCACTCCTGCAATAGCTCCTCGAAATGGACGTGACGACTTCCTCAAACGGCGGGCGCAGTCCTCAGTTATAAAGGAGAAATGAGAGCCTGCATCTAGGATCCCGCGGAACTCCATCGGTCTCCCATTGGCATCCTGAATTTGAGCAACAACGGTACTCAGCAAGACTCCTGCATTAAGGTGCGTGTTGGCTCCAGCAAAACCAGATTCAGATGGCCTTGGATTCTCCCTATCAGGCACAGGGACACCCTGGGCAGTGGGGAGGTGCAACTCCGTGTGGTGACGCTTGCGGCACTCCCGGCAAAACGATGACGAAGTGCAATCCTTGGTCCGATGCGTGTTGGCAAGGCAGTTTCTGCATCCATCATAGCGTCGAAGAAGATCGAGCCGTTGAGCGGGCGTAGACTTCTGGAAGGTTGGGCACTTCAACAATCCATGGTTTTCCCGACAAATATGACAGCGAGACTTGGCAGTCGATGAAGCATCAGAACTCCGTGCCATAAGAACGGGCTGGGTAGCTTGTCTAGCAATCTTGTTTGGGCTTTTAAAAAACTTGAAGGGTGTTTTGGACGTCTCAGACTTGACACTGGGAATCACCGGTGTCATCTGGAGGACATGAAATCGATTTTGAACAAAATCTCGGAGATCCGTGAATTTTGGGAAGGGAGTACCCACGATCGAAATTTCAAATTCCCGACGAGTATAAGCGTCAAGATTGCGAAGGGCCATTTCACACAACAAGTACTCTGCCAAATCTGGAATATTCAGATTCCTCAAGGAAGAAACACTTTCGGTCACATGAGACAGGTAGGCTTGTAAGGAAGCAGCACTGGGTTCTCCTGGTGGGGATTTATAAGACAAGAAACGTTCCAAGTAAACGCAAGCGAGTTTTCGAGGATCATCATAAGTCTTGAGAAGGACGTTCCAGGCTTGGCCAAAATTCTCCCCCACTACCGCAATATGACGGACGGTGTCCTGCGCGGGACCACTAAGATAACTGATGAGATAATGGAATCTTTCAGCGTCAGTTAAACTCGGCTCCTCCCCGATCAGCGATGTGAAGAGTTGTTTAAAACTCGGCCAATCAGTCAGTTCACCATCAAAGGTCTTTATGGGGATTTTCGGTAAGATTGCTCTGGCACCGGGACGAGAAAGAGTTGAATTGTTGACCTCGGAGGGGCGAAATGCATTAGTGTTCCCAGAATCGAGTGTCTCCACAACCTGAAGATAAAAACTGTGAATTTCGAAATAAAAATCCTGAATTTCCTTGCGATAATTGTCATCCTCAGCAGTCGGGAACGGAGGTGTGATTCCATGAGTTTCACAGTAATCAATTGCTTCTTCCCATTTTTCACAAAATTTTGAGTAGGTATTTTCAACGGTTGAATACATACCCCGAAAAATATACCTATCCCTACTGGAATGGACAGCATTGAAACCTTTGTTACGAATCACTTTCAACTCCTCACCATGTGCCTTAATGATTCGCTGGATTTTAATTATGCCTCGATCAGCAACAGGAGGTATATCGGTAGGCATCACGAAAGCCAGAAATATTACAAATATCGATAATCACAACTATTACAAATCTCGATGATCACAGCTATCACAGTCTCGATGGTCACAACTATCACAGTCTCGATGGTCACAACTATCACAGTCTCGATGGTCACAACTATCACAGTCTCGATGGTCACAACTATCACAGTCTCGATAGTCACAACTATTACAAATATATATAAGTCACCGACGAGTATATAACTAATAATACGAATCTTGCAAATGCAACAACCAAGGTGATAGTTCAAATATATGCTGGATTACCAAGCAATTTTCTCCAAACTATATTATGGAGAGGTTAATTTGTCCTACCGCTCAAATCAGGGAGGTACCTACCGGTTCAGTATTCAATAAGTAGACGAACTTACAAAGGATTAACACCTATAATAATCCGATTCAAACGGAAATTTAATTTTCTATACTGATTTAATCCGGCTAGAACGGAACCAGAAATGTTGGAATGCCAAACACTGGGCTCAGTGGTAAGTGTAGGGAGGACTACCTATCCCGGCACTTAAAGAGGAGTGGACTGTGAATTATAGATTTTATGAACATATAATTTTAAATTGGGCATAAAAGATGCAAAATTATGATGGTTGTTAGAAGAACGACCACAATTAACTCTCTAGAAATTCTTATATTCTGAGAACACAAAATCGGACACCATTTTACAATAATTCACGCTTGTTGACAACTCGTCTCTAAACTCCATACTGCTATGAAACAAACCAATAACTAATAATGTTTGGCAACTTCCCAACATCACCCTCTTTCTCCTTCAAGTGGCTCCACATCCCTTCTCATTTGAGCTTGAGTTCACATAAGGTCGAAGGCGGTCAATGTGAACCACCATCTTTCTGCGATTGGGCGTCACCACTCTCACAATTATATCAGATATGCTTTTGATGATATTGCAAGGGCCAACCCATGGTCGCTGTAGTTTAGGGGAGCGACCCATGTATCGCCGTGGGTAGTGCATCCACACTTGGTCTCCAACCTTGAATCGACTTTCTACGGCTCGCCGGTCATAACGCCGCTTTGCTTCTGCAGCAACTTTTCCCATGGCTTGGCGAGCAATTTCATGTATTTCGTGTAATTGCTGTCTTAGGTCCATTGCATATTGTGTGCGACTTTTTGATTCCGGACCCAAACCCGTTAATAAATCAGACGGGACAGTGAGTTCACGCCCAAAAACCATCATTGCAGGGGAGAATCCTGTTGTTTTGTGGGTTGACGCACGGTAGGCGAGTAATGCGAGGGGAAGTTTCTCATCCCAGTCACGCTGATGGTCCTCAACAATTTTGGAAAGCATTTCCCAGAGGGTCCTGTTGAATCGCTCAACCAATCCATCGCTTTGGGGCCGCAATGGTGTTGTCCGTGTCTTATTGATGCCCAGGATCTTCATGACCTCTTGAAAAACGGTGGACTCAAAGTTTCTGGGGGGGGGGTTTCTGGGGGTTTCTGGGGGGTTTCTGGTTTCTGGGTTTCTGGAGTTTCTGGTTTCTGGTTTCTGGAGGTTTGGGGAGTTTCTGGTGGTTTCAAGAGGCAGTCCGAATCGAGAGAACACGTGTTTTATGAGCCCATTTGCTATGGTCTCTGCCTTCTGGTTGGGTACCGCAAAAACTTCGGGCCATTTGGTGTAATAATCCATAACCACAACCAAGAAATTATTACCATGGTGAGAGTGAGGGAGAGGTCCAACGACATCCACAGCAATTCGTTCGAATGGAGCTCCCACGTTGTATGTTTTCAGTGGTGCTCGAACAGGTTTCTGTCCTTTCCTTCCCCTCTGGCCACAAACTGTGCATGACTTACAAAAATCTCGTACATCTCTGTGGAGTCCAACCCAATAGAACCTCCGACGCACTTCTGTAACTGTTCGTTTGTAGCCAAAATGACCTAACTGATGCACTCGTTGAAGTACATTTTCCCTGAGCTGGCGAGGGACTACGATTTGTCTAATCGCTTGCTTGTGAGTACCACAATGATCTTCCCAAACCCGGTATAGCACATCTCCCACAAGCTCCAAAGAGTCAAATGCGGCCCACAATGCTTTTGTGTCGGCACTGTATGAAGAGACAAGATGCCAATCTGGGCGTCTTCCCTCAGCTTTCCATTCCATGACTGGACAAATATCCGCATCTAGGAGTTGCTCTTCTTTCCATTGGAGTCCTTCTTCCATTCTTACCCTGCACAATTCTACAACTTCCTTTTCTTCCTGACGGGCACAGTACCTACAACCATCGGCTAGACAAGGCCGCCGAGATAACCCATCTGCATTCAAATGAGAGGTACCACGCCGATACTCAATGGAGACATTGAAGAGGGAAACAACCTCAAGCCATCGGGCCATCTGCCCATCAGGATGCTTGAAACTTTTCAGCCACTGCAAGGAGGAATGGTCTGTTCTGACTGTAAGGAGCTTCTCATTTTCCAAACCATAAGGGCGGAAATGTTTCAATGCATCAACCACAGCCAAAAGTTCTTTCCGAGTCACACAGTAGTTCTTTTCCTGTCGTGAAAGGCACCGACTGTAGTATCCCAGGACTTTGGGATACTACAGTATCCTATTTATCCTTCTGGCTTTGCCGCAGAAGGCCGCCAGATGAGCTTCCCTCACAGCTTCGGAGCAAGTAGGATGGGCGTGGCAGGTTCTGGCGATGTCCTCAGCCGACGCGCCGTACTCCATTCCCAGGACAGCCTCGGAAATGAGTTCACCAGCGTTAGGTCCGATAATGTGAACACCCAAAATGGCGTCGGAGTGCTTGTCTGCAAGGACCTTGACGAAGCCATCTGTTTCATTGTTGGTCTTCGCTCGTGAATTGGCGACGAATGGGAATTTACCGATTTTGTACGTGATATTATCTCTCTTGAGATCTTCCTCACTCTTGCCAACCCAGGCGACCTCAGGGTGAGTGTAGATGACGGAGGGAACGCAATTGTAGTCGATGTGAACTGGACCGCCTTTGATGCCTTCGACACAGACGACGCCCTCGTCTTCTGCCTTGTGGGCCAGCATTGGTCCGTGGATGCAGTCACCGATGGCGTAGATGTTGGGTACAACGGTTTGGAACCTGCTGTTGACTGGAACACGTCCCTTTTCGTCCCTCTCAATCCCAAGCTGCTCGAGGCCGAGGTTGGTGGTGTAGGGCCGTCTGCCCACACAAACGAGAAGTACGTTTGCTTCCAGCTGTTCCTTCTTTGAAGGGTCTTTCGCGTTTTCTACGTTGACTAGAATGGTGTTTCCTTTTCTTTCAGCACCAGTCACTTTGGTTCCAAGCTTGAATTCCATACCTTGTTTAGCCAGGATTTTTTGGAAGTTCTTGGACACTTCGGCGTCAATCCCAACGCCTCCTATGGATGTCATGTATTCCACAGCGGTCACCTTAGAGCCAAGACGTCCCCAGACAGATCCCAACTCGAGTCCAATCACTTTGTTTTCTCATCGACACTGGAGCAGACATTTCCGTCATCCCTCCTACAAACACCGATCTTTCTGTGAATTCTAAGTATCGTTTATTTGCAGCAAATGGTACGGAAATTAAGACTTACGGTACTAGGCTACTCACTGTTGATCTCGGATTACGCCGATCTTTCTCTTGGCCATTTGTAATCGCGTCTGTCAGCAAGCCCATCATAGGTGCAGATTTCTTAGAACGCTATGGACTCCTAGTGGATCTCAAAGAACAAAAATTGCGGGATCAAGTGACAACCATTTCAAGAAGATGTATCGTAAGTAATAGTAAAATTCCTACTATAACGACAATAGGGGTGCGAAGTTTATCCATGAGGTACGAAGAACTGCTGGCAGATTTCAAAGACATTACTAGGCCATCGTTAGAAATAAAACCAGCCAAACACAATGTAATGCACCACATTGAAACCAAAGGACCACCTGTTGCATCAAAATTTAGACGTCTGGACCCTATAAAATTAGCTATAGCAAAGAAGGAATTCGATTTTATGTTACAACAAGGTATCTGTCGACCTTCAAAAAGCCCGTGGTCAAGCCCATTACACATGGTCCCAAAAAAGACAGGCGACTGGAGACCATGTGGAGATTACCGCGCTCTTAATAGAGTCACAAAACCAGACCGGTATCCATTACCGAATATCCAGGATTTAACCCACGATCTTCGTGGTAGACGTATATTTTCCAAAATAGATCTACTTAAAGCATATTTCCAGATACCAATGATAAGGAGCAATTATTGCTCCTGACGACATTCAAAAGACAGCAATTATCACTCCATTTGGGCTATTTGAATTCCCGCAAATGACTTTCGGACTCTGCAATGCAGCACAAACATTCCAAAGATTCATCAATGAACTGACCAGAGGACTTCCAAACGTGAGAACATACATTGACGATTGTCTAGTCTCAAGTTCATCTGAAGAAGAGCACATTCTGATCTACGCGCTTTATTCCAGAGATTTCGTGAGTATGGAGTAATTATAAATCCTGCTAAATGCGAGTTTGGTAAATCAGAAATAGAATTCCTAGGACACCTAATATCTCAGAAAGGGGTAAAGCCACTACCTTCAAAAGTTGAAAAAATTGATCAGTTTGAACCACCAAAACCATCATGGGTTTAAGAAGATTCCTAGGTCTATTCAACTTTTATAGAAGATTCGTCGACAAAGCAGCTCGTCACACAGTGGTGTTATCAAACTATTTAAAAGGGTACACTGGAAAACAAGATTCGGATATTCACTTGTCACCTGAAGCTATACAAGCATTTCAATGTTGCAAAAATGAATTGAAATCCGCTGTTATGCTAGCCTATCCACAAGCCAACGTTCCATGGTCACTAATGGTCGATGCCTCCAATACTGCACTAGGAGGTAGTGTCCAACAATTTGTGAATGAGGCTTGGCAGCCAATTGGATTTTTTTCTAGACGGCTTTCTACTACAGAAATGAACTATAGTGCCTATGATCGAGAATTACTTGCCGCATATTCTTCTGTACGATATTTTCGACATTTACTAGAAGGGAGAGTTTTTACGATCTTCACTGATCATAAACCTCTAACGTTTGCATTCCAACAAAAATTGGACAAAGCTTCCCCTCGACAAGCGCGTCAATTAGATTTCATAGGCCAGTTTACAACTGATATCAAATACTTAACAGGGAAAAATAACATAGTAGCTGATTGTCTTTCACGTCTAGAGATAGAAACTGTTGACTATGAGCAAGTAGGCTTAGAGCAAAGAGAGGAAGATCTGCCACCGTCTATCTCAGGTTCGACATTGGTCTGGAAACGGATCAAAATGTCCGGTATAGACAGACCAATCTTTTGTGACATTTCCACAGGTTTCGTTCGACCTTTTATTCCAGCTAAATTCAGGAAAGCAGCATTTGAAAGTGTCCACAAACTGTCCCACCCAGGTAAAAAAGCCACTCTCAAAATGTTGAAACAACGTTTCGTATGGTCATCTATGGCAAAAGACTGTACTGAGTGGGTAAAGACGTGTGATGCATGTCAACGTTGTAAAGTTCAACGACACACGCATGGCGAAATAGGAATTTTTCCTGCACCCTCAGAACGTTTCAGACATGTCCATATTGACTTGGTAGGACCTCTTCCATCAAGCAAAGGTTTCAGGTACGCCTTGACCTGCATAGACCGCTATACCCGTTGGCCAGAAGTAATCCCTATCGAGGATTGTACTGCTGAAACAGTAGCCGGTACATTTTATACACACTGGATATGTAGATTCGGAACACCAGAAAAAATCACATCTGATAGGGGAAGACAGTTCGAAAGTGAACTTTTTCGTTATTTGATGAAATTATTAGGTACAGCTCACACATTTACTTCGGCTTACAACCCCAAAGCAAACGGAATTTTAGAAAGATTCCATCGACAGCTAAAGTCAGCTATTCGTTGCCACGCCTCTGAGCGTTGGGTTGAAACCCTTCCTACAGTATTACTGGGTATGAGGACAGCACTAAAGGAAGACCTGAATTGTAGTACCGCTGAGCTAGTATACGGTACCACTCTAAGAATTCCAGGCGAGTTTTTGGAAGAAAGTACAACTACTCCACAACAAATTTTTGTAGACACACTGAAACAAACAATGAATCAATTACGGCCTACACCAGCTCAACATCACACTTGCACAACAGTTTTTGTACACCCTGATCTTCAAAATTGCAGTCACGTATTTGTTCGAAACGATGGAGTCAGACGACCGTTGCAACCAAGTACGACGGACCATTCCCGGTAATACATCATAAACAGAAGAGGAAAAGAAGTACCAGTAGAAATCGGGAGATTGAAGCCAGCTTACATATTTAATGACGAACTACAAGAAGAGGAGCCAAGAACAATTGCATTTCAACCTTCATTACGGGAACCAACCCAGCCACTGATACAGATTTCACCACAACATGGAACATCAAACACACCCAAGATAGAAGACCGAAGGCAACAAGCTACTCTTCCAACACATATCCACACACCCTGGATCGCAAGACCGAAGACTACTCGAAGTGGACGGACAGTTTGCTAGCCAGTCCGTTTTCAGGATATGGTTTTGTATTGAGGAGGGGGGTATTTGGGGCGTCATTTGTTTAATATTTTATTCATATTTAGGTTACTCAAAATTCCAAATTATTATTCACCTGTTCCAAATTCCCTCACCTGTTGATTTGTTTGTTCAAAATATACTCACTCGCTATTGTTCCGTTCATGAATCTACTTGCATCTTCATTTAATTTATAGTAACTTAACACGCATAATTCACAGTACAACAAACGTAAATTAATACGAATACAGTTAACAGACAACACCTTCAACATCAAAACTTCGTCCCTACAATGGTAGGTACCTGGGTTCCTTGGATATGGTATTCAGCTGCAGCTGGCGTGGTGGTCGCGGTCCCCAACAGATCCCAAGGGGTAGGGTGGCGCGAGAAAACTGTCCTTTTTTCCACGAAATTTAACTTATTATATTTTCTCGGCACTCGCGACTTTCGGGTACCCGTTAACAATGCGGCGAACTTCACTTTGAAGTCAAAAACGGCCACGAACTTGAGATTTGAGCGGCGATGATTTCGGACAAAAAAAAAGAGGTATATTGAGGTAGGTCGGGAGCCGGTGAGCGAGAGAGTTTCCAGGAAGTATGGCTCCGATTCCAGGAAAAAGGTGTGACGTCACCGTAGGCCTGATTGATCAGATCAGCGATGCTGCGCACTGTTAAGCTGTGGATGTTGGTGGCCAAAACCTCAAATAATTATGCCCAATTTAGTACATGCAAAATATGGTGCTATGTTTGCACTGAATGTTGAAAATTACGATGCTACCTACATTAAATTACGACAGTAGGCAGGTGATTAAGTAGGCATCTGCTTCAACAAGTAAACAATGATAACAATGATACGCGGGACGATTGGAAGCTCCCGTTAACAGTCAGTTTCAACGAGATAACAATAATTAGTTGGATCAGTACCAATATCAAAATAAATCTATGAAGAACAATAACGATAAATTAATTAAAAGTGCCGGGTTTATAAGATGCGTGCGTGTTAGTGTTCGAGGTAGTCGCAAATGTTCGACGGAAAACTGTAAGTTCAAACAAATAGTAATATCACTGGTATCTTTTTTATAAATAAAAAAACAGGATTTCTCCGTTTACAGAAAATATATTTATAGATAAGATCACTATTCATAGTACATCAAGTCATCCCTTAGTTCATAAATATGCTGCTTTCCATAGATCGGTAGAGCTTTGGAAAGCTTTGGAAACCAATGAATGATATCAAAAGAAAATAACTATCATCAAAAGTATAGCCGCAAGCAATGGATTGAGGAGGATCTCATTGATTCTATACGAGGAAGCAATGTGCCACACCCACTTGGCAGACGTTTTTTCTTCATCCTTCTTCCACAAAACTGCATCGTTATTCGAAGATTTTTTGGGATGGAAATTAATCTTTATCTCAATACGAATACTGAGTGCGGCTAGCGGTGGAAAAAATGAAAGTTGAGAGATTCCGACCGCAAACCAGAACAATGCGTGATTCGGAGGAGGTTCGTATTGAATTCGTGCGTTTTGAGGCGACTTCACGGTGTGAATGCCCAATCGAAACAATCGATTCCATTGTGGAAACAGGGATTGCAAACCATTACCTCATTTGGACTTTGGTGTGACAAAGTTCTAACTGCACCCCTGTTTTTTCGAGCTATTTCTTGATAAAAGGCAGTCCCTTTCGACGCACGCGTCCACATTCCATCACAAGGGGACCATGTCAACATCATGAAGAAAGAAGGCAACTAAGGAATCAAGATGATATTTATGAACAACATTATTCAGTCTGTGTGGCCGTCTGCAAAAACCGATTCCTCTCTATGTAAATGAATGATTTTACTCAGATAGTAAAATTGAAAGCAGTTGAATTACAACATCCAAAGTTGCAACGAACTAGAAAAGCGATGTCAAAACACATTTTGGGAATTACTGAGCCAATTTTGATGAAATTTTCATTTTTTGGCGGTTCATTGAATGTTCATCTCTCCACTATCTGGCCGTAAGTTACCGAGCCACGCGTGAATAGATTCTCGGACACCTGGAGTGTATGGAAATTATAAGGCTGACCGTCCAGCGATAGAGGACACCTTCTTTACTCTATTTGAGAAAATCAATATCTTTTGGCCGGATTTGATCGAAGCATAAGATCAAAAAAACGCTGCAAATCATTGCTCAAAGGTTTATTATTTTCTGTATAGATCACCCTTCTGTATAGATCACTGGTTCTCCATCAATAGCACCTACCACCATCTGTATTCTCCCTTGACCTTCCCTCTCAAATTTCAGCTTCCTGCGTTTAATAGGATTGAAAATGGCTTCGGAGCTCACTCAGCTGATCAGTGATCTGAGGAGTGAAGAAGATCTCCTCGAATGCTGGAGACGCCTGGAAGAGCACTTCCATTCAAAAGGATTGAAAATGGCTTTGGAGCTCACTCAGCTGATCAGTGATCTGAAGAGTGAAGAAGATCTCCTCGAATGCTGGAGACGCCTGGAAGAGCACTTCCATTCAATAGGATTGAAAATGGCTTCGGAGCTCACTCAGCTGATCAGTGATCTGAAGAGTGAAGAAGCCTTTGAGCAATGATTTGCAGCGTTTTTTACCCACCAGCTAGGTACTACCTACCACACCATACTGGCTTCACACCTTCACAATCAAGTTTATTAGAAAGAACTAAACGCTTCACACTCGATTCGAAAAATAGAAAGCTTCATATGGAAATTTGATTACTGGTTACGCAGAAGGCAAAACTGTATACAAATCGAAGAAATGAACCGCGATCGCATTTTAGTCCGATAAAATTTGAATGGAGATTAGACCTCTTTTGCGATTCACACTCATGATTCTGTTTTATCGAAGGAAAACCTTCAAGTACTCGTAGGGACCGAACGGTTTGTCCTACAGAGCTCCGGGTGGTCTCAAAAATTTTTAAAAATTCAATACTATTTAAAATTGGTGAAAAACGATACCTTTATTTCGAGAGTTTTCGAGCTAGGGCATCTTGAAAATTTCAACCCTTAATTTTCACCCCTTAGAAGTGACCTACATCAACCAAAAGCTTCGCGGCACAACTAGACCCCAAATGGAGCCCATATACCAAATTTGAACCAAATCGGTCCAGTGTTGCTAAGAAAAGTGCCGCGTACGGCGGACGGACGGAAATTTTTTTATTCGATTTTCGTATTCTACGTACCTTGAAACGTAAAACATCAAATTTTGAGGGGGGGGGTTAAATTTTTTTTTTCTTGCTCGATTCCAAAGGCTCATTATTGAAAATAATAAACCAAAAGAGGTACATCCATCAAACTCGCCCCCAAAAAGGTAAATAACAAGGTAAGTAGACATGAGCTACCATGGACATCAAGAGACACCAGTTGAATAGAGAAATAGTCCATTAAGGGCATCGACCTTGTTCAAGTCAATTAGACCCCTTTGGTAGTATCCAGATTGGTTTACATTGGGCCTAATCTATCACCCGCCACCGTTGACCCCATAGAAAGTAAACACACGATCGAATTTGAGGGTTCCCCCAAGGTCGAAGAGGTAATGAGGTGTCTGGCTACATCTAATCAGTTACAAACACCCTGCATAGAACCCGAAGTAATAATGAATGGCACTCCAAATCAATATACATTATTCACGAGTTCACAACAATCACGAGAAATACATTAAATGGATTCAAATTTTATTGCGAGTATTGGTAAAATTTCTTTTAAATTTGCAGATGGCTCCCTATGAAAATCATGGCCCCCGGAGTCTCTGCGCAAACGGAAAAACCTTGTAAAATACATAACTTCTACATTTTCCACCCATTTTCGGACAAATTTTCCTAGATTGTACCTACTGGTTGACGTGTAGATGGTCCCCTATGAGGGTAATGCAATTCAGATACACTTAATAAGACCTCAGTCCATTCTCCATCTCGGTGAGCACACAAATTCAAATTTCCACCAAAAGGTTCCACATTATGAAATAAATGTTACGAAGAATGTTATCATAAGTAGTGAATTATTAGGAGTGTATCTACCGAAGGTTAACGTGAGATCTCTTTGGAAGTCCTTTTTTCAACTCGATAAGCACTCGAATTCGTTCACTTTTTGTTTCCCCGCGTAGTTCAACAATACCTAACCTAAATATTGGAACAAAACTGAAGAGTGAAACACAGAAAACCCGAAAAACGGTACCGTGAACGAAAGGCTATTGAGTGGACTGCAGGCCGCTCGACCTCCCAGCTTATTCTTTCGCATCTCTCCCGTGTGTATTTCTTCTTCTTCTTCGTGTTTCTCTCCTGTTGGAATGGGAGGTGACTCTCTTCTCATCATTTAATAATAATGATAATTTCAATAATAATAATAATAATGATTTAATAAATCATTTAATGATTTATTCACATCTTATCTCCATCAGAGGAAATATTTCAAATTTGTCGAATTTCAGCTATTTCTTTTGTATCTATTCTTTATGTTTCTTTGCCGTTTGACTGGGAGCTGAGGTCGAAAACAGTAACCAAAATGTCCTCCACGTTGAGTTGAAAAATGTTTCTCCATTTTCCGTTCCAAAATCTTGTGAAATTTGCCAAATTGACGGAAATATTTACTCACTTAGTTGATGGCTGGCTATCAATCCACTTGCAAGTACAAATTATTTTATTGCTTTATATTTCCATCGGCGGAATTGGTTCAAATTTGTCGAATTTAGGCTTTTTCTTTTTTGTCTCGGAAATTTTCAGGGATCGTGCGGGTTGGCGTTAAAAAGGTGTTTTTAGGGTTTTTTTTGTGGACAAGTACTACTAACAAAAGTATAGAAATAAAATGTATAGGCGGTTTCAGCATAACATATCTAAGTAAGTACAATTTCAGAAATAAAAAATGTCAAAAAATATACACTTATATAAACAATTTATATAAATAATGAAAACCTACGAATCTTTATTGTACCCGAAAGAGTGCATAGCTAAGAGGATACTCTATGAGTTCGTGAAGAGGAGTGGATCATGAATATGGACTCCTAACATCTTGAAGCATACCCAGCACATACTAATAACTATATTATAATAATAATAACTTTACTATGAGAGTTATTGTTGGTAACTGATGATGATCTAACCGTGGGAATCGATTTATCTTTGTGACTCATTATTTTCGTGGAAATAGACTACGTTTTTCTTAACTCCGTATTTTGTTAAAATGGGTGTCCAGTGTGAGGAAGTTATACTGCCCGCCCAACTTGGCAAATATTCTCAAATGCAAAACCACTACATGCTGAACCAGTAGAAGCTGGTTTAGTCGTCGGTGAGCTGCTCATGAATGTACCTACCTTCGGTATCCTTGACTAGCTCAGTTGAGGGAGGTTCCACACTATCGATGGAAGTGGCAGGAAGAACACCATTGTCGACAATCAACAGTCTAATTGCGGTGTTTTCCCCTCCCCTCGCCTCGAGTCCCCAATACGCCCTTCGCAACCCCGATGGGCCTCTCTGAGCCTCGAATGCGCCCTTGAGGTGGATCGCAAATTCGAAAAAATGGCGCCGCCCTCGGGAGTGGGGCGCTCTTTGCGTGCAGTCGCGAGGCGCGAAGAATGCGACACGCCGGCATTTCTCGTGGTCGACGACGCTCGAAAACCGACGACAAAGAATGGGTTTACGACTGGATCCATCATCCCAACTTCACGTCTTATTTCCTTGCCGACAACTTTCAGCCCCCTAGGTGAGATTGAAAGCATGTCATGCAGAACTATCGACGGACTAATCAATCACTCAAAAAAAACAAACTTCTGCCAAGTGGGTGTGGCACATAGCTTCCTCGTATCCATAACCCGATTGTATAGATGATCCGATGCATAGTAGTTAATCTCAAAACACCGATCTCTAAGTAGGTACCTTTCACTACCCTCATAGGGGACCATCTACACCCTAATCTGGACAATCCTAGAAAATGTCATCAAATTCGGATGAAAAATTAAGTGAGTAGATGTATGTGATTGGATCAAAAAAATTCTTAGCCTTGGCTGGGATTCGAACCCGCAGTCGCTTGTATCAGTCCGAGGATGATGATTTTCATAGGGGACCGTCTACACACCAACCCGCACAATCCCTGAAAATTCATCGAAATCGGACAATAACTTCGTATAGTTATGCGCGTTACAAGGAATTGATGACAGACGGACAGACACACAGACACTCAGACAGACAGACAGACACGGAACCAAAATTGTTCAGAAAGGTCTAAAACGCAAAACGCGAGTGAAAATTTTGATTTTGGAGAACTTTTTTTTTCATCCTTGAAAAGTGAAAACAAAGCTTCCGCTACCTTGGTAGACTCGGAAGCAAAATTCTTAGCCTTGGCTGGGATTCGAACCCGCGACCCCTGGAGCTCAAATCAAGACTCTTTCCTCTGAGCTATTAAACTTGTCATGAAAAAGATTTGAGATTCTCACAGGAGACCACCCCTCTAAGAATAAATCCCTCTATGAAAAACAATTCTCTATGATTTTCATAAGGGACCATCTAAACACTACTCTGTAACATCACTGAGAATTTCATTGAAAATCGGATTGAGATTGTGGAAGTTATGGCCGTTACAAGGGATTCAGGTTTGCGCATGCACAGTGGCTACTATCAGTCCGAAGGTGGTGATTTTCATAGGGGACCATCTACACACCAACCCGCACAATCCCTGAAAATTTCATTGAAATCGGATTGAGATTGTGGAAGTTATGGGCGTTACAAGAGATTCACGTTTGCGCATGCGCAGTCGCTTCTATCACTCCGGGGATGATGATTTTCATAGGGGACCATCTACAACCTAATCCACATAATCCCTGAAAATTTCATCGAAATCGAGTTGAAAAAGTGGAAGTTATGGCCGTTACAAGGAAATTCACGTTTGCGCATGCGCAGTAGCTATTGTCGATCCGAAGGTAGTGATTTTCATAGGGGACCATTTAAATGCTAATCTGTAACATCCCTGAAAATTTCATTGAAATCGGATGGAAAATGTAGAAGTTATGGCCGTTACAAGGAATTCAGGTTTGCGCATGCGCAGTCGCTTGTATCAGTCCGAAGATGATGGTTTTCATAGGGGACCGTCGACACACCAACCCGCATAATCCCTGAAAATTTCATCGAAATCGGACAAAAACTTCGTATAGTTATGCGCGTTACAAGGAATTGATGACAGACGGACAGACACACAGACACGGAACCAAAATTGTTCAGAAAGGTCTAAAACGCAAAACGCGAGTGGAAATTTTGATTTTGGAGAACTTTTTTTTTCGTCCTTGAAAAGTGAAAACAAAGCTTCCGCTACGTTGGTAGACTCGGAAGCAAAAGAGAAAAGCATGTAGACACCCTGCTGAACGACCATGTTAGGTCAAAAGAGGGAGAACATTACTAAAAGAACAAGCTCAACTAGAGCTCAATTTTTCACATTATAAATATTAGGTATATTTCCAATATTTGGATTCGAAGTCATCGTTTCGTTATTAAAATATTGGAATACAAATATCAATATAAGCGTGACAGCATGCCTGTGGAGGACCTGGTCTCTGCCCCAATAAATTCAATCCCATAGGCTGCATGTAGCGGCGTGGAGGAGGTCACCCCACCAACCCCCCTCTACAGACCTAACAGCAAACATTGTATCAATCTAACCCTAATTGAACCATGGTATCACTAGTGTCACCCAAAACTCTCCGAAACTCCACAGCTGTCCCAAGGTGTCACTGGAGTATCCAAAATTAAACCGCATTAAATTGGACAGCAAAATTTTCGTGGGTTATTGGAAGTCTCAGAATAGTTATAACAAAAATCGCTGCAAATCATTACATAAAGGTTTATTATTTTCCTATATAGATCACTCGTTTGCAAAGAACTCGGCTGCGCCATTGTCACCACCTACCTACCTACAGCGATCGCTCTGCTAAAATTTGAATGGAGATTAGATCTGTTTTGCGATTCACATTCGTGTTTCTGATATATCGTAAGTCCAACCTTCAAGTTCTCATAGGAGGCGAACGGTTGGTCTTACAGAGCTTCGGGTGGTCTCATTCGATTCCAAAATTTCAATTCTATCTTAAATTGATGGAAAAACAATACCTTTTCAATACAACAATAAAAAAAAACAATACAATAACAATTTTCTTCCTTGGTTTCTTGGTCGATTCCAAAGGTTCATTATTGAAAATGATAAACCAAAAATTTCCGAAGAAATCAATTAAAAAAATATCAAAATTTTTGTCGTGTCATTTTTTGACTTTTAATAACTTGAATACATTAATTTTTAAATTGCAATTTAAATCTAGTTAACCTGGGGACACCTTGGGACAACTGTGGAATTCCTAAGATGTTTTCGGTGACGCGAGTGACACGATGTTCCAATTGGGGTTAATTGGGTGACGAACGGTCAGCTGTGAAGTGTTTACCCCCCAATCATATGACAATTATGGTAATAAAAAACCTCGAGTACACATATGAGTAGACATATTTTATATTAGACAATAATACAATTTCATAAGTAGACAACCTGAAACTAAATTATGTCATACAGTCCCAGAACCAATCAGCAATACTTTAGGAATCGATTCTGCATCTTAATGTGGACCAACTTTTCCCTCCTAGCACTTTTGGTTTATTATTTTCATTAATAAACCTTTGGAATCGACCAGGAAAAAACAATTTTAATCGCCCCTCAAAATATGTTGGTTTTTGTTTCAAGGTACGGAGAATCCAAAAATCGAATTACAATTTTTCCGTCCGTCCACCGTACGCGGCACTTTTCTTAGTCACCACGGACCGATTTTGATGAAATTCAGTATAAGGGTTCCATTTAGGGTCTAGTTCTGTACCTCAGAGGTCAACTATCGTATGTCCAAAATTCTCGTTATCGAGATTTTTGTTTTGTATGTGCATTCTTTCTATTGTATTTTGTATTCTATTGTATTGGTAGGCATAAACAGATTCTACAGAATTAATTTGAGCATGATAAAGTCATCAGAATGGGCCATAGGGATCAAAATAGGTGTGCCCACAACTTCTTTTGGCTCTGCTGTAAGATCGCCAAAAAGTCACTTACGATAATCGACCTCTGAGGTACAGAGTTGTGCACCTAAGCTTTTGATTGATGTCAATCACTTCTTATGGGTGAAAAATGAGGGTTGAAATTTCCAAAAGCGCCCTTACTCGAATACTCTCGAAGTTAAGGTAATTTTTTTTTTTTACAAATTTAGAATATAATTGAATTTTTAGAAACGATTGAGACCACCCGGAGCTCTGTAGGACAAACCGTTCGCTCCCTATGAGAACTTAAGGGTTGGACTTACGATAAATCAGAAACGCGAGTGTAAATCTCAAAAGAGGCCTCATTTCTGTTCAAATTTTATCTGACCAAAATGCGATCGTTGTTCGTTTCTTCGAGTTGTATACTTATCAAGTTTTGAATCCTCAGCAACCAGTATTCAAATTTTCCTTATCAATCTCTAGGGAGAATTTAGTTTTTTCGAATCAGAGTTTCATGCAACTATGTTGTGCATAGCGTCCTTAGCAAACAAGTACCAGTAATGTGGACAACAATGTTCTACAGGTAGGTACTTTCTTTACAAATAAAGTTTACATTGAAGGTTGCGTGATGATATGCTGGGTAGGTAGTACTGTTAATGGAGAAGCAGCGTTCTCCGAGTTGTACTCAGTTGTGCGTCATTAGCAACCAGTTTCAAATTTCCCAATGAAGGCACCCCAACTCCCTGTTTCTTTGAATTCAATGTGTAGCGGTTATTTCTTCCAAATAAACTTGAATGTGAGGTAGGAAGGTAGTGGCAATTGCAAAGCTATGTTCTTTGCAGACCAGTGATCTATACAGAAAATTCCACAACGAAGATAGTCTAGATATACAGAAAATTCCACGACGAGAAGATGGTCAAAAGTAAACAATAGAGACGAAGGTTTATTAAAAAATGTGGCTGCTCTGGGCGCTGATGGGTTATAAACCTTTGTGAATTAATTTGCAATATTTTTTAGGTCACTTTTTTCTCTTTAATTTTTGCTTCCGAGTCTAGCAAGGTAGAAGAAGCATTGTTTTAACTATTCATGGTTGAAAAAAAGGAGAGTTGCGTAAGCTTGAGCGATGGCTAGTAAAAAGTCCATGTGGAGAGTTTACAAGAAGAAGCCTTCAATTCAAACCCAATTTCTGGGAAAGAAGGTCCCACGCCGAGAGGAGTTTCGGAGATTCCTTGGATTCAGCGAATATTTTGTTATTAGGATTTCCAAGAAGCTAGTGGGAAGTTAGATCAGCCTGACCACGATTTTATAGGTAGAAGGTCTTAGAGTTTTTCACTGGAAAAGCGATATGTTAGGTAGGCAGTCCCAAGTGAGCAGAATACATTAATTCTTGGAAAACTTTCTCTAGACTCTTTGGAATCGGTCTGTCTGAACGCGG
>CM019180.2:35350099-35368419 GCA_009739505.2 Apolygus lucorum
TTGACATAGATGTGTCTTTTGGCTGGGTGTCAAGGAATTTTTCGCGACAATTTTTTTTGCCACAAAACATGCAACGCGGATACCACTAAACGGACAGCCACATATCGTTAGCGATGAAGCAAGGTTCTCTAAAATACTGCGATATATTCACTTAAGTGCATTCGGTGAGTTTTTTATTGTTAGGAAAAAAAAATGTTTATTCATAGAAAAAGTATAATTATAAAGTATTATTCCAATTAGTTTCAAAAAAAGTATTATTTCGAGACTGTTTATTCAAAATAATGTGTATTTACAGAAAAAGTAAATAGGCAGGTACCCACAACCATGGAAATATCCATGATCTATTGTTTTTCCCTCTAAGGGTGAATTTGATTTAAAAATTTCTTGCTCGATTCAACCAAATTTCTGGAAGTTCGCGCGTTCACTCATGTACGACTGGGACTTTTTAGTTGCTTCTAGAATTTTGCCTCAAAAAATGCAACGTGTACAATACAATCTATATAATTACAGTATATACAAAATACATTGTTATTAAATGTAACAATTATATACAACCATCGGTAGCTATAAAGCAAAATTTACGTGCAATCTTTTTTTTTAGAAATTTTTTTTTGTTTATTCATAGAAACAACGGACATATCCATGATCTACCTATTGTCTTTCCATCTATGGGAGAAATTTCATTTGATTAACAGTTATTAATTTACTTTCTACGAAAATCTTTCTATTCATTCATTATGCTACCACGCCAATGGGAATTTTTATTACCCGTTCGCAGTATGCTGATCTAAAGTAAGTTTCCTGTAATTTACGAGAATGATCACATTATTATTGTTCTCATCTCGCTCGACTCCATGAAACACATGGTGGTCGAGATAAAGTGAGGATTTTTTTATTGGAGGGAAAGGTCGGCCATATTAATTAGGGAGAAAAGGGGGACGATGTGCCTTTTTTCAAGGGTAACAACGACCGGGCGAATAACTCCCTCTGTAATGTGTCATGGGAGGTATGAGTTATGAGGATCGTAACGTTCGGAAGAGGTTAGCACCGTGTTCTCTCTAATAAGACCTTCTGGATACCGTAGAATGACAAAAAGGCTTTTTTTCAAGGACTGAAACATTAATACGTTAATTGGTGACCCTTTTTTTTTTTGTAGAGGGAATTGATGTTTCAGAAAAATAATCATTGGTACATTCGCGAATGCACATAAGTTACCTTTGGTGTCACGATAATAAAATCGAAGTATAGAATAGAACCGGCAGTATACCGAGAGGGATTTAGGCGACGAAGTGAGTGTCCTCATCCACTACAGATGGGCTCTACAATTATTGGTTTCAAACCATCAATCTTCTTTGTGAGTGTCGCCTAATTCCGGCGACCGAACATCTCTCAAGAGTTGATCACATGTTATTTGCAATGTTCTGATAACACTTTACCTATTGGTTTTTATTTCGACCGATCGAACATCACACCTGCTTGAAGGGAGCTGCCTCAGGTTGATTGATGGTTTACAAGAGCTTTGACTCAAAAGACGTTCAGCAGAGTAGAGTAGGGTAGTCACACCCCCCTGAGCTGGTCTCTCGCATGGCTAGTAGATAACAAGGGAGCTATTGAGCGTACCATCAATCTTCAGGTTACTAGATGTTGACGTGGGTCTTGAAGTTTCGCAGGGTGGTCCACTTCAAAGGCTTTAATTATAATATAATATTAGCTAATATCCTAATACATAAAACCCCAACCGTATGTACGTAAGTACGTAAGAGTGGTAAGTCGCCCACCCCACGCCCACCCACTTGGCGGCCCACCCCCCCGCGCAAGTTGGGAAATACCTACTCCGTGCCGCCTCCGCCCTCATAGAAGGTGGAAAAACCCGGTGTTTCAGGAAATACCTACTCCGTGCAACTTGACGAAGACATTCTATCCATCCCTTCCAACTGCCATTTTTTGGAGGTTTCTGTTGATTCGCCTTAGTCTCTGATAATCAGAGTCTGATTGCCTCCGCTAGTTACGATTTGCTTCATCGTACATGACAGCCACTACTGCAGAGCGGCCCGGAGGCTCTTTCGTTAAAGAAAATTAGGTATGTTAATTATTTTCTGTTCATTACGCTCATTCATAGGTACAGTTGAATGTTACGTTTCACGTTTTAACCCGGGTTCGAATCCAAGCCGTGACATAAAATTTTTTTCTTTTAATAAATTACGTGTTTATCTGCGATTTGTTTTTGCCTGCTTTTAGTAGGCTTTTCAGCTGGTATTACATAATATAATAATAGTCTCGTGTGACTTTCCTGGAATACTAATTTCTCAAGATATTATGGCTCAAAATTTGGATTGTAATAGTTAATTAAGTTAATTCCCTAGGATTTCATTGAAGGATCCTGGCACATGAGACAAATAAAAAGGTCTCCCAAGTGGGTCTGGCAAATGATTTTCTCGATTCCAGATTACGATTGTTTAGAAGGTGGGTTTCGTAGGGAACAATCTATACTGTCTACCACTGAAACTTTACCGAATTCCGAAGGTACAAGTTTTGGTTGTTACAATAAATTCACTTTAGAGCTTGTGTTAAAACTACCAACGATCCAATCACAATAATTGTGATTCAATTATTGAATCGATTGGCGACCATTTCAAGCCTCAAAATCTCTGAGAGTTTTATTGAATTTGGGTGGCGGAGTTTTGCCCGTAACAAGGATTGTAGACTCACAGCCAAATGACAAACACACATTCACACAGACAGACGAGAAACCAAAATTGTTACGAAATATTCATTTGAGCCCCTGAAAAGTCATGGAAATCTGTTTTTGAGATAAAGCATTTGTTGCGTCCAGCTTACTGAAAAACTCCCAAATTTATGTTGCCCATCGAACTTGTGAACTTGTGATGCCTTCTCTTGGGCTATTCTCGAAGCGCTAGACTTATGCCACTAGGCCAATAAACGAAACTGAATGTTCATATTACGTTTCCGCACTTATCTCCGTTTCATCCGAAATTTGACTTATGCCACTTGGCTTTTCAGGGGCTCATTTCGTGAAATGCGAATGGAAATATTGATTTTGAAGGATATTTCTTTCTTTGAAAGGTGAAAACAATTCTTCCGCTTGACTGCCTTCGTAGACACGGAAAATGTATTTGTAAACCTCTCGTTATTACGGTATTTCCCAATGAAAAATCCGGGAACTTTGAAGATGAGGTACCTTTGAAACTTTAGTGTATCTACTTCAGCATAACATTGAAAACTCACAAATGTGTGATTCCTGAACCATGAGGTTCTATCAAGTCTATTGCCAGGTACAAGGAGTAAATAGAGACCAGTAAACATCGCGGTGTCTTTGTATTCTCAGAAGTGTACTATAACAAGAGGGCTTTTGAAATAAGATTCATTCGACGTTCTCTACTGAATAATATTCTCCATGTCAGTGGATAGATGACGATGTCTCGCGTAGCTCCGGCCGGTGAGTTGTTCAGTTATCACGACGTGTGTGATTTATAAATAATATTGCTGGAAAAATGAATTTGTGGCAAACTTTTGGCATCTCAATTTGAACTTTCGGCAAATCCATTACGTTTCGACAATTACTGGAGTCCTTGTCCACCTTTTTTCCTTCATCAATTTTCAATAAAGTGTTTTTTCTCTCTCTCTAAAAAAAAAAAAAATTGCTGGAGCTGCAGAATTGAAAATTACAGATAGAATAATAAATATGGCTTTCGTGTAAAATTTAATAAAACGAACTTGGTCAGGTTTTGGAAACACTCCTAATTTATTCTCCGTTTAACAATAAATGACACTGAAGCTCTAAATTATTTACATATTAAGTTTTTATTTTCATACGCAGGTAATTTTAATTTTAGATATCTACTTACGTGACCAGAATTCCTATTTCGTTCATAATTATTTATTATCATTGATCATTTATTTAGCTGAAAATAACTCAAACCTTCACCTCCACAGTTGAGCTTTGTGTTACGCACACTAGAGTATGAACATGCTTATTAATGAGCAGGTGGACAATGGTTATTGATTGAAAGGAGGCTGTTGCTTGATGATAATTCCCTTTGAATTGGCGAGGGGAGTTGGGATACCAATCAGCGACGGGTTAATGGCAGGTGCTCTTTGAGTCCCTGTAGTAACAAGATCAAAAGAGCACTGAGAAATCAATACGACGTTATGTATTTAACGGTCATTGTTGTGTCAGTAACTACATAATGGAATGAATCCCCAAGTGTGATGGCCCAAAACCAACATACTGTTTGCACAGGGTATGTTTCGAAGATGTTAAGAGTCCATATTCATGTTTCTTCACGAAATCACAGAGTTAGTACCGACTTGGGTGTTGCATTTTTGGATACTACGAATATACACAGGTTATCGTTATTTACATAAATTGTTCATACAGGTATATACAGGGTGAGTCAAGAGAGTTGGATGCTTTTGGAACGGCTATTACTCAGATCACCGACCTATCCCAGTGTTGGGAGGGGTCTCTTCGTGTTGCTGAAGAGCGGAAGTTTTTTTTGGTTAGTTGCTAAGATGGTTTGGACCGATCAACAAAGGGCTTTTGCCCTCAGGCGGTTTTTCGTGAATAACGAGTCGATCATACAAACCCAGCGCGATTTTCGTGCCGAATACGCGATCCCCCCACGCGGAGTGATTCCTAGTCGAAACACAATCCTTCGTTGGGTTAATAACTTCAACGAATCAGGAAGTGTTTTGAAAAAAAAAAAAAGGACCGGTGGGACCCGTACAGCTCGGACGCCAGAAAATGTCGATAGAGTCCGGGTAGCAGCCCTCACCGTTCGATTCGACGTCAAGCTGCACATATCAACCTACACTATTCGACAGTGCGTCGCATTTTGAAATTGGACTTGAAATCCTTATAATCCTTATAAGGACATCATCCTTATAAAATGATGATGTGCCAACACTATTTCGGGTCGAACTTTTTTGGTTTTTCACTCAATGGGGTATTTCGGTGGGTCGGAAATTCAGGTTTTTGACCTCAAATTTGGATTCAGCACCCTTGAAAACCTATATACACCAACTATTAGCCCAATGATACTATAACATATGGTAGAAAAATTAATTAAAGAGATCACACGTTTGAAAAAGGCGGGCCGCTATAAATGCACACACACTAGGCAAGGACTACGCTGCGGACAGCCCCGCGCGCGTGTGTGAGTAGAATGTTGTAGTATCCAAGAGGGGTTTCTGTGCATGGATACTTTTTCAAAGACAGTTGGCTAGCTACGTCACGATTGGCTAGCTACGTCACACCATTCAAATCTTCAACTTTCCTTAGCTTCTCTGATTTTTTAAAAACATTTTCTCGACGAACAGACCCGATTACCGTAATTCCTGAGCCATACTCTTTTGAAAAAAAAATAAAAACATATTGTTTAGTAATGCATGCATTCCAGGGGACGTCCCATTGGATAAGCATTAGATCAGTTAAACCAGTTGGTAAGCGATAAAACTGTTTCACTCGATGTAATTTATTCATTACTTTAGGCAAGAAATACTGACCCCCCCCCCCCCGCCATTATCCACCTTAACATTTCTAGCGGCATGGGAGCCTCGAATCTGAAGAGCATTTTAAAATCCATGATCTACGATACCCAACATGCGAATTCGAGTTACCCCCCCACCACCCAAACGCCAACAATGGTGCCAGTCTGGCACCAAAGCGGAAATACGTCGTAACATTGAACTTTCATCTGTTAGTTTTGGTAGGCAGTCCGTCGAAGTTCACATCCGTATTCAAGGTGAAACACAAAAAAAAAAAAAAAAACACGAAATAAGCGGTTTATGGCATCATGGCACCATGGTGGCACCACTATTAGTTCCATGGTGGTACAGAGAATAATTCATGAAAATTCGGAGGTATAATGAGAATTTTTCCTCAATTTCAAAGCTTGGGTACAATTAGTAAGTAGTAAAGGAACCAAATAATTGAAAAATCGGATATTTTGTGAATATTATCCCCCCACTCACCCCCTCCCCTTGCGAATTTTGGTACTCTGGTAAAATCATGTTCAACTCGGAAGTTATTTGAGTCAAACAAAAAAAGAAACACGCAAATCGGTTGGAAATTGAGGCCTGGGCAGAGTTTACAAGATTATGCACGCAAACGCACGTTTTTTAGGACGTCCCACAGTAAGACTTGGGCGTCCTTATGCGATCGATCTGAGGTGAAGTTGGACAACACTCAACAGAAAAAAAAAATAACCACACAGTAATCCGTTTTAGACCATTCTGAATCCAAATCAGCGAAAAAAACCATAGGTGTATGTCTGTGTGTGTGTGTGTGTGTGTATGTGTGTATGTGTGTATGTGTGTGTGTGTGTGACAAAATCTTGTGTCGTCTGCACAGGCCTTAGTACTCAACCGATTTTCCTGGTTCTTTTTTTGTTCGACGCGGAAAAACTATCTAGTTGTGCACTACGTCGCCGGAATTTCGAATTTTGCCTTTTAAGGGGGGGAAAGGGGGGGTTGATGCTCAAAAAACGTGCGTTTTTGGGCATAATCTTGTGTACTCTGCCCAGGCCTCAGTTCTCAACCGATTTTTGTGGTTCTTTTTTTCATCGACGCGGAAAACTATCTAGTTGTGCACTACGGCGCCGAAATTTCGAATTTCGCCTTTTAAGGGGGGGAAAGGGGGGGTTGATGCTCAAAAAACGTGCGTTTTTGGGCATAATCTTGTGTACTCTGCCCAGGCCTCAGTTCTCAACCGATTTTTGTGGTTCTTTTCTTCATCGACGCGGAAAACTATCTAGTTGTGCACTACGGCGCCGAAATTTTGAATTTTGCTTTTTAAGGGGGGGGGGGGAAAGGGGGGGTAATGCTTAAAAAACGTGCGTTTGCGGGCATAATCCTGTAAACTCTGCCCAGGCCTCAATTTCCAACCGATTTGTGTTTCTTTTTTGTTTGACTCAAATAACTTCCGAGTTGTACATAATTTCACCTGAGTACCAAAATTCGCAAGGGGAGGGGGCAAGTGGGGGATAATATTCATAAAATATCCGATTTTTCAATATTTCGGTTCCTTTACTGCTTACTAATTGTACCCAAGCTTTGAAATTGAGGAAAAATTCTCATTATAGCTCCGTATTTTCATGAATTATTCTCTGTACCACCATGGAACTAATAGTGGTGCTACCGTGGTGCCAGGACACCATAAACCGCATATTTCGTGTTTTTTTTCTTTTTTTTGTGTTTCACCTTGAATACGGATGTGAACCTCGACGGACCGCCTACTAAAACTAATAGATGAAAGTTCAATGTTACGACGTATTTCCGCTTTGGTGCCAGACTGGCACCATTGGTGAGGGAAGGGGGGGGGGTGAGCTCGAAATCGCATATTGGGTATCGTAGATCATGGATTTTAAAATGCTCTTCAGATTCGAGGTTCTCATGCCGCTAGAAATGTTTTGTTAGATAAAGGTGAGGGGGGGGGGGGTCACTATTTCTTGCCGAAACAAATAAACCAAATTACATCCAGTGAAACAGTTTTATCGCTTAACAACTGGTTAACTGATCTAATGCTTATCCAATGGGACGTCCCCTGGAATGCATGCATTACTAAACAATATGTTTAAGCATTAACCCCCCCTTTCCCCCTCTTAAAAAGCAAAATCCAAAATTCCGGCGCCGTAGTGCACAACTAGATAGTATTACGCGTCAAACGAAAAAAGAACCACGAAAATCGTTTGAGAACTAAGGCCTGGGCAGAGTACACAAGATTATGCCCAAAAACGCACGTTTTTCGAGCATTAAACCCCCCCTTTCCCCCCCTTAAAAGGCAAAATTCGAAATTCCGGCGACGTAGTGCACAACTAGATAGTTTTCCGCGACGAACAAAAAAAGAACCAGGAAAATCGGTTGAGAACTAAGGCCTGTGCAGAGTACACAAGATTTTGTTACACACACACATACACCATGTACGATACCACACACATACACACACACACACACACAGACATACACCTATGGGTTTTTTCGCGGATTTGGATTCAGAATGGTCTAAAACGGATTACTGTGTGGTTATTTTTTTTTCTGTTGAGTGTTGTCTTCCTTCACCCCAGATCGATCGCATAAGGACGCCCAAGTCTTACTGTGGGACGTCCTAAAAAATTGACCGAAATACCCCATTGCAAGAAGGTGACTATCAACAGCGTAGAGAGTTTTGTGAAAGGATGAGGGGTGTGTTTAACGACAGTGACAGGGTCGTTTTGTTCCAGGTGATGAAGCTCATTTTCATCTTGATGGGTTTGTAAATAAACAAAATTTTAGATATTGGGGAACGGAGAATCCTAGACTCAGTCACGAAAGAAAACAAGTTAAGTAAGTAAGTAAAAAAGTAAGTATAAGTATAAGTATAGTAAGTAAGTATAAGTTTATTTTCTTGCATAGTCAGCGTGTAACAGTATGGTGCGCTGTTGGTGAAAAACATGTAATCGGTCCTTTCTTTTTCGAAGAAGATGGTGTGACTGCTACAGTTAACACCGGTCGTTATGTAGCCATGCTAAACGATTTTTTCTTCCCACAACTTCGACGTCTTCGTGTCCCAATAACTAACGTATGGTTTCAGCAGGATGGTGCAACTTGCCACACCTCTAACATCACTATGGACTTGCTCCGTAGAAAATTTCTTGGCCGCTTGATTTCCCGACGAGGCAACGTTCCTTGGCCCCCCCGCTTCCCGACCTATCTCCCTGTGAATTTTTTTGTGGGGATATCTTAAGGAAAGAGTGTACAAAGGTAAGCCACGAACCCTGAATGATTTGAAAGAGGCCATCACCACAGAAATTAATAACATTTCTGTGGAAACCTTGACTGAGGTGATGAGAAATGCATCCAGGCCGATGGACACCATTTGCTCGATGTGATTTTTAAAAAGTGATGTACATTATTTAATTTCCATATATAAGTAACATTTTAAGACCAATAAAAACTTTCTATGTTGTAAAATAACCGAGTTATGATTTTGTGAAATTCGTCCTAATCTCTTGACTCACCCTGTATTTACAATTGTTTGACGATTTTTTTTTACTTGTTTTATTGCACCAAGTTACGACTTATAAGCAACATTTCTGATACATAGTTGGTGTACGTTTAGAAAACTTAGTTCTTATTGTCCTGAAAGTTGCACTTCATGATGGTCACACTAAGTGGATTAGATCGTGTGGCTTGGTTCTCTTAACTCTTCTAAGCAGATCATCTGCGTTGAGAAGCTGGATGACATCCTCATTTACATGATCCTGGAGCCTCGAAAGGTGATTCATGGCTCGGCTGCGAATGACCTCATTGACAGATTCAATCAGCTCGTAGTGAAGTCAGTCATTTCTAAAGTATCTGTATGCATCAACGCAGCATCGCAGTACATTATTCTGGAAGTGCTGAATCATGTTTCGATTGCTCTGGGCTGTGGGGGTGCACACAGTTGTGCACCGTAAGTCCAGACAGGCTTTAGGACTTGCTTGTACAGTATGAACAACAGTGAACAGACAATTTTGAACGTCGGCCCATTAGCCGGTACAGTTTTCTGAATTCAATCAAAAGCTCAGCTTTTTTTTCTCGACGAGGGACTTCCACCTTAGTTTGGCATCCAGCGTCATTCCAAGATATTTGCACTGACTTAGTCTCATTCATTCTAACTCTCCATCTCACTGTCTTATCATGAATGCGGGAGATACAGAAATTTAGCTTGGTAACTGATTCACTTTTTGTTTCCCCAGTCGCTATAATTGCAGTATCATCCGCAAACGTAGCGTGGGTATTACCTTCAGTGTCTAGTAAGTCAGAAGTGTGAAGCAGGTACATTAGTGACAATTATTGATTTCTAAAATTGTTACTAGGCTTCCTGTTAGCTCTTGTCACCACCTTCGTTACTCTTGAAGGATGGAGTTCCCATTACTGGTTGGTGTTTCTGTTGCGCTACATCTTCAGCTCTAACAGTATAGGAACAAGATTTTTTCTCTTAAAAATAACTGAACTCTTCTGAATCAGAGCTTGCCACTGACCATTGCCACCAGGTGGCCGTAGTTCTGAGCTGGGAGCTCTTATACCTCAATGCCGCCACCAGTGGCGTATGGATGCTAATTAGGTTGGTGGCTTACAAGCAGGTACTTGATGAGCAAATAATTGCATTACAGTGTAGGTAATGTCATAATTAGGTACCTACCAGTGAAATTTGACATGTTCTGGATACCTATGCCTGTGTTGTCAGATCAAATAGATCTGACTACCACATAAAATTCCAATAAAGAATGGAGCAACAAATCGCAACAAAAATACAATTACATAGCCTGGTTAGTTAAGGCAAGCTGATTCTAGCTACATCCTGAGAAAGTCTCGATTATGGCAGGATTTATTCTTTTATACAATATTTTTTTGTTCTTTCCTGGCAGTTATTACAATCAATATCACCATGTTTAACTAACGCCAATTCTTCAGGAGTACCGACTGGCCGTCCGAGAAAAACCAACAGAAAAATCCCGTTGGGAGTGATGGGTCGTCATCACCTCAATACCATAGAAAAAACTCTCAAAACCGATCCTGTCAATTTTATCCACTCGTTGCCATTGATTCCGACTACGAGGACATCTTTTCTGCCGTGAGCCCTTTCGTATTGTAGAGCTTTCAATTTACATACATTGTATAAGACAATTTTTGCTTTCATGATAATTTTGTAAGTTCCGCGAGCAAGTCAGATGACTGCTCAAAATGAACGAAAAGAAAAGTACTTCTTGCCTTATTTGGGACGAGAGTATTGCCCACAAAAGTAGCACACATAATTATATCTATGAGAAAATGACCTCCTGATGGGTGTACTGCTGGTAAAAACTTAGGTCAAGAAATAGGGTCGAATATTGGACATCGATTACATTACGCCCATTGGAATTTGTACAACTAACTTTACACCCAACAGGAAGCTATTTTGATTTATTATTTTTAATAATGAACTTTTGGAAACTACCAAAATAAAAAGTTACCCCCCCCCCCCCATCAAAATTTGTTGTTTACGTTTCAAGGTACGTAGAATCCGAAAATAGAATAACAAATTTTCCGTCCGTCTGCCGCGCTATGCGGTACTTTTCTTAGTAACTATGGACCGCTTTGGTTGAAATATGGTGGGCTCCATTTGGGGCTTAGTTGTTCCCCGAAGCTTTTGGTTGTTTTCTGTCACTTCTTATATGAAGGTGTTGTTTATTCATCAATTTAAAATAGTATTGAATTTTTAGAATCGAATGAGACCCACTCATAGCTCCGTAGGACAAACCGTTCGCTCCCTAGAACAACTTGAGGGTGGAACTTACGAGAAATCAGAAACACGAGTGTGAATCGCCAAAGAGGTCTAATCTCCGTTCAAATTTTATCTGACCAAGATTCGATCGCTGTTCGTTTCTTCGAGTTGTACTCAGTTTTGAGTCCTTAGCAACCAGTATTAAAATTTCCATAGAAGTAACTCCCTATTTCTCCGAATTGAGTGTGAAGCGTTTATTTCTTCCAAATAAACTTCATTGAGAAGTAGGTACCTATGGAGTAGGTAGGTATTGACAATAGCAAAGCCATGTTCTTTGCTTTTTTTTGGGTGGTATTTTTTTTTTTTTTTTTGGTGGTATGTTCTTTGCTGACGAGAGATCTACATAGAAATAATAAACCTTTGTGTAATAATTTGCAGCGTTTTTTTCATTGGTGATTTTATTCAAGTTGGCGATACTGTACTCTAAGTTAGGAATGGAGTACCTAGGTATAGTAGGTACCTAATACACTCGTGGACTTACAATAAAATGATTACCATAATTTGTGATACAATAATACATTATTGACAATTTTGGCTCTTACTACAGTTCATAAGGTTAGGAGTGGAAGGATTTAGGTTCCCATGAATACATAAAACCTAGATCAAGAAAGAGTCACGTATGACCTGTTTTCCATTCAGAATAGGTAGTTCATGGTTTCTTGGGTTATGGCGAATGGATTAAGGTTGATAATTAATGACTTTAGCAGTCCCGCGAACTATGCCTGTGGTGGCTTCAATGTATATAAATCACACTCCGATTTGTTATGAACGATACCCAATTCATAAATATCGAAATATATTTAGTTAATTAATAACTTAAAATTATGTTCAATTATTAGGTAGAAATATGAGCAGGTTATTCCAATAGAATATTTTTCCAGCTCTATTTCATGACTTAGGAACTGTTAATGGCGTCTGAAAAAAAAATCGATTATTTGAAGAAAAAAAAATTGATGTGTGGAAAAATCTATGTATTCTATAGTGGATTCAACTTCAAACAACAATTTACAATACCTAATAAATTTACAATTCGGCAGGAAAATCCTTTAAATTCTCGTTCGGAGGGATACCGACCTTCAAGGACACCAGAGCTTAACTACAAGGGACATCGCCATTGAGACATAGATTTTTATTAAATAATAATAATAATGATAATTAAACAACCTGTAGTTTGAAAAAAACCAGTCATGCAACATTGCCTCATCGAGACAAATCGCTTATATAGGTATTTTCTTCGTACTCTCTTTCAATTCGCTAATTGAATAATTTCTTCTTTTTACATGACTGCTTAGGTAAACGATTATGTTGGGTAATATAATCGTACAACTATACATTATATTCATACGTTTATGAAACCAGGGTGAAGGAAATTTGGGAATCGGGATTAAAATTAAGTTCGCGTTACCATTTCTATCATTTCACTTGTTGCTTTGTTTCATTCATCTCACTTGCTTTTTATTTTCTCCATGGAAGTCACTCCAGATCACAGCTTGTCTCATAGATTTATATTGCTTTCCCAGGGAATCACGCGATGCACTTAAGAAACCTTCTGCTCCGACATTTGACCAACCAGAGCTTCCGTTCAAACAGTGAGTGGTAACAATCCGTTCGCCTGCAATCCAAATAACCCATCTAACGCCCATCTCACAATAACTAACGTAGTAAAGAATAAGCATATCATTGTAAAACCTAACCATATATGGAGTTCCTAATATTAGATAACGTAGAAATTAAAATAATAATCTTACTAACATACCCAACTTAGCGCCTAAATAATTTAATTCTGTTTCCAATATCTCTGTATGATTCAATTGTTAGCTCAGCAGAATTTTACTGATGCAATGTCTTAATGAATTCATGACTTTCGTCCTTTTACCTGATTAATTTAACCATGTCCTTACTCGGAACTGCTTATCATACGTTCATAATCGCGTTCCCGCTCATTTTTAACAGTAGGTGGAAAAGGTACAACCTA
Organism: Apolygus lucorum; assembly: GCA_009739505.2. Classification (NCBI taxonomy): domain Eukaryota; kingdom Metazoa; phylum Arthropoda; class Insecta; order Hemiptera; family Miridae; genus Apolygus; species Apolygus lucorum. Next base: position 35,363,380 of record CM019180.2, read on the forward strand.
GAGTATATTTTTCATTAGCAAACTTCACTATCCTTGTTGTACCTGTTTCAAACAGAAAGTTATCGACAAGAGCGAAGGAGACCATTATGAAATGGAAAAACGACCTTCCATCGCCACCGTAAGTAAACGATTCAAGTTCGGATTAGGTTACTCGAGATCGATCAGATATAATCCCAGTTTCATTTCAAAAAGAACAATCAGATGTTACTATTTGCAGGTCATTCTTAACTTCTTGGGCGTCCAAGTTCCTAGCGTTTGCTTCAAGAACGAAGACCTCATCGACGTAATTATTTCAATTTCCTCTGTTAATTCAAATTAAATTTAAATTTTGTAATATCTTGATGTCACATTTTAAAGTCATTTCGACTCATGAAAAATTAGGCTACCTACCGAGAAAGTTGTACACTTGAGAGTTTTGTACACACTGAACTCTCTAGAAAGTTCTTGGATGAAATATTCCAATGCATCATTGTAGGTACCTACTACCTTCCGAAATGTTTCGTTCCGCTCGGATTTGAGAGGAGTTAAATACGCTGCAAATTATTACACAAAGGTTTATTATTTTTCTATATAATATAATATATAATATATAGATATATTATATCACTCGTCTGCAAAGAACATAGCTTTGCTATTTTCACTACCCACTAACCATATTTTGGCTTCACAATCAAGTTTATTTTGAAGAAATAAACTCTTCACACTCAATTCGAAGAAGTTTTGGGTGCCTCAATTAGGAAATTTTGATTGCTAAGGACGCAAAACTGAATACAACTCGAAAAAACGAACAGCGATCGCATTTTGGTCAGCTAAAATTAGGACGGAGATTAGGCCCCTTTTGCGATTAACACTCGTGTTCCTGATTTATCGCAAGTCCGACCCTTAATTTCTCGTTGGGAGCGAACGGTTTGCCCTACAGAGCCCCGCGTAGTCTCTAAAAATGCAATACTATTTCAAATTAGTGAAAAAACTATATCTTTATTTCGAGAGTTTTCGAGCTAGGGCACTATTGAAAATTTCAACCCTTAGTTTTCACCCCTTAGAAGTTACTGACATCAACCAAAAGCTTCGCGGCACAACTAGACCCCAAATCGAGCCCATAATATGGCTATCATAGATTTGGTATGACATAATATGTCAAATTTCATCAAAATCGGTCCATGGCAACTAAGGAAAAAGCCGCGGACGGACGGAAACATTTTTATTCGATTTTATTTGGATTCTACGTACCTTGAAACGTAAACCATAAAATTTTGAGGGAAGGTGGGGTTAAAAAAATGTTTTCTTTGTCTATTCCAAAGGTTCATTATTGAAAAAAAATATACCAAAATGTAATACCGTTTTGAATTGATGGAAAAACCATACCTTTATATAACGACATTTTGAGCTAGGGATTTAAAAAATTTTAGTCCTTATTTTTTAGGGGCACGATTAGACCACAAATGGAACCCATATAACCAAATTTCAAATTGGACGGCAAAATTGTTATTAGATTTATGGATTCTTCGTATCTTGAAACGTAAAAAACGTGCACTACGGCGCCGGAATTTTGATTTTGCTTTTTAAGAGGGGGAAAGGGGGGGTTAATGCTTAAAAAACGTGCGTTTGCGTGCATAATCTTTTAAACTCTGACCAGGCCTCAATTTCCAACCGATTTGCGTGTTTCTTTTTTTGTTTGACTCAAATAACTTCCGAGTTGTACATGATTTTACCAGAGTACCAAAATTCGCAAGGGAGGGGGTGAGTGGGGGATAATATTCACAAAATATCCGATTTTTTAATATTTTTGTTTCCTTTACTGCTTACTAATTGTACCCAAGCTTTGAAATTGAGGAAAAATTCTCATTATACCTCCGGATTTTCATGAATTATTCTCTGTACCACCATGGAACTAATAGTGGTGCCACCATGGTGCTAGGACATGGTGCCATGATGCCATAAACCGCTTATTTCGTGTTTTTTTTTTTTTTGTGTTTCACCTTGAATACGGATGTGAACTTCGACGGACTGCCTACTAAAACTAACAGATGAAAGTTCAATGTTACAACGTATTTCCGCTGTGGTGCCAGACTGGCACCATTGTTGGCGTTGGAGTGGTGGTGGGGGGGGTGAACTCGAATTCGCATGTTGGGTATCGTAAATCATGAATTTTAAAATGCTCTTCAGATTCGAGGCTCCTATGCCGCCAGAAATGTTAAGGTGGATAATGGTGGGGGGGGGGGGGGGTCAGTATTTCTTGCCTAAAGTAATGAATAAATTACATCGAGTGAAACAGTTTTATCACTTAACAACAGGTTAAACTGATCTAATGCTTATCCAATGGGACGTCCCCTGGAATGCATGCATTACTAAACAATATGTTTTCAAATGGAACCCCCCTTTTTCATTACAGATTCGGATTCTACGTCAAATTTCATGAGAAATTCATACCCACATCGATTTGTTTTATTGCGCGCAACCTGGCTTTTTGAACACTCTAAGTTGCGCATCTCCACAATTGCGCAAAAATTAGGTTTTGGAGAACCCTAAGTGTGGCACATGTTTTTTCATCATTTCTTAACGCTGAATCACATGGTGACATCCGTTTTTCAATTTGAATGGAATTTTCCAAAATAGCGGCCAAAAATTCGGTTGTTTTTAGTGAAAAAATCGCTCTTTTTAAATCGTTATGAGTTTTTATGTAATTTTATTGAGTTCAAGCATGATGATGCTGTCAGTTTTTTATTTTCAACTCCACCGTAGACGGCCCCAAGCCCGTGGTTCAAAAGGAGATGAGAAAATAAAAAATAAACATGATTTCGACCTCAAAACTGATGTTTTCGTGAAAGAACTGTTAATTTTTCCTCTTAAATCTTGGTTTTTCTCAATACGGATGTCACCATGTGATTCAGCGTTAAGAAATGATGAAAAAACATGTGCCACACTAAGGGTTCTCCAAAACCTAATTTTTGCGCAATTGTGGAGATGCGCAACTTGGAGGGTTCAAAAAGCCAGGTTGCGCGCAATAAAACAAATCGATGTGGGTATGAATTTCTCATGAAATTTGACGTATAATCCGAATCTGTAATAAAAAAGGGGGGGTTCTATTTGAAAAAATGAAGTTAGTGTCAATTGCGCACGATTGCGCGCAACTTTTTTGCGCAAAAGTATTTTTCCTGAGATCCTCACAAAAAATCATGATGAATTGCGTTGGTCGGAATTTTTTACGTTGTATTTTGCGGAAATGAAGGGGGGTGTAACCTTTTCGTGAAACACCCTGTACTCTTGATCAAAATTAGAGCACCACCATCTATTTCTTCTCTTGTCCTCTTCTTTTTGGTTTATTATTTTCAATAATGAACCTTTGGAATCGACCAAGAAAAAAAAAATTTTAACACCCCCTCAAAATTTGATGGTTCACGTTTCAAGGTACGTAGAATCCAAAAATCGAAAAAAAATTTGGCCGTCCGTCCACCGTACGCCGTACGCGGCACTTTTGCCACTTAGCATTGACCGATTTTGATGAAATTTGGTATGTAGGCTCCATTTGGGGTCTAGTTGTGCCCCGAAGCTTTTGGTTGATGTAGGTCAGTTCTAAGGGTTCCAAAATCAATTTTGAAATTTTGAAAACGCCCTAACTCAAAAAATTTTGATATAAAGGTATTGTTTTTCCTTCAATTTAAGATTCTATAGAATTTTTAGAATTTTTTGAGACCACGCGGAGCTCTGTAGGATAAACCGTTCGCTCCCTACGAAAATTTGAGGGTTTATATTGAAATATATATATATACATCAAAACTCGAGTGTGAATCGCAAAAGAGGCCTAATCTCCGTTCAAATTAGAGCTGACCGAAATGCGATCGATGGTTGGTGATTATGTAGACGAGTGATCTATACAGAAAAATAATAAACCATTGTGTAATAATTTGCAGCGTTTTCCCTTGTCAAGTTGATATCCATTTGCACACATTGTTTGCAAAACAAAAGGAAAAAGATAACCAAAAAAGGCACAAATTCGAGAAAAAAGATGTTTTTAATAAATGAAAGAAAAATGTACTTCTTGTGGTAAAATGATAAAAATTGAAAATTTGATTAAAAAAAAAAAAAAAAAAATTTACAGGTAGGAGGGGTAGTTTTGTTTACAAACTCGGCGCTTTGCGCCTCGGCGGGGGGCTCCGCCCCCCTGCACCCCCCGGTTTTATTTCTTTTTCCATACTCTGTATGAAATCATAGGAACACAGAATGTGTTTTTGCGATGCTAGTCATCCGTTAAATAAAAAACAACAATAATAAATGTGGAGTCTTTGGCAATAATAAAATAAATAATAGTTAGTTTAAATTAATAAATAATAAATAATTAATAAATAATAAATAATTAATAATAATAATTAATAAATAATAAATATTAATAAATAATAATAGTTTAGACATTTAATTTGGTCTAAAACCCTATAAATGTTATATAAATAAATATGTAACTACAAGAAAATACTATATAAATTGAGAGCTTTCCAACGAATGGTGAACAATTTCTGTGCAATGAACACTGCGGGAGTTCTATTTCCTTACCAACGGCTTGGTTGCACGTGAAAATCATTATAAAAGGCGCGTAACGGTTTTTTCTGTCGCTTTTTCGTGACGATTTTTTTTCGGTAGGTCATAGCAAAAACACATTCTGTGTTAAAAAGGTTTGAATTATGCCAGTCTTGCTTCTCAATACTTGGTATTACCTCCTCTAGCTCGGATGAGGGCTTGGAGCCTTCTATCCATCCTCTAATCAAGTTTTGGATATCCTCCTGGGGGGTATTGTCCCACTGTTCTTTCGCTGCTGTTTCCAGCTGCTGAAGATTGTCTGACGGTGGATCTCTGGCTCGAATTCTTCTTTTCAGCATGTCCCAAACATGCTCTGTTGGATTCATGTCCGGGCTCCTTGGTGGCCAGTCCAGGATAAAAACTTTATAAGGGAAGAAGGAAGAGGACAAACGAAAAATGGATGGTGGTGCTCTAATTTTGAGCAGGAGTGTAGTATGACTTCATATGAGCAAACTTTTGTGAAGGGGA